>OX387257.1:3339950-3344950 GCA_947562095.1 Branchellion lobata | reverse complement strand
TCTTTTCCAGTTTTTCAATTTCAAAATCAGTAAAATGATATGTCAAACCGAATGGAGTTGTCATTTTCATTGCTTGTCATCTTATTTTTGTGTAATTTGAAAGAAAATTCATTGAATTACTATTTTTCATAATAATATTCATTGTGTCATTTCTTATTGTTTTTTATCGTTATTTTTTTTTATATTTATCGTTTTTTTATTGTTATTTTCTTAGTACTTTTATTTTTATTATTCCCTTATTTCAATTGTTTTTATTGTTATTGTTATTATTATTTTTCTCATTATCACTGTTCAGTTATTCCATTTATGGTGTTAAAATTCGTTCTAGGATTTTGAAACGCCACGTCGAAAATTTAGTTGAAAAGTTTTGCTTTGAAGTTTGCGGTTTTTTTTCAATGAAGAAAAAAATTTTATTCACAAATTTTTCCATTTTTGTTTTTTTTATCGTTTTCTTCAGTATGTTTTTATAATTTATATTTTCGTGTTGAAATTATTTCTATTTAAACTAGTAAGATTTACTCAAGAGTGAACACAAGGAAAAAAATTATTTTAGAGAATAAAATTAATTAAATTATTACTTGTTGTTGAAATAATTGAATCAATTGATTGTTTTATTCAAAGTATAAATAACTTTATTTCATTGACGCCTTTTTGATTATATTAAGGATTTAAATAGCTCACAAAAACAAAAAGAGAATCAAAATAATAATATTTTTAATAGTTTTACTTGGTTGATTTAACGAATAAAATAAAACTTATTCAGCCGAAAAAACTATAATGAAAAAACCTTTATTAACAATCAACCCAGGCAATAAAGCTGTCTGCTGCTAATTGCTATATGTTATTTGTATTGATTATAATAACAATTTAATTTTAATGAGTTTTGATGAAAAAATTACAGGTGATGAATTTGAGATTGCTAATAATAATTAATGAGGTCAAATGGAAATTACCCAAAATTTTTGTCAATTACTGGTGTTTGAATGTATTCAGTGACAATCACTGGTGTTTGAATGTATTCAGTGACAATTAGTGGTGTTTGAATGTATTCAGTGACAATTAGTGGTGTTTGAATGTATTCAGTGACAATCACTGGTGTTTGAATGTATTCAGTGACAATTAGTGGTGTTTGAATGTATTCAGTGACAATTAGTGGTGTTTGAATGTATTCAGTGACAATTAGTGGTGTTTGAATGTATTCAGTGACAATTAGTGGTGTTTGAATGTATTCAGTGACAATCACTGGTGTTTGAATGTATTCAGTGACAATTAGTGGTGTTTGAATGTATTCAGTGACAATTAGTGGTGTTTGAATGTATTCAGTGACAATTAGTGGTGTTTGAATGTATTCAGTGACAATTACTGGTGTTTGAATGTATTCAGTGACAATTAGTGGTGTTTGAATGTATTCAGTGACAATCACTGGTGTTTGAATGTATTCAGTGACAATTAGTGGTGTTTGAATGTATTCAGTGACAATCACTGGTGTTTGAATGTATTCAGTGACAATCACTGGTGTTTGAATGTATTCAGTGACAATCACTGGTGTTTGAATGTATTCAGTGACAATCACTGGTGTTTGAATGTATTCAGTGACAATTAGTGGTGTTTGAATGTATTCAGTGACAATCACTGGTGTTTGAATGTATTCAGTGACAATTAGTGGTGTTTGAATGTATTCAGTGACAATCACTGGTGTTTGAATGTATTCAGTGACAATCACTGGTGTTTGAATGTATTCAGTGACAATTAGTGGTGTTTGAATGTATTCAGTGACAATTAGTGGTGTTTGAATGTATTCAGTGACAATTAGTGGTGTTTGAATGTATTCAGTGACAATCACTGGTGTTTGAATGTATTCAGTGACAATTAGTGGTGTTTGAATGTATTCAGTGACAATTAGTGGTGTTTGAATGTATTCAGTGACAATTAGTGGTGTTTGAATGTATTCAGTGACAATCACTGGTGTTTGAATGTATTCAGTGACAATTAGTGGTGTTTGAATGTATTCAGTGACAATCACTGGTGTTTGAATGTATTCAGTGACAATTAGTGGTGTTTGAATGTATTCAGTGACAATCACTGGTGTTTGAATGTATTCAGTGACAATTACTGGTGTTTGAATGTATTCAGTGACAATTAGTGGTGTTTGAATGTATTCAGTGACAATTAGTGGTGTTTGAATGTATTCAGTGACAATTACTGGTGTTTGAATGTATTCAGTGACAATTAGTGGTGTTTGAATGTATTCAGTGACAATCACTGGTGTTTGAATGTATTCAGTGACAATTACTGGTGTTTGAATGTATTCAGTGACAATTACTGGTGTTTGAATGTATTCAGTGACAATTAGTGGTGTTTGAATGTATTCAGTGACAATTAGTGGTGTTTGAATGTATTCAGTGACAATTAGTGGTGTTTGAATGTATTCAGTGACAATTAGTGGTGTTTGAATGTATTCAGTGACAATCACTGGTGTTTGAATGTATTCAGTGACAATTACTGGTGTTTGAATGTATTCAGTGACAATTAGTGGTGTTTGAATGTATTCAGTGACAATCACTGGTGTTTGAATGTATTCAGTGACAATTAGTGGTGTTTGAATGTATCAGTGACAATTAGTGGTGTTTGAATGTATTCAGTGACAATTAGTGGTGTTTGAATGTATTCAGTGACAATCACTGGTGTTTGAATGTATTCAGTGACAATTACTGGTGTTTGAATGTATTCAGTGACAATTAGTGGTGTTTGAATGTATTCAGTGACAATCACTGGTGTTTGAATGTATTCAGTGACCGATTGTCTTTTTACTCCATCACATCTTGTTTCAATCACTATTTCTCGGAGATGTAGATTAAAATGGAAATGATAACAATAAATAATTTATGATAAGAAAAAATCATTGAAATAAGTAATTGAAACTTAGGTTTGAAAGGGATAAAGTTGGAGATATATCATTTGGAAAACATATTTATATTTACTCAATTATTTAATAATAATTACAATAACCATAATAATAATAATAATAATAATAATAATAATAATAATAATAATAATAAAATTCAAGTAATAATAATAACAATAGTGATAATAATAATAATTGTTATCTTTTTTATTTTATTCTTTTTATTTTTTTTTATTACATTAATAAGTATGATAATAATAATATTTTTTTGGTGTTATTATTATTATTATTATTATTATTATTATTATTATTATTATTATTATTATTATTATTATTATTATTATTATTATTATTATTATTATTATTATTATTATTATTATTATTATTATTATTATCATTATTATTATTATTATTATTATTTCTAATATTTCTATTATCATTATCAACAACAATAATAATAGTGATAATAATAATAACAATAAACATGACATTAATCATAATATATTATCATACATTGGATACACAGCCTCACAACGACTGGATTTCAGACTTGACATTCATCCCTTTTGTACACCTGGTATTTCTTGATAGCCACTATACCGATATTAATTAACCAATTAAGTAACATTATTTAAGTACTTATTTTAATTTACTCAAATAAATATTCAATTCTTTTTCTAACTCAACACCCCATGCCATGATAAGAAGACTATTTGTGTTTACTTCGACTATCAAAACAATGATGACCAATCTGCAATTAGCAATTAACAGCATCAACAAACTTATTTCATAATTAATTCAATTCAATCAATTGATAAACACTTCATTGGAGCGTTCTTGAAAGAACAATTAAATCCATCTTCAATTAAGTTGAAAAGCAATCTTCAATTGAATCTTTCATTATTAAATCTCAATCAAACACTCCCATTCTTATATATTTTCATAAGTATACTTTTTGTAAATTCATCTGCTTGTACGTTTGCTTGTACGTTTGCATTTATGTTTTTTTGTAGGTTTGGTTGTACGTTTGCTTGTATATTTGCTTGTATGTTTGGTTTTGTCTGCTTGCCTCATTCTTGTACTGTTCTTCCAGCTGCTAATTTCTAGTTCTGTGCATTTCACTTTATTTTTGTTTCCAAAACGAGTTTATTCGTGTTTTAAATACTTAAAGATTATATCATCTCCGAATTATCTCATTATGTGCTGATCACTTATAGGCTTAAGGCTCATAATTGCAAGTTAATGATGTTGAAAGAGGGTCTGATTATCAAATAACTGAAACATATACAATAATATATCGTAACTTTTTGATAATCATGACAAATTATTATTTTCTGAAGAAATTATTAATTTTCACCACTACCTCTTATGAGTCAGTGAGTACTGCAAGGACAACCTTCCTCCTTCCTCCCCCCAATCAATTACTCAATCACTCGTCCATCGAACCAACCAATTAATTGGGTTGTTAATTGGATATTGGTTTTAGGATCATTTAATTAGTCCTGATGTGCATTGTAGCTATAATACAAAACAATTCGAATATTAATTAATATTTCCAATTTAACCAACCAATATAAAGTTAGTCAATTAGTCATCAGACATTCGAATTGATTAACCAAGGTATCTTCTACTTAACTTCTCTTCAAGCAATATATGTTGGGACATCCTATTTGTGTACTCAAAGTATCTTTTATTTACTCATTTACTTTTTTGTTTATTTATTTCTTCTTTCATTAATTTATTTATTCATTCATTTATTTATTAATTTATTTATTTATTTATTCATTTATTTACTAAATAATTTATTTATTTATTCATTAGTCATTAATTAATTAATTAATTTATCTATCCATTTATTCATTTTTCCAAATTCTTTTATTCATATATTTGTTTCTTCAATCATTTTTTTATTTATTTATTCATTTTTTTATTCTTTTATATATCCATATATTTTTTTATTTACTTTATATATCCATATATTTATTTATTTACCTTATATATCCATATATTTATTTATTTACTATATCATTTATTTGATTATTTTTTTATTTATTTGTTTATTCAGCAACCAGTCCCAAACTTATCCTTTTTATCA
>OX387257.1:3332450-3334950 GCA_947562095.1 Branchellion lobata | reverse complement strand
AGTTCATTATGTAGCGCTTAAAATATTTTGAAAAATAATTTTTAATGCTCCTTATATATGAGGTTATCTTCAATACAAGCCGTTGAAATACTACTTAATGAAATGTAATACAAAACATTTAAAAATTATATTTTAAACAAAAAGTTGAATATAAAAATACAAACAATTCAAATACAACTTAGTGAAAAACAACGAAATAACTTTCAATTCAAAACAGAGCTTTGCAACACAACAAATTTCAATACAAAACAATAAAATGCTATGCAAAACAATACAATACAATAAAATGCTATGCAAAACAATACAATACAATAAAATGCTATGCAAAACAATACAATACAATAAAATGCTATGCAAAACAATACAATACAATAAAATGCTATGCAAAACAATACAAAACAATAAAATGCTATGCAAAACAATACAATACAATAAAACGTAACAAAATACAAAACAATACAATACAACACAATTCCCTACCTTATATCATAATAAAATGAAACGCACACCTTTACAATGAGAGAGCTATTTCAGATAATGAGGTTAAAAGATATGGAAATAATTAAGGTTAAATCAGAATAGTTCACTTCAATAATGATAATTAAAAAATAATAGAAATAAATAATAATATTAATAAATAAAAATAATAAAATGGAAATTTTTTTTCTATCATTAATTTCTATTATTATTTTTTATTTATTTATTATCATTATTTTTATTTTATTGTTATTATTTTTATTATTATTATTATTATTATTATTATTATTATTATTATTATTATTATTATTATTATTATTATTATTATTATTATTATTATTATTATTATTATTATTATTATTATTATTATTATTATTGTTGTTGTTGTTGTTGTTGTTATTATTATTATTATTATTATTATTATTATTTTTTTTTTTTTTTTTTTTTTTTTTTTTAATTATTATTATTATTATTATTATTATTATTATTATTTTATTATTATTATTATTATTATTATTATTATTATTATTATTATTATTATTATTATTATTATTATTATTATTATTATTATTATTATTATTATTATTATTATTATTATTATTATTATTATTATTATTATTATTATTGCTATTATTATTATTATTATTATTATTATTATTATTATTATTATTATTATTATTATTATTATTATTATTATTATTATTATTATTATTATTATTATTATTATTATTATTATTATTACTATTATTATTATTATTTTTTTTATTATTATTATTTTATTATTATTATTATTATTATTATTATTATTATTATTATTATTATTATTATTATTATTATTATTATTATTATTATTATTATTATTAATTTTTTTATTTGTTTTATTATTATTTTTTTTAATTTTTTTTTTTTTTTTTTTCAGTTCTTATTATTTCATTTTCTTTTTTTTATTTCAGTGTTGATTTTTTAGTTTTTATCAGAATATAACACCCACTCTAGAAGCCGTCCTTGATATTAAACTAACATTGAAATGACTTTCTGGTGTAACAGGTTGTAGAGGTTTCGTGGACTAGATTATCTCTGGAGATGTTCATGGACCAGACTGAAGATGCAACTTTTAGACCAGAGTATTATTCCTCAAAGTTTCAGACCAAATAAAATTTGAAAAGTTTCAGGCAATCTCAAAACATCTCAAGCTGTTAAGCTTCTGACGCTTTTCGATGAGGAAAATAATTTTTTTAATTAAATTTCATTTTTTTGTCATACAAAATTTAAAAAAATCAGTTAGAAAGCCTATTAGCAACAGAGGCTGGACAATCCTTTAAAAATATTATTAAAAAGAATATAATTGTAGTATTAAGCTTCAAAACATAAAATAAACTTTTGAAGCGAAGAATATAATATTTACCGTTTGAAGAGAAGAATAAGTTTCAAAATTCAGTCTTAAAAAAGTTGTTACTAAAATAGAATTAAATTGAAACAAACAGTGTGGGCCTAGTGGTGTGTCAATAAGGGCAAACGTTATAATTGTTATAATGGTAAGAAATATATTTACTAATATATTTATTTAAAAAAATAATAAAATAAAAATTGGAAATAAATAAATAGGAAAAAAATTGAAAATAAAAAATAATAATAATAACTTAAAGATAAACTAAAAATACAACTCCTAACCATTTATTTTGGTCGGTATTAATTCCTCATTGATTTCATTTGTTTTGAAAATTTTGAAACATTTATTGAAAGGGATTTTCCATCTGATGCATTTTGAATTTTAACACAGTTATTTCAACTGCTGTTTCGAGTGGCATTTTTTAAAATGACGTATGACAAATAATTTTCATGGAAAAATTTAAAAAAAAATGAAAATAGGATTATAAAGCGTTAAAAAATAAAATTGAAACATTTGAATGTTTTGAACGAAACCATTTTTCGTTATAATGAAGTGTTTTAAACTTTTCGAAGTAATAAACGAGAATTGAATCAAAAGAAGAGATATAATTACTATTTTTGAAATGATTTTACA
>OX387257.1:3317450-3327450 GCA_947562095.1 Branchellion lobata | reverse complement strand
AACTCAATAAAAAGAATTATTTTCAAATTGTCTCAAAGAAATATGAAAAACGTCACCACAGGAATTCAAACAACCTCAGTGAAACAAAGAAGCCACACAAAAATGCCACAATCAAAGAGAATCACAAAAATATAAAAAAACAACAAATATAAACAGGAAAACCAAAAAAAACAACAAATATAAACAGGAAAACCAAAAAAAACAACAAATATAAACAGGAAAACCAAAAAAAACAACAAATATAAACAGGAAAACCAAAAAAAACAACAAATATAAACAGGAAAACCAAAAAAAAAACAACAAATATAAACAGGAAAACCAAAAAAAACTTGAAAAAGTAAAAGAAAACCATTCTATTTAAAATTGCATTTATGTTTAAAGAAGTTAAAAGTTAATTGAACTATTGAAAAAAAAAAATTTCAAATATAACTTTAAGTTAAAAAATTAAAAAAATAAAAAGTGAATTGAATTTAAAACAAAAACTAAAGAAAAGTGCATTGAAATTGTAAAACCCCGACTTAAAAAGTGGATTCAAGTTAAAACCAAAACAAGTTTAAAAGTAAATTGAGAAAGATGGAGCGATGGATGAACAAGCTTTTGGCGTTGTTGGTGATAATGTTGGTGATGTTGGTGGTGGTGTTTGTGCCTTTCAAGATCATGGAGTGTTTCACCAGGCTGGGCAGAAGAGGACAGGTGGGTGGAGGGGGAGATGGGTGCTTGGCAAGAGGAAACACGTGGGTGGGACGGGGGATAGGTGACTAGGAGTTGGTTGAAGAAGAAGAGTGATGGGATGGTGTGTGAGTGATTGAGGGCTAATTGGGCAGAGGGAGACAGGTGGGTGGGTGGGTGATGGATGATTGGGTAGGGGGAGACAGGTGGGTGGGTGGGTGATGGATGATTGGGCAGGGGGAAACAGGTGGGTGGGTGGGTGATGGATGATTGGGCAGGGGGAGACAGGTGGGTGGGTGGGTGATGGATGATTGGGCAGGGGGAAACAGGTGGGTGGGTGGGTGATGGATGATTGGGTAGAGGGAGACAGGTGGGTGGGTGGGTGATGGATGATTGGGCAGGGGGAGACAGGTGGGTGGGTGGGTGATGGATGATTGGGCAGGGGGAGACAGGTGGGGGGGTGGGTGATGGATGATTGGGCAGGGGGAGACAGGTGGGGGGGGGGGTGATGGATGATTGGGCAGGGGGAGACAGGTGGGTGGGTGGGTGATGGATGATTGGGCAGAGGGAGACAGGTGGGTGGGTGGGTGATGAATGATTGGGCAGGGGGAGACAGGTGGGTGGGTGGGTGATGGATGATTGGGCAGGGAGAGACAGGTGGGTGGGTGGGTGATGAATGATTGGGCAGGGGGAGACAGGTGGGTGGGTGGGTGATGGATGATTGGGCAGAGGGAGACAGGTGGGTGGGTGGGTGATGGATGATTGGGCAGGGAGAGACAGGTGGGTGGGTGGGTGACGGATGATTGGGCAGGGGGAGACAGGTGGGTGGGTGGGTGATGAATGATTGGGCAGGGGGAGACAGGTGGGTGGGTGGGTGATGGATGATTGGGCAGGGGGAGACAGGTGGGTGGGTGGGTGATGGATGATTGGGTAGGGGGAGACAGGTGGGTGGGTGGGTGATAGATGATTGGGCAGGGGGATACAGGTGGGTGGGTGATGGATGATTGGGCAAGAGGAGACAAGTGGGGGGGTGGGTGATGGATGGGTCATTTAGGGTTGATTGGGCGAAAGTTAACAAGTTAGTTAATTGTGTAAATGAGTCTAGGTTAATAAGGGGAGAGAGTAGTGTTGGTTAATTGGGTAAATGAGTCTGGGTTGATTAGAGAGGGTAGTGGGGTTTACTAGGGTTTGTTAGAAGTAATTGAAGCTTAGTTAAGTGGTGGGTGAATGGGAGTGAGTGATGGGGAAGTTGGGGGTTAGTTGGTAGGTGAATTGGGTGGTGGATAAGTGGGGACGGTTGAATGGGTGATAGGTGGTTAAAAGGGTAGATGGCTGATGGGTTCGATTGGGTTGTGAATTATTTAGATGATGAGGTGTTTTGGGTGAAAGGGTAGTTTGTTAAGCGGTTAATCTGGGGGTGTGTCTGAAGAACGGCAGGTTGACTTGGTTTTTTCATTTTCAATACTTTTTACTCTCAATATTAGTTGCAATGGAAAGCAACAGAAACAGTTCATCCATGCATCCATTCATGCCTTCATCTATCCATCTATCCATCCATCAATGCATGCATCCATTGAATTATTCATCTATTCATTCATTTATACATTCATGCATCCATTCATTTATATATTCATCCATTCATGTATCCATTCATTTATATATTCATCCATTCATGCATCCATTCATTTATATATTCATCCATTCATGCATCCATTCATTTATATATTCATCCATTCATGCATCCATTCATTTATATATTCATCCATTCATGCATCCATTCATTTATATATTCATCCATTCATGCATCCATTCATTTATATATTCATCCATTCATGCATCCATTCATTTATATATTCATCCATTCATGCATCCATTCATTTATATATTCATCCATTCATGCATCCATTCATTTATATATTCATCCATTCATGCATCCATTCATTTATATATTCATCCATTCATGCATACATTCATCTATACTTTTATTTATTCAATAATCCATTTATGCATACATTCATCTAAACCTTTATTCATTTATTCAAATTTTATTAATTCATTTATTCTTCCATTCATTCATTTTTTTATTCATTCATTCATTTTTTTATTCATTCATTCATCCATTTATTCATGCATTCATCCATATATCCAGGTGATCTTAGCCAGGTTGAATTGCTTCACAGGAGGCATCTTTTTGGGGACTTGTCTTCTTTTTCTCCTCCCTGAAGTATCCCTCCTCCTCTCCCCACCCATCCACTCCCATTTCCCCCATCCTCACCCTATTCCCACCATTCTCACTAACCCTATTCTCTACACAACTCTCCCTTCTAACAACGACCAGCAGACACCCAATTTCAATCCCAATCTCAACAAAAATCCTATAAGCCCAACAATTTCACCAACCAACAACAACCCAAAACTTTCAACAGCAATCACTCATTCATCTTACCCCTACCCCCAGTTGGTGGTGATGTTAGGTTTTCTGTTGATAATGTTCATTGAGCGCCTGGTGCATGCGTGCAGACAGAAGGGTAGCAAGCGCCACACCAGGTCCCTTAGTATTATCCCCACCAACAATGGGGATTTCTATCAGTTATCCCTGAAACTAAAAGGGGTGGAAGAGGGTGATGAAGGGGAAGAGGAAGAAAAAGAGAGGAAGGAGAGAGACGTTGGTAGTGATATAATTGGTATCAAGAAGGCTAATAAGATTGAGAATTATGGAAGAGGTGATAATGATGGTGGAAATTGGGGTGGAAAGCAAAGAGGGAATAATGGTGTGGATGATGAAAGACCAAGACCCTACATGGCGGTCCAAGAAGATCTGAGGAAGATGGAAGAAGAAGGGAACCTCAAAAGCTCTCTTGCCTCCCAGAACCAGGCCAGGAAAGAGGTTGTTGAGGATGGTTGGTGGTGGTGTTGAGGATGGTTGGTGGTGGTGTTGGAGATGGTTGGTGGTGGTGTTGAGGATGGTTGGTGGTGGTGTTGAGGATGGTTGGTGGTGGTGTTGAGGATGGTTGGTGGTGGTGTTGAGGATGGTTGGTGGTGGTGTTGAGGATGGTTGGTGGTGGTGTTGAGGATGGTTGGTGGTGGTGTTGGAGATGGTTGGTGGTGGTGTTGGAGATGGTTGGTGGTGGTGTTGGAGATGGTTGGTGGTGGTGTTGAGGATGGTTAGTGGTGGTGTTGGAGATGGTTGGTGGTGGTGTTGGAGATGGTTGGTGGTGGTGTTGAGGATGGTTGGTGGTGGTGTTGAGGATGGTTGGTGGTGGTGTTGAGGATGGTTGGTGGTGGTGTTGAAGATGGTTGGTGGTGGTGTTGAGGATGGTTGGTGGTGGTGTTGAGGATGGTTAGTGGTGGTGTTGAGGATGGTTGGTGGTGGTGTTGAGGATGGTTGGTGGTGGTGTTGGAGATGGTTGGTGGTGGTGGTGAGGATGGTTGGTGGTGGTGTTGAGGATGGTTAGTGGTGGTGTTGAGGATGGTTGGTGGTGGTGTTGAGGATGGTTGGTGGTGGTGTTGGAGATGGTTGGTGGTGGTGTTGAGGATGGTTGGTGGTGGTGTTGAGGATGGTTGGTGGTGGTGTTGAGGATGGTTGGTGGTGGTGTTGATGATGGTTGGTGGTGGTGTTGAGGATGGTTGGTGGTGGTGTTGGAGATGGTTGGTGGTGGTGTTGGAGATGGTTGGTGGTGGTGTTGAGGATGGTTGGTGGTGGTGTTGAAGATGGTTGGTGGTGGTGTTGAGGATGGTTGGTGGTGGTGTTGAGGATGGTTGGTGGTGGTGTTGAGGATGGTTGGTGGTGGTGTTGAAGATGGTTAGTGGTGGTGTTGAGGATGGTTGGTGGTGGTGTTGAGGATGGTTGGTGGTGGTGTTGAGGATGGTTGGTGGTGGTGTTGATGATGGTTGGTGGTGGTGTTGAGGATGGTTGGTGGTGGTGTTGGAGATGGTTGGTGGTGGTGTTGGAGATGGTTGGTGGTGGTGTTGAGGATGGTTGGTGGTGGTGTTGAGGATGGTTGGTGGTGGTGTTGAGGATGGTTGGTGGTGGTGTTGAGGATGGTTGGTGGTGGTGTTGATGATGGTTGGTGGTGGTGTTAGAGATGGTTGGTGGTGGTGTTGAGGATGGTTGGTGGTGGTGTTAGAGATGGTTGGTGGTGGTGTTGAGGATGGTTGGTGGTGGTGTTGAGGATGGTTGGTGGTGGTGTTGGAGATGGTTGGTGGTGGTGTTGGGTGGTGGGTGGTGGTGTGGGTGGTTGGTGGTGGTGTGTGGGTGGTTGGTGGTGGGTGTGGTGGGTGGTGGTGGTGGGATGGTTGGTGGTGGTGTGAGGTGGTGGTGGTGGTGTTGGTGGTGGTGTTGGGTGGTTGGTGGTGGTGTTGGGTGGTTGGTGGTGGGTGGTGGGTGGTGGTGGTGGTGTGGAGGTGGTGGTGTGGTGTGGGATGGTGGTGGTGGTGTGGGTGGTGGTGGTGGTGGTTGAGTGAGTTGATGGAGGTGTTGGTGGATGAGTGATGGAGGTTGGTGATGGTGATGGATGATGGGTGATGGGTGATTGGTGATGGGTGGTGGTGATTGTTGATGGTGGATGGGTGATGAGTGATGGGTGATGGGTGATGAGTGATGGGTGAAGAGTGATGGGTGATGGGTGATGGTGATGGGTGATGGGTGATGGCTGATGGGTGATGAGTGATGAATGATGGGTGATGGATGATTGATGATGAGTGTTGAGGGATTGGTGATGAGTGATGAGTGTTGAGGGATGAGTGATGAGTGATGAAGGATGGGTGATGGAGGAAGAGGCATAAAAGATGGGAGATGGTTGGTTGTTGGGGTGCTGGGAGATGAGGGATGGGTGATGTGTTATGGGTGGTTGTGAAGATGAAGGGAAATGGTGGGTTATTAGGGAGTGTGTGAGGATGATAATGAGGGCTTTAAGGATGGTAGAGTATAATGAAAGGTGAATAATGTGATTAAATATTCTTCAAAACGTTATAACTAAAGAATTTTTCCACTTTTAGTTGTTCCTTCTTCCATCTTCGTTCTTCGTTTATTTCATCAAAAACCTTTCTTTCTTTATCCACAGCTCTCTTATTCTCTACACCTTTTCTTTCTTTTCTTCATCCACACTTCTTTTCATTTTCTCCATTCGCTTCTTTCTCTTTTCTTAGTTCAAGAAGCAGGTGAGTGTGGAGATTGAAGACCAGGTGCAGGACAAGAGGCTTCGAGAGAGGGGGGAAGTGGAGTTGGAGGGAGCTGGACTGGATGAGGAGACTACCACTAAGGTGGATGGATGGATGGATCGATGGATCGATGGAGTGATGGATCGATGGATAGGTGGTGGAATGATGGATGGATTGATCGATAAGTGGTGAAAGGATGGATAGTTGGATGAATTAATTGCTAGTTAGGTGGTGGAAGGATGGGTGGATGGGTGGATTTGGAAAGGGTGAACAAATAGTGGAACCACCAAACCACCCACCAAACCACCCGCTCAACCTCCCAGCCATCCATCCAAACCACTTTCATCCAAACCACCATCTACCCAACCACCCACCCACCCACAGGCAGTGATTCTCTTCATAGCTCTGGTGATGGATGAGATACTAGGAGGGTTAAGCATGGGCTTACAACGCTCTAACGCAGGCGTGTGGGGCATGGTGGTTGGCTTGTTGGCACACGAGGCCGTCGTGGGATTCAGCTTCGGTCTCCAATTGGCATCTCTGGCTAAGAGAAAGGTCGCAAGGATAGGTGATTTTTTTTGGAATTTAGGATAATGTTGGGGGAGTTTTGGAAAAAAATTGAAGATTTTTTGAAGATATTTCGAGAATTATTGAAATATTTTAGAAAATTCTCGCAGATTTCTTCGGGTTGGGTTAATTTGGTGGCTGAAGTGATAAGTTTTGTATTTTTGGAATGTTGGAGACTGGTTGGAAACATGAGTGTTTGGTTGAGCAAGCGGTGGGATGGTTAGTTGGGTACGCTTGAGTGGTTTTTCACTTACCTTAATTGTTTCGACTGGCGGTAGAATGAGGATCTAACTCATGATGAGAACATGAGATATTCATTTTCTTGAACTAAAAAAACTCAGAAATTCAAAACTTCAAAAAATCAAATTCTCATTAAATAAACTCTGATTCTCATTGAATAAACTCTGATTCTCATTGAATAATCCCTAAGTCTCATTAAATAAACTCTGATTCTCATTGAATAATCCCTAAGTCTCATTAAAGAATCCTCAAAACCCATCTACACCTTTCAAACCATCTTTCTTACTTTTTTGATATCGCCCCCCCCTCTCCAAATTCCTCCAAAACTTTAAACAATCCAAATACCCAACCTTGAAGCGATGCCTGGCCTACACCTTAGCCTTCTTCTACGCCATCATGACTCCCGTTGGAGCTGCCCTAGGCCTCATCATCTCGGAGGTTTGATTATATAAGTTTTCATTTTTTCTAATGTATAAATCAATTTTTAAATAATTCATTCTTCAGAGTCTTTTTTTTAATTTGTTCTAGTTATCTACTTCAATTATTTTTTGGAGTTTTGTTTCTTTATTTTTTTTTATAAAATTTTTTTCTTATTATGTCATTTTTATCTTTTTTTTAACCCTCCAAACCCACAAACTCGAACGCTATGCAACCTTTTTCCCAAATTTCCTTCTCACAAACCCTCCCACCCACCTACCTCAAATCCACCCACCTATTTCAAAACCACCCACCTACCTCAAAACCACCCACCTACTTCAAAACCACCCACCTACTTCAAAACCACCTACCCACTAACCCACCCATCCCAACCACCCATTCACCCACCCATTCACCCACCCATTCACCCATCCATTCACCCACCCATCCCACCCACCCATCCCACCCACCCATTCACCCACCCATTCACCCACCCATTCGCCCACCCATCCCACCCACCCATTCACCCACTCACTCCACAAACCTCCAAAACCAAACAATCGCCTCAAACCCCAGTTAACGGTGATAGAACACATAGACACCATCAACGGAGTCCTGCAGGGCATGGCCACCGGAGTGTTTCTATACGTCACGTTTTTCGAAATTCTAGAAGGCGAAATCCACTCTCAAACACCTATCACCAACATCGCCTGCTTCACACTCGGTTGTGCAATCATGGCGGCTATTGCTGCCTTACCAAAGACACATAATCATCCAACGGAAAATGTTGAAGCGCTTAATTCTACTTTGAGAGAAATTGTGGGAAATTTGATGACGTGAATTTTTTTTGTGTTGTGCGAGGGAAGGTGGGGTTGTTTGTCTGTGTGTGTGTGTGTGTGTGTGTGTGTGTGTGTTTGTGTGTTTGTGTTTATGTGTGTGTGTGTATGTGTGTGTGTGTGTGTGTGTGTGTGTGTGTGTGTGTGTGTGTGTGTGTGTGTGTGTGTGTGTGTGTGTGTGTGTGTGTGTGTGTGTGTGTGTGTGTGTGTGTGTGTGTGTGTGTGTGTGTGTGTGTGTGTGTGTGTGTGTGTGTGTGTGTGTGTGTGTGTGTGTGTGTGTGTGTGTGTTTGTGTGTGTGTGTGTGTGTGTGTGTGTGTGTGTGTGTGTGTGTGTGTGTGTGTGTGTGTGTGTGTTTGTGTGTGTGTGTGTGTGTGTGTGTGTGTGTGTGTGTGTGTGTGTGTGTGTGTGTGTGTGTGTGTGTGTGTGTGTGTGTGTGTGTGTGTGTGTGTGTGTGTGGGTGTGTGTGTGTAAGTGTGTGTTTTGCCGGTGGAACTTGCATTCTTTCATTTCTTCTTCCGTCCATCTATTAACCCGTCAAGTTTTCTAATCCTAATTCTTTACAACCACCCTTGGGAATAAGCATTAATCATCCACCCATGCCTTCACACATTTGTTTTAACGGCTACTCCCTAAGCTACACAGATTATGGACTCAGTAAAACTACTAATCACTTATTGGTTCATTCATTCATCTTTAAATCCGTCTACTCTTCACTCATCTCTCCATCCATCCATCCACTCTTCACTCATCTCTCCATCCATCCATCCACTCTTCACTCATCTTTCCATCCATCCATCTACTCTTCACTCATCTCTCCATCCATCTACTCTTCACTCATCTCTCCATCCATCTACTCTTCACTCATCTCTCCATCCTTCCATCCACTTTTCACTCATCTCTCCATCCATCCATCTACTCTTCACTCATCTCTCCATCCATCCATCTACTCTTCACTCATCCATCCATCCACTCTTCACTCATCTCTCCATCCATCTACTCTTCACTCATCTCTCCATCCATCCATCTACTCTTCACTCATCTCTCCATCCATCCATCTACTCTTCACTCATCCATCCATCCATCCACTCTTCACTCATCTCTCCATCCATCTACTCTTCACTCATCTTTCCATACATCCATCCACTCTTCACTCATCTTTCCATCCATCTACTCTTCACTCATCTCTCCATCCATCCATCCACTCTTCACTCATCTTTCCATCCATCCATCCACTCTTCACTCATCTCTCCATCCATCTACTCTTCACTCATCTCTCCATCCATCCATCTACTCTTCACTCATCTCTCCATCCATCTAATCTTCACTCATCTCTCCATCCATCCATCCACTCTTCACTCATCTCTCCATCCTTCCATCTACTCTTCACTCATCTCTCCATCCATCCACTCTTCACTCATCTCTCCATCCATCTACTCTTCACTCATCTCTCCATCCATCCATCCACTCTTCACTCATCTCTCCATCCATCCACTCTTCACTCATCTCTCCATCCATCCACTCTTCACTCATCTTTCCATCCATCCATCTACTCTTCACTCATCTCTCCATCCATCCATCCACTCTTCACTCATCTCTCCATCCTTCCATCCACTCTTCACTCATCTCTCCATCCATCCATCCACTCTTCACTCATCTTTCCATCCATCTACTCTTCACTCATCTCTCTATCCATCTACTCTTCACTCATCTCTCCATCCATCCATCCACTCTTCACTCATCTCTCCATCCATCCATCCACTCTTCACTCATCTCTCCATCCATCCATCCACTCTTCACTCATCTCTCCATCCATCCATCCACTCTTCACTCATCTCTCCATCCATCTACTCTTCACTCATCTCTCCATCCATCCATCTACTCTTCACTCATCTTTCCATCCATCCATCTACTCTTCACTCATCTCTCCATCCATCCATCCACTCTTCACTCATCTTTCCATCCATCTACTCTTCACTCATCTCTCTATCCATCTACTCTTCACTCATCTCTCCATCCATCCATCCACTCTTCACTCATCTCTCCATCCATCCATCCACTCTTCACTCATCTCTCCATCCATCCATCCACTCTTCACTCATCTCTCCATCCA
>OX387257.1:3297450-3312450 GCA_947562095.1 Branchellion lobata | reverse complement strand
AAAAGGTTTGGAAAAATAGTGAAATTCACCTAACTACATTCTTCAGAGAAGAAAGCAACAAGAAATCAAATAAGATACAAAAAAATATCTATATATAATCAATTGAAACATTGTTATAATACACATTTAGTGAATAATATATAATAATAATAATAATAATAACTAATATATAAAAGTAATTTAATTATATCATTTAATTATACATTATCAAAGAATACAATGATTTCGGAAAAATATTGATGAAGCAATTAAAATGAAAAAAACATACTAATTAAAAAAATAATAAAGTATTGTACAATTAGCTTTTTATAATTATTGATTATTATAATGACAGCGCTAGATAAAGTAACATGTGACCTGAAAAACTTCCAATTACCCACAACCCTTCCAACCCTCTGTCCACCAATAAAAACTATCACTCTATCTCCCCTCCACCAATAAAAATGGAGACTCCGACTACACCCAACCCTTTTTCTACAAACAATGACCACTCTAATTTTTATCCACTAATGGAGACAGCTTCATTTCCTCTTTCTTCCCCCCCACCAATAAAAACTACCCATGAAACAAGCCTCGCCCACAAAAGGCCACAACCAATCAGACGACGGCATTGAGTGCCTGATTGACAGCCTCGTTGAGCCAATCATTGGTGAGGTCGTCAAGGTGGTTGTCGAAGTCATGCAGAGACCGGAAGGTCTTTGACGTCACGAGGCAGTAACAGGCGTCCAAGATGTCAGGCGACACGGAAATGCTGTGGTGGTGGAAATGGTGGGCAAAGTTGGGTAGGGGGAGGGTGAAAAAACAGGGGAAAAAGATAAGGTGATGGAAATGCTGTGGAAGATAAACAGAAGTGATATGTGAGTGGGTGAGAAAGATGAAATGGAAATGAGACAAAAATTAGCCACTACCATATCATTATCATAAACACATCCACAGCTACTATTACAACCACACCATACCACCACCCCAGCACCTTCTATCGAGTGCAACTTTCCACTTGTTGTCTTGTCTGGAGTGAATGATGTAGGTCCCTTCTCCTCCCTCCATAACCTCATTGTTGTTCAACTGAAGATGTGGTGTGGTGGAAGTTGGATACGTGGTGGCATGGTGTTAAAAAATTAGAGATTGTGCTATGGTGTGGTAGAAACAGAGGATGTGATGTGGCGAAAATTTAAGAACTTTTTTCGATGGGAAAAGAATTTTTTGTGATGAAAAGATTGTTACAGTGAAAGCAGTGAGAAATGTTAGAGATTAGTGGTGGTATAACGACATTGATCTTTTATAGTGGTAGTGATGAAAATGGTTGAAACTTACATGCCTGAAATAATTTGGAAACGATTTATAAATTACTTCAAAAAATCATTTAATTAATTATAAGTATTGAAATAAGTTTAATAAAAATAAAAAATGGTTAATTGAGTGAGTTAATTGGCTAGTCTACCATGAAGAGGAAAGCTTCAGGGAAGTTGTCTTTGATTTTGTCAGCTATTTTGTTAGCTACCAAGTTTGGGCTGTTGTTAATGAGGGTTAATGAGGTCATAATGAAAATGGGCCATTTATCTGATTTAAATAATAAATGATAATTAAAAATTGGATAAATACTAAAAACTATGAATATTCATGGAAATGGAATAACCAATGAAAAAAAACGTATTGTAGAAAGTTTTATAAATTATTTTTAGAAAAAATGAATTATGTAATTTATTCATTAATGATGGGACTAATTAATGCATCCAACTTAATTGATAAATTAGTAACTAACATGACATCGTTGAGAATTTCATTTGCTTGGTAATACCCCACTATGGAAAGGTTTTTTAACTGGCAATAGGCATCGATCTGGTGGTGGTAGTGGTTTGTGTGACGTTAAGCTTCTGAGAAGCGTACGCTTACACTTAGATGCTAGTCAAACTTTTTTAAATGGTTTTTATTTATTAAAATTTAGCCGGTCAGTCTCAATGTGCGACATTTCCCCAGAATGCGATAATGTAAAGTATGGGAAGACGCTAGAAAAGTCACAGAGCACTTGAAGATTGTAAAAATTCCATTACGCGTTTCAACAAGTTCAGTGTTGGTGTGAAAGTTGAATGTCACTTTTGTCTACAACTTTGAACCTCAGACGTCATAGGCAAACAATAACA
Source organism: Branchellion lobata (assembly GCA_947562095.1). Taxonomy (NCBI): domain Eukaryota; kingdom Metazoa; phylum Annelida; class Clitellata; order Hirudinida; family Piscicolidae; genus Branchellion; species Branchellion lobata. The sequence continues at coordinate 3,310,309 of OX387257.1, read as the reverse complement.
TTACCGACTCTGAGCATTTGTACGCCGAGCGTGCTACAAAATCTCAGAGAACTTGATATGATGAACATTTTCAATAAAGGTATTTTCGCAAACAAAGTTCGTAACTTAAAATACATTTTTTTTAAATTATTTAATTATCACCCAACCTGGAACAAAGCAACTTCGAGCATGGGAGCAAGAGAGAGACTAGAGTGGAAGAGAGGAATGGCGTCTGTTACCTGAACACTATCATCGTTCCCCCGCCCTAAAAATAATCCATTGACGCTGCAATGGGGATACTTCGCAGCGTGAAAAATTGGCTTTATATATGCTCTGGAATTCATGATTATTTCGGCCATCTTGCTGGGTTACTTTAAAAAGCTTAAAAGTTGACGGAAGTAAAAAAACGTGATAAAATTTAGAATTAAAATAATTCTCCAACAAAAAAAACATATTTAGCCATTTATTTCTTTTGGAATAATTAATTTTCACCCTTTATCAAAAAATGAAAATTTTAATTTCAGAACAGAACAAATCTATCCAAAACTTCATTAAACAACAACCAAGACAAAGTAAAAGAAAAGCTGTTTAACTAAACTTGAAATGTTGTGGCACTGAATTTACAATTTTGCAAAATAATCTCAAAAACAGACTGGAACATACGTTGTCAACTTAGACTAAGATCACAGGTGGTGATTCAAAATAGGTTGGTGTGTGTGTGTGTGTGTGTGTGTGTGTGTGTGTGTGTGTGTGTGTGTGTGTGTGTGTGTGTGTTGTGTGTGTGTGTGTGTGTGTGTGTGCGTGCGTGTGTGTGAAACTTGATTGACATCTGTCAGAAGAATTACATTGTAACGGGGAAAGGCACAAATGAATATAAAGGTGGAAATCAGTGTAATGTAATTGCATAGGAGGAAGAATAAAGAAATAAAAGGAACAAATTCTATACAATAGAAATACACGATAAAAATAATTTTATAATACAAATAATAAAAATAGTAGTATGAGTATTAATAAAAATAAAAGAAATAATAATAATGATAATAATAAAAAAAATAATTTAAAAAAAAATAATAAGAATAGTAATAATAATAATAACAACAATAATAATAATAATAATAATAATAATAATAATAATAATAATAATAATAATAATAATAATAAAAATAATAATAATAATAATAAATATAAATAAATATAAGAATAAAAAATATAATAATAAAAATAATAATAATAATAATAATAATAATAATAATAATAAATATAATAATAATAATAATAATAATAATAATAATAATAATAATAATAATAATAATAAACAATAAAAATAATTTAATTTAAATAATAATAATGATTATGAAAAAAATTAATAATAATAATTCTAATTATAAAATTAATACAATAGAAATATATGAACAAATAATTTAATGAAATGAATGTAAAAACATTTTTGAAGGTGAAAAAACTGATTTAAAAAATTGAAAGTTAAAAATGTGAAAAGCCTAACCATCAAAAAAAACCAAAAAAGCAGCTTTTCAATATGACTACTAACAAAAACACGATAAATAACTCATATGGAATGGAAAAAAAATTATCAAATTAAAAAATAATTTAAACAATTTTAAAAAAATTAAAAGTATTTAAACATTTTTTTTGAAAACTTCAAAAAACCTTTAAAAAAACTTTTGAAAAACTTCAAAAAAGTATTAAAAAACAAGCTCTGAGCACTGATGATCACTGCTATAAAGCTGCATTAAGTGTCTTCAAAATCGAAGGTGCATAAAAATATTTTAAACTTAGAAAAATCATAATCTTCTAAAAAGAGTTAATTTTTAAAATAATTTAATTTTAAAAAAATTTAATTTTAAAAAAATTTTATAGCTCGAAAAAAAACATTTCACATTTGAAAATGGTATTTCGATTTCCAAAAGGTGGTTCAAAAATAAATTTTAAAAGTGGATTTATCAAATTGAAGCTACGTTAAAGTGTCTATAAATTTTGAAGTCAATCAAATAAAACATCAATGTAAAACAAACGAAAAGGGAAGGGAGGAAGATGAAGAGGAGGAGGAGGAGGAGGAGGAGGAGGAGGAGGAGGAGGAGGAGGAGGAGGAGGAGGAGGAGAAGGAGGAGAAGGAGGAGGAGGAGGAGGAGGAGGAGGAGAAGGAGGAGGAGGAGAAGGAGGAGGAGGAGAAGGAGGAGGAGGAGGAGAAGGAGGAGAAGGAAGAGGAGGAGGAGAAGGAGGAGGAGAAGGATGAGGAGGAGGAGAAGGAGGAGGAGGAGAAGGAGGAGGAGGAGGAGGAGGAGGAGAAGGAGGAGGAGGAGGAGGAGAAGGAGGAGGAGGAGAAGGAGGAGGAGGAGGAGAAGGAGGAGGAGGAGGAGGAGGAGAAGGAGGAGGAGGAGGAGGAGGAGGAGGAGGAGGAGGAGGAGAAGGAGGAGGAGGAGGAGAAGGAGGAGGAGGAGGAGAAGGAGGAGGAGGAGAAGGAGGAGGAGGAGAAGGAGGAGGAGGAGGAGAAGGAGGAGAAGGAGGAGGAGGAGGAGAAGGAGGAGGAGGAGGAGAAGGAGGAGGAGGAGAAGGAGGAGGAGGAGGAGGAGGAGGAGGAGGAGGAGAAGGAGGAGGAGGAGGAGGAGGAGGAGGAGGAGGAGGAGGAGGAGAAGGAGGAGGAGGAGGAGGAGAAGGAGGAGGAGGAGAAGGAGGAGGAGGAGGAGGAGGAGGAGGAGGAGGAGGAGGAGGAGGAGGAGGAGGAGGAGAAGGAGGAGGAGGAGAAGGAGAAGGAGGAGAAGGAGGAGGAGGAGAAGGAGGAGGAGGAGAAGGAGGAGGAGGAGAAGGAGGAGGAGGAGGAGGAGAAGAAGAGGATGGGAAAAAAAAGGATGGTTGTGAGGATCGTCTTCAAAATTCACAAAAATTTAATTTAAAAATTTTCAAAACGTTTGAGCGATTGTTGAAAAAACGTTTTTTTAATCGGGAAAAACAGAAAAATAAACAAAAATCCATGATTTATGAAACTCACTTGAAAAGCCTAGAGTTTCATCGTTGAAAGCTGGGACAAGCTAGTTCAAAAATAAATTGAAAAAAACAAAACAAAAAAAACTCAAAAACATCTGAATAAAAGCAATATACATCTCAACAAAACAACATGAAAAACAATAAAAATAAATTAAAAATGTATGGACAAAATTTCATTTTTCTGAAAATAAATTGGAAAAATATTAGTGGAATGAATGGACGGGTTCAACTGAATGGATAGATAGATGGATGATTGGATGAATAGATGGATGGAGAAATGGATAGATGGACGGATGGATGGATGTTTAATATGTGGATAAGGAAACAAAATTACTTTGGATGGATAGCTGGTTGAACTGATGGATGTATGGGAGGATGATGAATGGATAAATGGACGAATAAACTGATAAATGAATAAATGGATGAGTGAATGATAACTTGATGATTAACTAGATGTATGGGTGGGTAGAAAAATAGAAGGATGAGTGAAAGAAAAAAAAGATGAAAATATTGAAAAATTGATAAAAAGATGGATAGAACGGTGGAAGGGTAGAAAGGAGAAAGAATGGATGAGAAGAAAGGTGGACAAAAAAAGGATGGAAAGGAGTGAGAAAAAAAGGAAGGATGGGAAAATGAATTGAACGAAAAAATGGAAAAATGGATAAAAGGAAAGAAGGAAAAGAAGGAAGGAAGGAAGGAAGGAAGGAAGGAAGGAAGGAAGGAAGGAAGGAAGAGGAAATAAAGGAGAAAGAAAGGAAGGAAGGATGGAAAGGAGAGAGGAAGGAAGGAAGGAAGGAAGGAAGGAAGGAAGGAAGGAAGGAAGGAAGGAAGGAAGGAAGGAAGGAAGAGAGGAAATAAAGGAAGAAGAAAGGAAGGAAGGATGGAAAAGAGAAATGAAGGAAGGAAGGAAGGAAGGAAGGAAGGAAGGAAGGAAGGAAGGAAGGAAGGAAGGAAGGAAGGAAGGAATGAGGGAATGAAGGAATGAAGGAATGAAGGTATGAAGGAAGGAAGAAAGTGAAGGAAGAAATGAAGGCATTCAAGATGCAATGGATACATTTATGACTCCCATCTCAGCAATCACGTTCCCTTCATTTTTATTTGTATTATTTTCTATTACTTTTTTTGTTTTTCATATTGAAATCATCAATATTTTTATGTTTATCTTTCTTATTGTTTTTATTATTTTTCTTTTTATCTCCTTCTGGCAAGTCCAACCCTACTATTAGCTTGGAAGGTCGAATTGGGATTTTATTATTTCCATTACTATTGTTCTTGTTATTATTATTACTGTTATTATTGACCCCGTTAGAAATGTGACCTTTTTTAGCTGTTAAAACTAGGTCAGGTATTATGGCTCTTCTCTTGAAATCATCATCATCACCATTATCATCGTCTTCGTCGTATTCGTCATCATTATATTCATCATCATCATCACCATCACCCTTAATTTTGTTAATATTCCGTTCTTTAATTTTCTTTTTATTATTACTAAGTAACAACTCGCAACTATGGGATTTTGAAATTGGGGTTTTAGCTAACAGATTATCGTCACCACCATCATTCACACCACCACCCCTTAAATTGAAATCACCATCAGCATCACCATCAAGATCACACCCATCACCTGCACAATCATCATCAACACCACCACCAACATCATCATCATCACCATCCAGCGTTTCCATAGAAACAGCTACAGGTTTTTTCTTCTTTTTCTTCAATGTACTTTCAACTTTATTATCATTTATATTTTTGTTATAAATATTATTATTTTGACTTCCAACATCACAACAACCACCATCATCATCATCATCATTATTATTATTATCATCATTATTATCATCATCATCTTCATCATCATCATCGGCATCATCATTGTCGTCATCATCACCATCATGGCGGTGGCGGCGGTGTGTGGAGGTGGTGGTGTGGTCGGGGGTGGTGGGGAGGGAAGGGGTAGAAGAACAAAGCTGTTTGCTGACCAGATTCTTTCTTCCTCCACCCAGCAGCGAAGAAACGGTGAGTTTGAAGAGTGATGGAGAGAGGGATGAGAAGAGGGATGAGGTGGATGAGAAGAGGGACTGCTTAGACGAAGAGGATCGTTTGAGGGGCACTTTATCCCCAAAGTCGGAACAAACGCTTAGTTCACTGATGTTTCTATGCAACTGGTGGTGGTTATTAAGGTGGCTGTTGCTAAGGCTGTGGTGGTTGCTAAGTTGACTGTTGCTATGGCAGCGCAGGCGGTTGCCATGTGACATTTCGTTGATGAGCAGAGGACTAAAAGGAAATTTCTTCTTTTTCTTGTCTGTCCTCATTTGGAGGAGCTGAAAAAAAGGGAACAAAAAGACGATGATGATGTTGAAAGTTTAATAAAAATAATGAAAATTCAAAATAAAATAATATTATTATTTACTGTTATTTATTATTATTATTATTATTATTATTATTATTATTATTATTATTATTGTTATTATTATTATTATTATTATTATTATTATTATTATTATTATTATTATTATTATTATTATTATTATTATTATTTATATTTGTATTATTATTATTATTATTATTATTATTATTATTATTATTATTATTATTATTATTATTATTGTTATTATTATTATTATTATTATTATTATTATTATTATTATTATTATTATTATTATTATTATTATTATTATTATTATTATTATTATTATTATTATAATTATTATAATTATCATCATTATTACTATTACTATTATGACGTACGTGTTGGTTGACTTGTTTCATGTTGCCTTCGACGTTGCAGTTCCTCTTCAACTGTTCTGAAGCCAGAAACTGCTCGTTCTGATAGTTGAATGGATGCAGTAATGGATGTATGCATGGGTGTGTGGATGCATGAATGAAGGAATGGATGAACAAAGAGATGAATAGATGAATGGATAGATCCATGAATAGATGGATGAGTGTATAGATGATTGGGCGAATGAAAAAATGGATAAATAGATGGATGGATGGATATATGGATGGATGGATATATGGATGGATGGATATATGGATGGATGAATATATGGATGGATGGATATATGGATGGATGGATAAATAAATAAATGAATGGGTAAATGGAAGGATAATTGAATTAATGAATAAAATAATGAATGGATGGATAAATGAAAAGATTTATGGAAGGATGAATGAAAAAATGAATTATTAAATGAATAAGTGGATGGATGGATGGATGGATAGATGAATTAATAAATGAATGAGTGGATGGATGGATGGATGGATGGATGGATGGATAAATGAATAAGTGGATGGATGGATGGATGGATGGATGGATAAATGAATTATTAAACGAATAAGTGGATGGATGGATAAATGAAGTAAAAAATGAATAAGTGGATGGATGGATGGATGGATGGATTTATTAATAAATGAATTAATAAATGAATAAGTGGATGGATGGATGGATGGATGGATGGATGGATGGATGGATAAATGAATTAATAAATGAATAAGTGGATGGATGGATGAATGGATGGATGGATAAATGAATAAGTGGATGGATGGATGGATGGATGGATGGATTGATTGATTAATAAATGAATTAATAAATGAATAAGTGGATGGATGGATGGATGGATAAATGAATTATTAAATGAATAAGTGGATGGATGGATTGATAAATGAATTAATAAATGAATAAGTGGATGGATGGATTAATGGATGGATGGATAAATGAATAAGTGGATGGATGGATGGATGAATGAATTAATAAATGAATAAGTGGATGGATGGATTAATGGATGGATGGATAAATGAATAAGTGGATGGATAATTAAATAAATGAATAAGTGGATGGAAGGATAATTGAATAAATGAATAAAATAATGAATGGATGGATAAATGAAAAGATTTATGGAAGGATGAATGAAAAAATGAATTATTAAATGAATAAGTGGATGGATGGATGGATGGATAGATGGATGGATGGATGGATGGATGGATAAATGAATTATTAAATGAATAAGTGGATGGATGGATGGATGGATAAATGAACTAATAAATGAATAAGTGGATGGATGGATTGATAATTGAATTAATAAATGAATAAGTGGATGGAGGGATGGATGGATGGATGGATAAATGAATTATTAAATGAATAAGTGGATGGATGGAGGGATGGATAAATGAACTAATAAATGAATAAGTGGATGGATGGATGGATGGATTAATGAAGTAGGAAATGAATGAGTGGATGGATGGATGGATGGATAAATGAACTAATAAATGAATAAGTGGATGGATGGATAAATGAACTAATAAATGAATAAGTGGATGGGTGGATAAATGAATTAGGAAATGAATGAGTGGATGGATAGATGGATGGATAATGAACTAATAAATGAATAAGTGGATGGGTGGATGGATGGATAAATGAATTAGGAAATGAATGAGTGGATGGATAGATGGATGGATAATGAACTAATAAATGAATAAGTGGATGGGTGGATGGATGGATAAATGAATTAGGAAATGAATGAGTGGATGGATGGAGGGATGGATAAATGAACTAATAAATGAATAAGTGGATGGATGGATGGATGGATTAATGAATTAGGAAATGAATGAGTGGATGGATAGATGGATGGATAATGAACTAATAAATGAATAAGTGGATGGGTGGATGGATGGATAAATGAATTAGGAAATGAATGAGTGGATGGATAGATGGATGGATAATGAACTAATAAATGAATAAGTGGATGGGTGGATGGATGGATAAATGAATTAGGAAATGAATGAGTGGATGGATGGAGGGATGGATAAATGAACTAATAAATGAATAAGTGGATGGATGGATGGATGGATTAATGAATTAGGAAATGAATGAGTGGATGGATGGATGGATGGATAAATGAACTAATAAATGAATAAGTGGATGGATGGATAAATGAACTAATAAATGAATAAGTGGATGGGTGGAAGGGCAAAGGACCTGTAATTCGAGTTGTGATATGTGTTGTTTGAGTGATGCAATGAGTTGTGACGTTTCCGCCTCCTTTATCCTCACCATCAAGCCGTCACTGTCGGTCTTTAGAGGTTGGGAAGAATCATTTTCATGGAAAATCAGAAATAAAAAAAAAAACAAATTAATAAAACAAAAAATATGAATAAATAAATAAATAATTTATTTGGAGTAAATAATTATCTTCATAAAAATATTATTATTAGAACAGCACCTTGGATTCGATGGAGGAAAGTCGTCGTTGCAGTGATCTGACTTCTTCTTGCAGAGAAGACTGTGGTGACATCATCATCGTCATCATCGTCATCATAATCATCATCATCATCATCATCATCAACCTCTCCTTCTCCTCTCCTCCTCCTCCTCCTCCTCCTCCTCCTCCTCCTCCTCCTCCTCCTCCTCCTTCTCCTCCTCCTCCTCCTCCTTCTCCTCTCCTCCTCCTCCTCCTCCTCCTCCTCCTCCTCCTCCTCCTCCTCCTCCTCCTTCTCCTCCTCCTCCTCCTCCTCCTCCTTCTCCTCACCTCGCCTTTTTGAGAAAGAGTGAGGGTGGAGTTGATGTTTTCATTTTCGTCTTGCAGCTTCCTTATCAACCGCTCGTTCACGTGCAACTGGTGACAAGGTGAGTAGGTTGGTGAATGAGTGGTTTGGGTGGATGGGTGAATGGAAAAATGGGTGGGTGGGTGAGAGAATGGGTGGATGGGTGGAAAGATGGGTGGATGGGTGGAAAGATGGGTGGATGGGTGGAAAGATGGGTGGATGGGTGGAAAGATGGGTGGATGGGTGGAAAGATGGGTGGATGGGTGGAAAGATGGGTGGATGGGTGAGAGGATGGCTGGGTAAGTGAGGGGATGGTTGGGTGAAGGAATGGGTGGGTAGGAGGATGTGTGGGTTGGTAGGTGTGTGGGTGGGTGGATGGATGTGTAGGTGGATGGATGGGTGTGTGGGTTGGTGGATGGGTGTGTGGGTGGGTGGATTGGTGTGTGGGTGGGTGGATGGGTGTATGGGTGGGTGGATGGGTGTGTGGGTGGGTGGATTGGTGTGTGGGTGGGTGGATGGGTGTGTGGTTGGGTAGATGGGTGTGTGGTTGGGTAGATGGGTGTGTGGTTGGGTAGATGAGTGAGTTGGTGGGAGGTTGTTAGCGTATGGCTGTTGATTTTGTTGTTCAAGGGATTGGTTGCTAGATGGTTGGTTTCTTGGGTGAGTGCTAGGTTGGTTGCTGAGTGGTTGCTAGGTTGGTTGCTGAGTGGTTGCTAGGTTGGTTGCTGAGTGGTTGCTAGGTTGGTTGCTGAGTGGTTGCTTGGTTTGTTGCTGGGTGGTTGCTTGGTTTGTTGCTGGGTGGTTGCTTGGTTAGATTCTAGGGTTAATTAGATGGCTGGTTTACCAGCGGATGGTTTCACTAAAACATTCATTTTACGAGTTATTCAACCACTAATCAGTGAACTAAACACCAAACCAACCAACCCACCAGACCAACCCACTCACCAACCCACCAATCTAGCCTACCATCACCCAACCAATCCTCCTCCCGCTTTCACCCACCTTAAGCATAAAACCAAACCAACCCCCCCATCCATCAAACCACTAAACAATCCAACCCACAAACCCTCAACCAACCCACCAACCTCCAACCAACCCACCAACCCCCAATCAACCCACCAACCCACCAAGCAACCCCCAGTCAACCCGCCAAGCCACCAAGCAACCCCCAATCAACCCACCAACCCACCAAGCAACCCCCAATCAACCCATCAATTTCCAATTCACCTCTTTCCCACCCACCTTACTCTCACAATCCACCATCTTCATCTTCAGATCGACAATTTCTTTCGTTAACTTCGCCTCTCTCACCTTCCACTGCATCGGTGTGGTGTCACGTGATTAAGATTAATAAATACAATTATAATAATTAATTATTTTTCATTGGTTAATAAATTGATGAAATTAACTAACGATCATTGAATGATTCATAATTTGTTCATTTATAATCATCAAAACCACCTCAACCCACCATACTTATCATAGTCAACAACAACCTCACCAACACACTACCAACAAGAATAACACCAACAACAACACCACCACCACCAAAAACATCAACAACACCACAACAACCAACAACACCACCACCACAACTAACACTACAACCAGCAACACCACCATTTATAACCCCAAAACCAAAATTCCCACCATTACTCCCCCTCCTCCACTCCCACCAACAATCCTTCCCCCACCCCCAACAGTAAACCCCCCATCCTTACCTACAGTAAACCCCCCCATCCTTACCAACAGTAAACTCCCCCATCCTTACCAACAGACCCCCCCATCCCCATCAACAACCCCCTCCCTCCATCCCCACCAACAACCCCCCCCTCCATCCCCACCAATAACCCCCTCTTTCCATCCCCACCAACAACCCCCCCCCCTTCATCCCAACCAACAACCCCCTCTTACATCCTCACCAACAACCCCCCTTCCCCCCCTCCATCCCCACCAACAACCCCCCCTCAATCCCCACCAACAACCCCCCCCCTCCGTCCCACCAACCTCCACAGCCTCATCCATCATCCTCTGCAGCTTGGCCCTCTGTATTCTCGCTGCTTTGTTGCTGTTGTTGTTCGCGTTGTCGTTGATCTCGCCTCGCACCTCCTTGTGCTTCTGTGTCGTTTCAAAAATAATTATTATTATTCATTTATTATTATTATTATTTTCTGTTTTTTATTTGGTTATCATTATGTTTTTATTATTATTGTTATTATTTTTGTTATTATAATTACTAATATTTTTATTCTTTTTATCAGTGAACTTTTAAACGAACCATCCAGACACCCACCTAACTCAACCTCAAACCTCCCCCCACTACCCACCCACCAAACCCACATCTTGAGTCCAAAAAATCAACCCGACACCTCTTCCTTCTCAATGACACCCAGCCTTTCCCCCCCTTCCTCCTCTCACACATCCAATCCACCCTCCCCTTCCTCCTCTCACACATCCAATCCACCCTCCCCTTCCTTCTCTTACACATCCAATCCACCCTCCCCTTCCTCCTCTCACACATCCAATCCACCCTCCCCTTCCTCCTCTCACACATCCAATCCACCCTCCCCTTCCTCCTCTCACACATCCAATCCACCCCCCCCTTCCTCCTCTCACACATCCAATCCACCCTCCCCTTCCTCCTCTCACACATCCAATCCACCCTTCCCTTCCTCCTCTCACACATCCAATCCACCCTTCCCTTCCTCCTCTCACACATCCAATCCACCCTCCCCTTCCTCCTCTTATACATCCAATCCACCCTCCCCTTCCTCCTCTTATACATCCAATCCACCCTCCCCTTCCTCCTCTCACACATCCAATCCACCCTCCCCTTCCTCCTCTTATACATCCAATCCACCCTCCCCTTCCTCCTCTCACACATCCAATCCACCACCCCTCTTCCTCCTCTTATACATCCAATCCACCCTCCCCTTCCTCCTCTTATACATCCAATCCACCCTCCCCTTCCTCCTCTTACACATCCAATCCACCCTCCCCTTCCTCTTCTCACACATCCAATCCACCACCCCTCTTCCTCCTCTCACACATCCAATCCACCCTCCCCTTCCTCTTCTCACACATCCAATCCACCACCCCTCTTCCTCCTCTCACACATCCAATCCACCCTCCCCTTCCTCCTCTCACACATCCAATCCACCACCCCTCTTCCTCCTCTCATACATCCAATCCATCCTCCCCTTCCTCCTCTTATACATCCAATCCATCCTCCCCTTCCTCCTCTCACACATCCAATCCACCCTCCCCTTCCTCCTCTTATACATCCAATCCACCCTCCCCTTCCTCCTCTTATACATCCAATCCCCCCCCCCTTCCTCCTCTTATACACCCAATCCCTCCTCCCCTTTTCCTTCTATACACCCATCCTTCACTCCCCAATTACACCCAAATTGTTCTCCCCTTTTATAACCAATCCACCCACCCACCTGCCAACACCGGTCCATCTCGACCACCCTCTTTTCGAGCTGCTTTATTGACGAGTGCGTCTCCGCTTCTCTCAGCTTGCTCAACGCCAATTGGTTTTGCAAGTCTTTCACATCAAATGGACCCACCTGTTGTTGGCTGCCCGACTCCAACGCCTGTGATGTGATTGGTCCGTCAGAATGGCATCATTAGAGATTTTTAAAACGTGTGCTGTTTGCTTTTGTTTTTTTGTTCATCTTTGCGTTTATTATCTTTTTTTAAATGTTTTTTATTAGCTTTATTTCATTTTATTGCGTTTAATTTTTATTTATATTTACTTTATTTTTTGATTGGCATCTATAGCTCGTACGCGTATCCTAAATAACATTTAATATTGATATGAATCCGCATGAGGTAGGAGGGGGAATGAGAAATGGATTGAATAAAGGGGAGGATTGGATAACCTTAAATGTATGGAGGGGAAGATCAGATACCCGTCTATGTAAGGAAAAGAAGATTAGATGCTCATCAATCTATGGAGGAAAGGATTAGATGCTCATCAATCTATGGAGGAAAGGATTAGATGCTCATCAATCTATGGAAGAAAGGATTAGATACCCATCAATCTATGGAAGAAAGGATTAGATACCCATCAATCTATGGAAGAAAGGATTAGATACCCATCAATCTATGGGAGAAAGGATTAGATACTCATCAATCTATGGAAGAAAGGATTAGATACCCATCAATCTATGGAAGAAAGGATTAGATACCCATCAATCTATGGGAGAAAGGATTAGATACTCATCAATCTATGGAAGAAAGGATTAGATACCCATCAATCTATGGAAGAAAGGATTAGATACCCATCAATCTATGGGAGAAAGGATTAGATACCCATCAATCT
>OX387257.1:3279950-3282450 GCA_947562095.1 Branchellion lobata | reverse complement strand
AACAATCATAATAACAATCCAAATAACAATCATAATAACAATCCAAATAACAATCATAATAACAATCCAAATAACAATCATAATAACAATCCAAATAACAATCATAATAACAATCCAAATAACAATCATAATAACAATCCAAATAACAATCATAATAACAATCATAAAAACAATCCAAATAACAATCATAATAACAATCATAATAACAATCCAAATAACAATCATAATAACAATCATAATAACAATCCAAATAACAATCATAATAACAATCCAAATAACAATCATAATAACAATCCAAATAACAATCATAATAACAATCCAAATAACAATCATAATAACAATCCAAATAACAATCATAATAACAATCATAAAAACAATCCAAATAACAATCATAATAACAATCATAATAACAATCCAAATAACAATCATAATAACAATCATAATAACAATCCAAATAACAATCATAATAACAATCCAAATAACAATCCAAATAACAATCATAATAACAATCCAAATAACAATCATAATAACAATCATAATAACAATCATAATAACAATCCAAATAACAATCATAATAACAATCATAATAACAATCATAATAACAATCATAATAACAATCATAATAACAATCATAATAACAATCATAATAACAATCATAATAACAACCATAATAACAATCCAAATAACAATCATAATAACAATCATAATAACAATCATAATAACAACCATAATAACAATCCAAATAACAATCATAATAACAATCCAAATAACAATCATAATAACAACCATAATAACAATCCAAATAACAATCATAATAACAATCATAATAACAATCATAATAACAACCATAATAACAATCCAAATAACAATCATAATAACAATCATAATAACAATCATAATAACAATCATAATAACAATCATAATAACAATCATAATAACAATCCAAATAACAATCCAAATAACAACCATAATAACAATCATAATAACAATCCAAATAACAATCATAATAACAATCCAAATAACAATCATAATAACAATCCAAATAACAATCATAATAACAATCATAATAACAACCATAATAACAATCCAAATAACAATCATAATAACAATCCAAATAACAATCATAATAACAACCATAATAACAATCCAAATAACAATCATAATAACAATCATAATAACAATCATAATAACAACCATAATAACAATCCAAATAACAATCATAATAACAATCATAATAACAATCATAATAACAATCATAATAACAATCATAATAACAATCATAATAACAATCCAAATAACAATCATAATAACAATCATAATAACAATCATAATAACAATCCAAATAACAATCATAATAACAATCCAAATAACAATCCAAATAACAATCCAAATAACAATCCAAATAACAATCATAATAACAATCCAAATAACAATCATAATAACAATCCAAATAACAATCCAAATAACAATCATAAGAACAATCCAAATAACAATCCAAATAACAATCATGAGAACAATCATAATAACAATCAGAAAAACAGTTATAATAATCGCCACACACCCATATCCCACTCCACCAATCATCCTCATCCCCCCATACTTCACCAAAATTTCACCCAATCCATCTTTTTTTGACCCACCACCCATCTCAACAGCTAGCTCCCTCTTCCACCATTCACCAACCACCCCACCCCCTACCCATCCACCCATCACCTACTAATTACCAACTCATCACCACTCACCATCCAACCACCACCCCTCCCCACTCCCCCTCCCAACTACCCACCTCAACGAATAAAACGTCGAAGATTCTCAGCTTTTCTTCCACTCCAAGGTCATTGCTACTGAAGAGGCTACGGAGTGCTGGCATGGCCCATGTGGTAAGGTGTCTGGAGTTGTTGATGCGCATCTGATCGTGAAGTACTGGGTTCGATTCCTGCAAGGTTGAATATATGGATTAGGAAGAAAATGAATTGACGGATGGATTGATAGAAAGACAACTTGATGGATGGACGAATGGAAAAAAGATAAACGAATAGATAGATGGATGGATGGATGGATGTTTTAATGGAAGGATGATAGATGGGTGGTAATAGGTGGATGAAGGATAGATGATAATGGATGGATGAATGGATGAACGGATGAAAAAGAGAAATGAATGAATGGAAAGAAATATAATTAATGAAGTACATTGGTACCTTGATGAGCTGGTCAAGGAGCAAGAGACAGCGGCTTGAGTGACAGCTGGCAAAGAGCCAAGCCACGCCCTCTAGCTCCATAAGACGACAAAATGAGTGAAAAACTTGAGTTCCTGTGAAAGTGTTGTTGTTGTTATTGGTGGTGGTGATGTTGGTGTTGTTGTTATTGGTGGTGGTGATGTTAGTGATGTTGTTATTGGTGGTGGTGATGTTAGTGATGTTGTTATTGGTGGTGGTGATGTTGGTGATGTTGTTATTGGTGGTGTTGGTGATGTTGTTATTGGTGGTGGTGATGTTGGTGA
>OX387257.1:3262450-3277450 GCA_947562095.1 Branchellion lobata | reverse complement strand
AGGAGGAGGAGGAGGAGGAGGAGGAAGAAGAGGAGGAGGAGGAAGAGGAGGAGGAAGAAGAGGAGGAGGAGGAAGAGAAAGAAAAGGAGGAAGAGGAGGAGGAGGAGGAGGAGGAGGAGGAGGAGGAGGAGGAGGAGGAGGAGGAGGAGGAGGAGGAGGAGGAGGAGGAGGAGGAGGAGGAAGAAGAGGAGGAGGAGGAAGAGGAGGAGGAAGAAGAGGAGGAGGAGGAGGAGGAAGAAGAGGAGGAGGAGGAAGAGGAGGAGGAAGAAGAGGAGGAGGAGGAAGAGAAGGAAAGAGGAGGAGGAGGAGGAGGAGGAGGAGGAGGAGGAGGAGGAGGAGGAGGAGGAGGAGGAGGAGGAGGAGGAAGGAGGAGGAGGAGGAGGAGGAGGAGGAGGAGGAGGAGGAGGAGGAGGAGGAGGAGGAGGAGGAGGAAGAGGAGGAGGAGGAGGAGGAGGAGGAGGAGGAGGAGGAGGAGGAGGAGGAGGAGGAAGATGAAAAAAAGAAGAAAGGCTCTTTCCCTCCCATCCATCCATTCACACCGCCTCTCACCTTCAACACATCGACAATCATTTCACAGGCTTGACTCCCCTCTCTGAAACTGAAATGGTCCTTCAGAATGGATTGGTTCTGTCGAAGGAGCTCTTCAACATCCCTTCTTATGAATTCCTCATATGTAGAGGGGAGGCCAAGATAGGTGGTGATTGGGGGAAGAGTGGTGATTGGGGGAATGGTGGAATTCGGAGGAAGAGTGTTTATCGAGAGACTGGTTGAATTGCGATGTGGTTTAAGGGTTGTATCGGTGGTGGGGCTGGAGTCAGGATTGATGGTAGAGTTAGGATTGGTGGTGGTGATGGTGGAGTTAGGATTGGTGGGAGTGGTGATGGTGGAGTTAGGATTGGTGGGAGTGGTGATGGTGGAGTTAGGATTGGTGGGAGTGGTGATGGTGGAGTTAGGATTGGTGGGAGTGGTGATGGTGGAGTTAGGATTGGTAGGAGTGGTGATGGTGGAGTTAGGAGTGGTGGGAGTGGTGATGGTGGAGTTAGGATTGGTGGTGGTGATGGTGGAGTTAGGAATGGTGGGAGTGGTAATGACGGGGGTGGGGGCATTTGGTGTTTGAGGTAGAGTAGAGGCAGCTGAGTTGGACGCTGGGGTATTTGAAGTGATAGGTGAAGAGTTGAGAAATGGTGAAGAAGAAGAGGATGGTGATGAAGAGAGGACTTCGGGTCTGGTGGTGGTTGTGGGTGGATGGTAAATGGTTGTGAGTGGATGGGAAGTGGTCGTGGTGGTGGATGGCTGAGTGGTGGTTGAAGTGAGTAAATGGGTGGGAGTATTGATGGGTGACGGGTGGGGAGTAGTGAAAGATTGGGAAGGGGTGGAAGAAAAGGAGTGGATGGGAGGATGAGGTGTAGAAACATGTGAATTTTTTAAAGTTCCCACTGAATTATTGATGAACGTTGCGCTATAGAAATCATTGATCACTTCACTATCCGTATCCTTATTATTATTATTATTATTATTATTATTATTATTATTATTATTATTATTATTATTATTACTATTGTTATTATTATTATTATTGTTAAAATTATTATCATTTTCATTATTATCTTCTGCCCTGTTTCCAGCACGGTTATTTTTATTCACGTTTACATTATTATTAGTTAAATTTATTTTATTTAATTTTTTATTATTTTTATTATGCGGAGAAAAATAATTGAAAAATTTCTTGGCCAGCGATTTTTTTTGGCTTTTCGAGTCGGTGCTAGAGGAGACATTATGGGATTTCACATTATTTTTATTTTTATTATTAATAGCGCTTTTTTTATTGTTACTTATATTATTACTCATCATATAATTGTCGATACTATCATCAAAACAAGTATCATCGCTATGATCATTTTTTTTTTTATTTTTATTATTATTGTTATTCTTGTTTTCATGACGACTGCTCAACAGGCACCACACCAGACTTCTCATGTTGCCTGGAATTCCTTTGATGGCCAGGTCCTAAAGGGACAAGGCGGAGGAATTTTTGATGATATAATGTTGAAGTTTATGGAGCATTATTTTCATAAAATATATTCTAATATAATAAACATTAGTGCCATATAATACAATATGAAAAGCGTTATTCCCGTATTATTAATGTATTAATATTATTTTTTTATTATTATTATTATTATTAATATTATTTTTATTATTATTTTTGTTGTTATTATTATTGTTGTTGTCGTTGTTGCCATTATTAGTAATAGTATTATCATACTATGAATATAACAAAACAGAAATAATTATTTTGAGAACTCAATAAAAATTTAAATGAAATTTTTTTAAAATTATTATTTGTTTTATAATTTACTCGAAGGAAACCCTTTTCTTCTTTGTAAACGTCCCAATTGTTGATGACCTCATTCCATAATGAGGTCAAGTCGGTGAGTAGTAACGATGATGATTGCACTGTTGATGCTGTTGACGATGATGATGCTGATAATGATGACGCTGATGATGGTGTTGTTGATGAGGAGGAGGAAGAAGAAGAAGATGATGTTTTTTGAGTTAGTGTTCCGTGTATGAATGATTTGATGGCTGTTGTAGTTTTTGCACTCGTTGATGTTGTTTCATTGTTGGATGCTGACTGCTGTTGCTGAAGTTGTTGTTGTTTTTTCTGTGATTGTTGTGGTTGCGACATTCTTGGGGGTGTGTTTCTGACCGCCTCAATAACCCTGTGTGGAAAGGTGCTCCAATCAAATCAAATCACTATATCTGGTTTTGAAATACTGCAACACATTTCAATTCAATTTTTTATCTCACTGTATTGTTTTAGTATGTTTTTCATTGTATTTTATTATTTTGTTTTGTTTTAGTATTTATTTCATTGTAGTTCATTGTATTGTTTTATTATTTATTGCATTGCATTGTATAATATTTTAGTATTGTATTGTGATGTGATGCATAGATTTTTGTTGCATTTCAACTAGCTATATTGTATTGTATTCTATTTCTTATATAATTTCATATCATCACATTGTGGTCTCAAAAACCTAAAAAGTTAACGCCACATCTATAATACTCGTATTTGTATTGTATTGTATTGTTCTGTCACATCCTATAATACCAATTTGTATTAAATTTTATTATATGTATTACATTTTATTGCCTCATACTGTTCGTATCAGCTTGTATTGCATTTTTGTTCTGTATCGAATTTCATTTATTTCAATTGTTTTGTATCAAGTTGTGTTGCATCCCATTGTTTGTATCAAATTTCATTGAATCCCATTGTTTTGTATCAAATTTCATTGAATCCCATTGTTTGTATCAAATTTCATTGAATCCCATTGTTTTGTATCAAATTTCATTGAATCCCATTGTTTGTATCAAATTTCATTGAATCCCATTGTTTGTATCAAATTTCATTGAATCCCATTGTTTGTATCAACTTTTATTGAATCATATTTTGTTGTACTATATTATTTTTTATTGTATCCGACTATATTGATTTATCCTCTCCTAAATATTCATGAGGTATCTAATAATAGACCAAGCCCCACCCACCTGTTCTCTTGTTCCATCTTCTCCAGTATAGAAGTGACTTCTGTCCTTTCCATCAAAGGTCTACTTTTTCCCTCATTTTCAGCCATTTTGTTTTCAAAGCTTTTTTCAAAATGGCCTTCCTGAATTTTGGTATTTTTGGTTATTTTTAATTGTTTTTCTTATTGTTTGTACTGGTTTGATTATAATTATTATTAATATTATAATTATTATTGTTATTTTAGTATGATTATTATTATTTTCATATTACCATCTTTTTTTGGTTATAGTAGCAGTGCAAGCAGCGACAGTAGAAGTACTAATAGAAGGAGTAGAAGTAATATAAGTACTGGTAGTACAGTACCAGAAGTATCAAAAGGATGAGCAGTACTAATAGCAGTTGTATCCCACTCATGAATGTGTATCTCCCGTCTCTGTCTCATCTTTACCATCATTATCCATTATTTTATTATGAAATCAGATTTTTATGATCATCAGTAGTATTATTATTGATATTATTATTTTTGTATTAATGCTATTATTACTGATAGCAATATTGGTAGCAATATACATATTTTTATTACTTATTATTATGATCATTACAATTATTATGACTATTATGATGATAATGATAATGATGATAATGATGATGATGATTATTATTACTATTATTATTCGTCTTCTTCTTCTTCTTCTTGTTTATTATTATTATTATTATTTATTTATTTTTATTATTATTATTATTATTATTATTATTATTATTATTATTATTATTATTATTATTATTATTATTATTATTATTATTATTATTATTATTATTATTATTATTATTATTATTATTATTATTATTATTATTATTATTATTATTATTATTATTATTATTATTATTATTATTATTATTATTATTATTATTATTATTATTATTATTATTATTATTATTATTATTATTATTATTATTATTATTATTATTATTATTATTATTATTATTATTATTATTATTATTATTATTATTATTATTATTATTATTATTATTATTATTATTATTATTATTATTATTATTATTATTATTATTATTATTATTATTATTATTATTATTATTATTATTATTATTATTATTATTATTATTATTAGTAGTAGTAGTAGTAGTAGTAGTAGTAGTAGTAGTAGTAGTAGTAGTAGTAGTAGTAGTAGTAGTAGTAGTAGTAGCATTAGTATTATTACCACTACTACTACTACTATTATACACATCATTAACACTAGAGCTCTGACAGCCATCCTCCCATGTACCAACCTTTGCCCTTTTAGATGAATTTGTTTTTGGATCTTTTCCATTTTTATATTTTCCAGTGTTTACAACTGTACTATCCATACTCAATACACTCGGTATCAGTAGGTGGTGTAAAGTATTTTTTAATTAATTGAACTCTTTTTCAAACTATAATTTGTTTATTTACTTTTATATAGTAAAAAAACTGATTAACTGAATCTTCTTTTGGAAAAAGTACTAATGGCTTTTCTTTTATATACATTGACCCAAGCAGCCCTGTGTGAGAAGACATTCAAAGGCAGTATCCGATTTTTAGCTTATTTTGACATAAACAACATTCACAAGTTGCTCACAGATTCTAAAAATAATCTTAAAATACTCCGCTTTGCGGTGAAGTCACGTTTAATGTAACAGCCGTGATATAAACACTTTGGTTGTTTTATTTTTTTGTTTTATGAAACATTAGAAATATTTTCTGTTCTTTGTTATATTTTTATTCTTATTGTTATACTCCTTAAAAAACGTTTATCGACCAGCGTTCAAGATTAAACGCACTAATACGTCGGACAGGTGGCACCGTGCTTAATATTCGTTTTTGAAAACTCTATTTTTAATCTGAAAATTCAAAAACTTATTTTTCACAACTTATTTGACTTTTTTCTTATTATAAATATTTTTCACGAATTTATAAGTCAATTTTGCCAATTAAAAAATGAAATTTAATTAATTTAAAATTTCAATCTATACAGGGCTTCTGTAAACTTGTTTGATTTTTTTATTATAATCAGAAATATCGTCTTAGTATCCAAAACAATTAGGGTTGAATGAGGATTTAATTGTTTGTTTAGTGCGTTTATATTTGTTTGGTTACCTTTCGTCAAGAAAGAATGTTAAAATGGAAAAGGGTTTGATTTTAATGTTCCAAAACCTAGTACACAACCTTCCCAAAGCAACACAAATTTATGAAACCGTGAATGAATAGAAGTCTGAATAGTTTTCAGACGTCAATAGCTTGATTGTTTTTGTGTTATAGTTCACTTTCTATAACAAAAATAACAATCGATCAACGGCTTCTGGGCTTTTGAAGGTTCTCACAAAAAGAACGCTACCTGCATTGTTGCGGTGTAGTCATTGAAAGTTGTCGATGCTAACACAGCAGTCGCCAACTTCACCCCCAACCATGAACACGCATCAAATGCACGCCACTAAAATAGTGTGAATATTACTATTAATAATGAAATTTATGTATTAAAATAATACTATGATTATTCTTAACAGTAACAAATATTAGGATATAAATAATGATAATGATAATAATAATAATAATAATAATAATAATAATAATAATAATAATAATAATAATAATAATAATAATAATAATAATAATAATAATAATAATAATAATAATAATAAAAATATAAATAATAATAATAATAATAATAATAATAATAATAATAATAATAATAATAATAATAATAATAATAATAATAATAATAATAATAATAATAATAATAATAAGTAGTATATGAGTTACGTGGATATATATCACTTCATCTATTCATACGTTTGTTATTTATGTTCAAATAAATATTGGTTTGTTTAAATGGTTTTTATAAATGCCATTTATTTAGTTAGTTACGCCTGTTTGTCGACAGTTTTTAAGGCCCCTGACTGCAAACACTTTCAATTTTATCCAGTTTACTTTTATTTAAGTAAATTTAGTTTCTTCTATTTTCACTTAATCCAATATAATCTCATCATCTTTAATTCAATCAATGAATTTTTAAGGCCCATTTTCGGTAAGCGTTAAAAAGCTTTTTCGGAAAAGATTGTTTCACGCTTTTGAGCTATTAAGCGACTAAGCCACCCTAGTACAACGTCTGTTCTTCACTTGAATTGCCACTTTTTATAATTAAATTTTCTTTTAGCTGGGACTCGAAGCCCTGACTTTACGCTTTACAGCGTACTTCGCTAACCACTGGGTTTCGAGCGATAGTTTATTTAATTGAAAAAGAAATAAACTCAGACATCATACTAGCTTGGCAACGTGGTTTAAACATTACAAAATGATTATACCGTGGTCTAAGCATTGTTTAAATTATTATTAAAACATTAAGCTGGTTTCACGAGTTCGAATGCAGGCGGTCGCTCAGTTGCCAATAGAGAACAAAACCGCTTTTCCAGGAATCAATAATATTGAATTTTACATGAAAAAGGTGATACCAGTTATTGCCGCTCAGCTTTCATTCCTCAAATTTCATTATTTCAATCAATTTTTTAAATTGATTCATTTTTTTAAATTAGTATTTCATTTTTTAAAATATTTTTTCAACCTTTTCTCTCGCGATTTGTTCATTTCGTAGGTTCAATGCCGACTTATATGACTGATAACATTCTGCTCTCGTATATTTCAATGTTTTCTTTTTTAGTTCGACTATTCGCCGTATTTTTGTAACATTTCCAGCTTATGTCTAGATTCGATCTAATAAAGACTATGAAAAAAAAAACCCTTATGGATAATTAAATAAAATTGAACCTGCTTTACATAAAAGCCTCTTTAAAAATCAAATAAATCAAGGGTTTATTTTTATTTTATAATTATTTTATGTATTATCTTAGAAAATTTTTAATGTAAATACATTATGGTACAAGTACGATTATTATTATAGTAACATTTACCCCGTAGTTTCGAGGCCTTTCAAATTAAAGTGAAAAGAATCTAACCTAATTTGAGTTAGTAGATTCTTCAAGGTTGTATTCAAGGCGTTAACGGAATCAAAAATTAATAAATTAGGCAATAAAACAGTTTTGAAAATAGTAACTATTGAATATTTTTTCTTCTAAAACAGTCGTCCATTGTTATTCAGATGAAGGAACACATTTTTTGGTTTATTGATAACAAAACGATAGCACAATGAACTGATTATGAAAGATGCTGTTGTAGTTGATAAAATGGTGAAAATTAAAGAAATTCTAGTTAATTGTTTATTTAATTTATTAACCACTTAAATAATCAATCGATGATTGGTTTGAGACAGGTGTTTTTTCAAAGTATTTAAACATAATTCATTCATTTCGCCAACTTCCATCGGTCAATACCGCGCCTGATCAATCACTACCTTATACCCCTCGTAAAAAAACCACACCACCACTTATAATTATCTATTTAAACCCTTACGACAAACACACACATCCTTCAATCACACAACAAACCCCCAATTACTCACACCTCATCACTCCAACCACCAAACACGACCACAATTAACCAAATAAACCTCAATCAGCCGAAACCCTAAAATCAAACAGTGACATCATCGTCACCACCAGCACCAGCAACAACGCCTTTTCCAGCTGCTGGGGCTTTGTAGGAAGGCCAGCGACAGATAGGGCAGCAGTGGTTGTCACGTGACAACCAGCCCATGATGCAGCGTTGGTGGTAGACATGGTAACAGGGTAGACCACACAAGAGGTCTCCCCTTGAGTAGGTGTCGAGACAAATGGCGCACTCGGATGACTGGATCATGCCCCTTGGAGGTTTCGGTGTGTCGCGTAGGTGAGAACTTTTGTTGCTACTACTGCTGATGCTTTTGCTGTTTCTACTATTACTGCTGCTGATATTGTTACTACTACTACTGCTGCTGCTGTTGATACTGCTACTACTACTGCTGTTAGTACTAATGTTGCTGTTATTACTACTGCTGCTGCTAAGGTTGTTTCTGTTGAGACGGTGACGAATTTTTTTGAGAAAGAAGGAGAAAATAAAGTTTTTGTTGAAGTTTTTGTTGTTGTTGTTATTGTTGTTGTTGTTGTTGTTGTTGTTGTTGTTGTTGTTGTTGTTGTTGTTGTTGTTGTTGTTGTTGTTGTTGTCGTCGTCGTCGTTTGTATGGCGGTTTGTTGCGAAAATGTTGCTAGTGTGGTTGTTACAGTTGAAGGATCGGTCGTCTGATGTGTGGACGTCATCATTACCAGCACCATCATCAACACAGTCCTCTTCCTCCTCTTCAATATCTCTCGTCCTACACTTGCAAGAAGAATGGCTATTCATCAATTTACGAACTGTCTTCTTCACTTTCCTCCAAGCTCCACTCACGTGACACCTCTCACAAGCCACGCCCACATTACCTTCAACCACGCCCAATCCATTCTCCCCCCCCTCTCCTCCTTCATATCTCCACAGTGGCAGGTCGTGAAGGTATTGGGTGGGTATCAGGGGTCGAAGCCACAAGCCGGGAACAGCTAGGCGCTGTATGAGGTATAGATCCACGTCTTCCAGAAGAATCGGCGCTGTGTTTGTGGCGGTAGAGGCACTTTGGAAAAGCCTTCCGCAGATGCCTTCCATGATATTTTCCATAAGGTTCATGCAGATGGAAAAGATGGAGAAGGTGGAAAAAAAAGAAAAGATGGTGGAAGAAATATAGAATATCGTTGAAGGAGTGGTTACTTGTGTGGTGGCTGTAGCGTTGGTTGTAGCAGTAGCGGTGGTTGTAGTAGATGTGTCAGCGGTGGCAGTGGAAGTTGCAGTAGATGTGTCGGTGGTGGCGGTTTGAAGAGGTTTCTTGCCGAATATGATTGAAAGAATGAGAAAAAGGATGAGTGTGAGGGTGAAGAGGAATTTACCGGAAGATGTTGAGTGATAAAAGAAGAAATCCCCCCTTAAAAGACTGGCGAAATCGGACAGGCAAATGTAGTGGAGAAGGTGCAAGGGAGGGTTGCTGAGGAAAGAGGTGGTGGAAACATTGGTGGAAATCAACCACGTGATGAGGAGGATGGAAAGGCTCTTGGTGGTGGTGGCGATGGTAGAAAAGAGGTTGTGGTGGAAGGAAGAAGATGGATGGAAGAGGTTGAGAGAAGAGAAAAGAGTGATGATGAAGATGCTGAGCATGAAGATGTCGTTGGTTTCTGGGTGCAAAGAGCGCATAAGGTTGAAGAGTGAGCGATAATTCAATTGCTCGCCCCTCCTCTCTCCAAACGTCTTGATGCCATGAGGGGTAACAATGAAGTATCTTGCTGCGGAAGAAAGGCTGGAATGGTGCGAGTGAGGAGGAGGAAGAGGATGAAGATGAAAATGGGTGGGTAGGCGACTTTTTAAAACTTTTGTGATAGAATTTCGGGCGTTTAGGCTTTTCGGATTTATCATCCCCAACTTCACCCTCCCGGAAAATTTTGCTGCCATTACGCTGAAAAATAGAGGCGCTGTGGTGAGGTTTGAAATGAGAATAGCGCGAATTTTTTCCCGGCAATTTCTTCTGAAAGTTTTAAAATTTTTGAGGGTTGTTTGGTCAGCTTCCTCCTCGTACTCTGAATGTGGAATGTCTTCCAACTCATCCACGTGGTTGTTGAGAAGAGAATCAGAGTGATGATGATGGTGTTGGTTTTTTTGGTGGTGGTGGTGATGGTGTTCGTTGTATTGAAGCGTGTGTTGGTGTTGAAAATGGTACTGTTGTGGGGAGTGATGTTGAAGGTGGTCTGAATGTCCATCGAAAATGAGCCAGTCTTGTTCCAAGGTGTCTAAATCATTGAGAACTTCAAGCCTTCCAGAAAGTTCTTTAGCCACCCAGTCAAACACCCGTCTCTCATTCTTCGAGGTCAATGAACCCTGGATTGTCTTCATCACCACCCGGTCCTTGATGCAATGACCCTCAGGTGTCGAGAGAATGATCTGGTTACCATGCCAACCCTTGCTGTCACAAAACCTGTGCGTGAGTTTCAAGTGAAGATGTGTGAAGTGGAATTCTGATGGATGATTGTGGTAATGTTTGTGGGGTGGAAATTTTTTCAACAAATTTGAAAACAAAGTTCAACTATTTTTGTAAATTTATGAATTTTTGTGTTTAGTTTTTTTCAAACTGACAAATGATGGTTTACTTTTCATCGTTGTCACACTGGAACACTCCACATTGAATTCCAAACTTTGAAAGTCTCTTGGCTGTTCGTTTCCACGTTTTTACATCTATTCCTCCTCCATCATTCATCTTTCCATCCTTCCTTCTTTTACTTCTTCTTTGAGTATTCATCCAGCCTGATTTCACCACCTGAACCACCCACACTGAATCTTTTGTGTCTTCGACCTTGTGATAAAAAAATTAAAGAATTAATTTTATAATCATATCATTTAATTATTGAATCATTTTTATGACTTTTTCTCAATTTTATGTTATGGCATTCCAAGAAGAAAATAATATGTAAAAATACAATTGAAAATGCAAAAATACAAAAAAAAACATGAAAAATAGACACCAAAAAATACCTTTTCAAAGAAATGAGCTTTGCACTCAAACTCTTCCAGCTCTGCCTCTCTGTCTGCCATCGTGGCTTCCTCTAACTCACTCTGGGTCACTTCTCCTAGAGGTATGTGTGTCTCTTTGTGTAATTTTGGATACATTTTGGTTAAGGTAATTTAGGAAGAATAGTTGGAGAAGTTTATTGATAAAAAATCCAATAGATATACACGACTTTGTTTATTGGTTACTTTTTTTAATATAAATATTTTTGGTATAAAAATGATCTTTCAAACAGTGAGCAAAACTTGAACTTAGTAAAAGGTTTTAAAAAAAAAAGATTTTTTCTCACCTGAATTACTGACAAGGTCAGTGAGGTCCCTCTTTTCGAGAACATTCCTGTGGCTCACTCCTCTGCTCTCCAAAATGGCGCGCATTTTTTGCACTGTTAAGGAAAGTGGGCTAATTAATCCATTGGCTAAGTATCCCGTCTGGTAGTAGGTGAACAATTCAAGTATCCGAGAAAGAAGGATTAGGATAACTAGGTAGAAAGTGAGCAGACAAAACTTCCACCACATCCTAATTCTTCAAGATGTATTTGTGAAAAGTGAGTATTAAATTCATGTAAAAAAGTTGAAAGTTGAAAAGGTAGGCGTGATTCAGTCAGAACAGACGAGATGGTTTCCTGCCGATGTTTTTATTATCCATTAAAGAGACAATGTATAAATATAGCATGGTTTTGTTACTAAGAAAATTATTCTCGAATTTATTTTTTTAATAAAAATATTCTGGATGAAAGAAAAATATTTTAAAAAAGTAATTTACTTTATGAGTATACCACTGTATAAAAGAGGTTTTTGGATAACTTACATTTGTACCAAACTGTCAAAATTAATTAATATGCTCGGAAAAAAATTTATGGAGCGCACCGTATAGTTTATATAGCTACATTTTTTTAGTAAAATAATATAAATGATCAAAACTATGTCCAGATATAAATAACCAGATCCATTGTTTGCTACAGGCAAAAATGTAAGATAAAATTAAGAAGGTAAATGCAAAAATAGAAGAAGGGATTCTCGCCAAACAATGAGACTTCTTTTATTTTTTGTTTTTAATGTTGTCTGCATAAAAGCGGGCCTTTTTGACGAATTCAGACGTCAAGAGTCAACTTTTCCTATAATTGTAATCCCACCTCTTTCTCCAAGCCTGCCGTCACGCCTCAAAGTCTTCATCCACGCCTTCAAGCACCATTTCACTCTTTTCCTCATCCAAAATAAGTAAGTCATGGAGACTTTTTGATTTTATTTATGACATTAATGGTCTTAATTTTACACAAAATGAATTTTATTGTAGTGGTAATAAGCCCAGGTAATTGTTAGTCAATGCTTTTGTGTACTTACAATAAAACTTCAAATTGTATCTTCTTGCTTTGTAATCTATCAGACAGCTTTGTATTGTATTGTTTGGAGCTTTATTGTAGTGGTTGATAATTTTTTGCATTGCATTGTTTTGAATTTGATATGGCAATGGTGTTCAAGGTTGCTGTATTGCTTTCATTATATCATGTCAAGTACTTTTTGATTCAATGACTGCTTAGGCTTTATGACTGACAACTTTTCAAATTACTTTAATTAGCTTACTCACTTACTTATTAACTCATCAAACAATCACCCTTTTCAAATATTCATAATCAAATTGACTTTTTTTTAAACTTTTATTAAATAGTTCATAACTATAAAATTGTCAATAATTTAATTGAATGATCAATGAATGAATTAATTAATTACTCAATTTCAGGGAGCTTTTTAGACCAGGATACTTTGAGAAGTCTGTGCATAAAAGTGGTCAACAGTACCATCCTGTGGTTCGTTGTTGGTGTTGTTGATTTTGAGGTTGTTGTTAGTGTTGTTGCTGTGGCTAATGTTAAAGTTAACAATGTAATGATGTCATTATTAAGGTTGTCATTGAAAAAAACATTATACAAAACAATACACTGAAATACAAAGACTAAAACACAATCAAATTTTAAAAAAAGAAACCACAATACAATGCAAAAAAGATGAAAAAATACAATAAAATGCAAGAAAAAAAAACAATACAATGTTAGCCATGTTAGCCAGGAGTATCATCATAAATCTCTCTTCATCCTCATTCACGCACATTCCAACCTCATCTTCCAATGGTTTTTGTATGCTCTCAATACAAAAGATTACACAATGAGATAAATCAAAGTAGAAAGACCACCAACAAAGCATACAATTTTCACAATAAGTAAATTCATCGTAATAATAAAAACATCATAACACTAAAATGGTATAATAATCATTTAAATAATAAAAACAATATTCACAATAATAATACTTTAATAATAAAATATAACAAAAATAATAATAACTTGATGGATTATGGATAGATGACATTTTGGAAGACGCATAAGGGTGGTTGAAGCAAATAACCCCCGAACCAACTGAAACCACGCGTCCCTTCCAATATCGCCCCTTAAACAAGCAGGGATGGGTTGTAATAATTATTATCATTTTGTGGTGTAATAATAACAATAATTATGTGACGTAATAACATTTATTATGTGACGTAATAGCAATAATTATGTAACTTAATCAAAATAATTATGTAACTTAATCAAAATAATTATGTAGCGTAATAATATTAATTATGTGAGCAATAACATTAATTATGGAACATAATAAAATTAATTATGTTTAATTATGAAATATTTATATTTAATAATGAAATAATTATGTCACCTAATTATAAAACTAACTATGCGTAATATAAAGGTTATTATGTGGCGTTATAAAAATACTTATGAGTGATAAACCTTAATTATGTGTAATAAAATAAAGTTTTTCGTATTTGAAATAAATTTTACGTCATAAAAGTGTTTTTTCCATAATTAAAATAAATTTAATATCATTAAAAAATTGTATAATAAAAAGTTGAATATTTGCAATAAGCATTAATTATTTTTACTAATAATACTTGACAATGCACATATTTATGTTTAACTCTGCTCAACCAGATTTTATAAGTGTTTTATGCGAAAGCTTTCTGAAGTATTCATTGGAGTTTTCACAGTTTTTCAAAATGGCTTGAGGTAAGAGTGATTTTCTAAAGTTTTCTGGAATAATTCTGCAAATGAGCGTTTGGTCCATTCAATTCAAAGGCGATAGCATTCGTAAGACGCGCATTCTTCCATGTGTCTTCGAATATATCATTCTAATCCACTTTAAACTTTTTTTTTATCACCATTCGTGTCCCTCCGCATCCTTCCTCATTCCATCCATCAATTCACCACCTATCAATTCATCATCTATCAAATTACCTTCCATCAGTTAATCATCTACTCATTCACCATCCATCCACTCACCAATCACCAATCCACCACTCATAAATTCATCATCTTTTTAGCTCTCTTCACTATTTATCAACTCACTTTTCTACCACCCATCAACCCATCATCGATCCATCCATCCATTATTTCGCCATCCATCAATCCCCTATTTACCTATCCATGATTCCACCATCTACCCATTCATGCTTCCACTATCCATCCATCCATATTTCCACCATCCATCACTCCACCGTCCACCCATCCACTATTCCACCATCCAGCCATCTATCAATCCACTCATCCATCACAAACCAGAAGGCAGAGAAATGTTATTATCATGGATGGGTGGAGGGTGATGAGGACTCACTGGCTGCTCTTTCGTACTGTGGAGGGGTGTTGAGGTTAGTGCTTTATGGGGGTGAACTGGGGAATGGGGACTTTTCTTTAGATGAGTGGTGTGGGCGAAAGAGATGAGTGTATGTGAAGGGTGACAGGTGTGAATTCACTCATTCCATCATCCTATCATTCTTTCATCACTCCATCATTCCATCATCACTCCATCATTCATCACTCCATCATTCCTTCATCACTCCATCATTCCATCATCACTCCATCATTCATCACTCCAT
>OX387257.1:3172450-3257450 GCA_947562095.1 Branchellion lobata | reverse complement strand
ATATTTTATTTTGGGATTTTGGGGGTGGGTGTTTTTGGATTGGGGGGGTGCAAAAGGTTTCCGTTGCATCATTCAACACATTAACGAACACCGACTCGCCATCACTCTGCAGGGGTCCCAAGAACCCCACCCAATGGTCCATGTGTTCGAAGCAACAATTTGAAGAAAATCTCTCTCAAGGTCAAGTCGCTTTCTTTTTGACAATTCTCTCATCCAGTCTTCCACCTGCCTTTCATCTATTTTTTCTTTATTTTTGTTCGTTATTCTGCCCATTTTTTCGTCTATTCTCCCATTTTTTTCTCATCCATCATTACACCTCTTCCATCCATTTTTCCATCCATCTTTTCATCCATCCCTTTATCCACCTTTCATCTATCTTCCCATCCATCTTTTCGTCTTTTTCTCCTCCATCTTCCACGAATTTTTCCACTACGCAGGCATGCACTACTGCCTGCACAACGCCCCAGAGAGGCTCTTTGGCGGACATGTTTGTGGCAATGGCTTCCTCGAAGAGGGTGAACAGTGCGACTGTGGCCTGGAAAAGGTTTCTTCTTTCCATCTGTTAACCATCTATCCATCTTTCTAGCCATCCATCCATCCGTCT
Source organism: Branchellion lobata (assembly GCA_947562095.1). Taxonomy (NCBI): domain Eukaryota; kingdom Metazoa; phylum Annelida; class Clitellata; order Hirudinida; family Piscicolidae; genus Branchellion; species Branchellion lobata. The sequence goes on along the minus strand of OX387257.1, from coordinate 3,256,846 downwards.
ACGCATCCATCATCCATTTATCCGTCTATGCATCCATCATCTATCCATCCATCCATCCGTCCATACATGTTCTCATTTATCCATTCATTCATTTGTCTTCTTTTTTTCATCTATCCATCTTTTTCTTCTCTCATTTTTTTATCCGTTCATCTTTTCATTTAACCCTTCAACATCACATCTTCTTTAGCTTTCATGCCCACTCTAACCTTTCAAACTCACCCGTTCCACTTTCACCTTTCCATCAACACCACCACCACCATCCCTACGACAACACCATCGTCATCATCACTACCACCATCATTCCATTTCACCCTTTTACCACCACCGTCATTCGAGCACCACCACCAAGGACTGCAACAACAAGTGTTGCAACGCTGACAACTGCACCTTGGTGGAAAATGCAACTTGTGCCACGGGCAAGTGCTGTGACCTCCAAACCTGCATGGTGGGTCCTCATCACGTGCCAATCACGTGTTTGTTTACTTATTCATATCGACCAAATTTCCCCACCACCACCCGTTTTTCCACCACCACCACCCACTTTTCCACCACCACCACCCACTTTTTTCCACCACCACCCACTTTTTTCCACCACCACCACCCACTTTTCAACCACCACCACCCACTTTTCAACCACCACCACCCACTTTTTTCCACCACCACCACCAACTTTTCCACCACCACCACCCACTTTTTTCACCATCACTCACTTTTCCACCACCACCACCCACTTTTCTACCACCACCACCCACTTTTCCACCACCACCACCCACTTTTCCACCACCACTACCACCCACTTTTCCACCACCACCACCCACTTTTCAACCACCACCACCCACTTTTCAACCACCACCACCCACTTTTTTCCACCACCACCACCAACTTTTCCACCACCACCACCCACTTTTTTCACCACCACTCACTTTTCCACCACCACCACCCACTTTTCTACCACCACCACCCACTTTTCTACCACCACCACCCACTTTTCCACCACCACCACCCACTTTTCCACCACCACTCACTTTTCCACCACCACCCACTTTTCCACCACCACTACCACCCACTTTTCCACCACCACCACCCACTTTTCAACCACCACCACCCACTTTTCAACCACCACCCACTTTTCCACCACCACCACCCACTTTTCCACCACCACCACCCACTTTTCAACCACCACCCACTTTTCCACCACCACCACCCACTTTTCAACCACCACCACCCACTTTTCCACCACCACCACCACCCACTCACCCATCGAAATCCTTTACAAATTCATCATTGAACATACCATAATCTACCATATCCATCCGAATTCACACTTATTCTCCTTCACTCCACCCAAACTCACTCACAAAAACAAATTCACCAAAAAAACATTTTTCAAACCTCAAATACTTCTCAAAAATTACTTCAAACTCAAAGATACTCGTCTCTCCAAAAGCTCCCTTCAACTTTTATCCAATCCCTCCAACTTTTATCCAATCCCTCCAACTTTTATCCAATCCCTCCAACTTTTACCCAATCCCTCCAACTTTTATCCAATCCCTCCAACTTTTACCCAATCCCTCCAACTTTTATCCAATCCCTCCAACTTTTATCCAATCCCTCCAACTTTTATCCAATCCCTCCAACTTTTATCCAATCCCTCCAACTTTTATCCAATCCCTCCAACTTTTACCCAACTCTTCTAACTTCCACCCAACCTTTTCACCTTCTACCCAACTTCTTCCCCTTTTCCCAGATCAAAGAGGTGGCGACAGAGTGTAGGGCGTCACGGGGTGAGTGTGACGTGGCGGAGTACTGCAGTGGCGTTTCCGAGTTTTGTCCCGGTGACGTGCACGTCAGTGACGGAACCTCTTGCGTCACTTCATTGCAGGTGGGGGGGGGGGTAGGTGGGCAATAGGTGGATAAGTGGGTGATGGGTTGGTGGGTAGGTGGGTGGATGTGTGGGTGGGTGGATGGGTTGGTGAGTGGGTGATGGGTGACTGAAGAGTGGGTGGGTAGATGATGGATGGGTGGATGGGTAGATGGATGAAGATAAGGGGGGATGAAGAGTGGTGGGGAAAGATGATGAGATGAGTGGATGGGTAGAAGATGAGGTGGCTAGAAAGAGATGATGAGGAGCAGCAAGAGGAGGATGGAAAGGTGAATTAGGTAATAATGATGATGAAAATGCAACTCAATGCAATCACTACCAAAAACTCTCCACCCACACACTTCCAATCACAGACGGCTTCTTACTGCTTCAAGGGCGTTTGTTCGTCACGTGACCTACAGTGTCAGTTGTTGTGGGGGGATGGCGCCTCAGACGCCGACTCTGACTGCTACAGCCACAAGAACGTCCTTGGGTCCGAGCAGGGAAACTGTGGCTCTTCATGGCCCGGCGACAAGACTCAAGCCGTCTTCGTCAAGTGCTTGCCCAGGTTTGAGGGTATTGTGGGGGGCCGGGTGGGTTTTGGGGGTTGGAGAAAGGTGGAGGAGTTGAGGGGTTGGTGGGGAGTGGTGGGGTTTAGGAATGGATGGTTTGTGCTCGGTGAGACCTGTGCGATGGGTGGATGAAGTGGCATGGATGGATGGTTATATCATGAATGTGGATGGATGAATGGGTGCAAAGATGAATGAATGAATGGGTGCATATAGAGATGGATGCATGGATGCGTGGAGGTACCAAAGCAACTACACACACACACACACACACACACACACACACACACACACACACACACACACACACACACACACACACACGCACACACACACACACACACACACACACACAGACACACACACACACACACACACACACACACACACACACACACGCACACACACACACACACACACACACACACACACACACACACACACACACAGACACACACACACACACACACACACACACACACACAAAAACAAGCACACGCAAACACACGCACACACACACAAAATAAGCACACACAAACACACGCACATACACACACACACACACACACACACACACACGCACACGCACACGCACAGGGACGCCAAGTGTGGTTTGTTACACTGCCAACACGGTTCCGAGGAACTACTTTTCTGGAAGGAAGCACTGTCCCATGCCAAACCCAACACGTCAGTCAATGGACATCGGTGAGGGGGATGGGTGGTTGGGTTGGAGTGGTTGGGTGGATTTGGCTGGATGGGTGGATTGAAATAGTTGGGTGGATGGAGGCTGGATGATTTTGGGAAAAAGGGGATTGGTGGAATGAAATGAGCAGGTTGGAGGTGTATGGGTTACTGGGGGGGGGGGGGGGGGAAAGGGAGGCAAATAATGAAAAGGGGTGATTGGAAGATTATGGGTTATCGGCGAGGTTGGCTATTGGGGTTCCGATGAATGGATGGATGGAAGAAGTAACTACACACACACACGTACAAAAAAAACACACACTCTCACACACACACACGCAAACACACACACAAACACACACACACACACACACACACGCACACACACACACACACACACACACACACACACACACACACATACAGATGCAGGAGTGTGTACTTGGATGTGGGCTTAAGGGTCAAAGACCCCGGTATGGTTCCCAACGGAGCTCCCTGCGGTCCCGACATGGTACCACCCCGTGAATTCTTTTTGTTTTTGTTGAATATTAAAATTTATTAAACTTGTTTTAAATTTTGATCTTTGACTACTGAGGATTTTTTAAAGTTTCATTATAACTTTTTCTTTTTCAGTTTCTTTATTAGCTTTTTGTTTCAAATTTCATTTTATTTTTTCATTCTTTCGCTCATTCATTCACCCATTCATCCACCCATCCATCCATTTATCCACCCATCTATTCATCCACCTATCCGTCCATCCGTCCATCAGATGTGTGTCAATCAGACTTGCATGCCCGCTTCCTCCTTCTCTTCCCACGACTGTCCTCATTGCCATGGAAACGGGGTTGGTGCTCTTTACTCATCCTTCACTCATTTCTACTCATCCTTCACTCATTTCTAGTTTTAAGGCGCCATTTTGCAAGGCGGCCTTTTAAATCTTTTAAAATAACTTCAAAAATAAATGTTTTATTTTGTATTCAATAATTAGTTTCAACTTTATTCAAGTTTTTTCCTATTTATTCTCCATTAAAAATGGTTGCTTTAGATCGTCTTTATTCGAGACGGTGTAAGCGTAAGTTTCTTTTTTAAAATTTGTTTATCGGATAAATTTTTTGCTACACCAAGGTTAGTAGCATTTCTTTATTCACGGGTCTTTAATTATTTGAATGGTAGATTTATTTTTTTACAATAATCCCAATGCGATCTTGCCTCTGGAAACCCGATTAGCGATAAATCGTGTTGGAATCGGCAGAAATCAGAAGAAGTGGCACTACCGAGGAAAAAGAGCAGGTAGGAAGGTCAAGGAAAGGTGCGCCAGACACAATAAAGACCGCCATAAACTCAAGACGCCACCAGGCTCAGAAGACTGGATCTCCAGTTTTAATTTGGTTTCAGAACGTGAGATCACTGAATAATAAAGTGGAAGATGTGGTAGAATTAATTCAGGACTATAAAATGGATGTGATGTTTATGGCAGAAACACGGCATGACCCGGAGTCAATCAGCATAAGTAAGCTGCGGAGCCGGGGTCTTGTGGTCTTCGAGAAAGCAAGGCCAAGACTTCCCGAGTCAGTGAACACCCTGCTCACCAACCATGGAGGAGTGGCAGTGGCTTTCAACTCCATGTTCCGAGGAATGCTATTAAAGTTAACTTCAGCTGCCAGTTTTGAACATCTGTGTGTGAGAATGAGCTCAAGCTCCAAGTCAGTCATCGGATTGGTTGTTTATCGCACAGGTACTGCTTTTTCATTGTTTTACAAGGAATTTGAAAACACTTTGGGTATTCTGGCCACATACAATGAAGAGGTTTTGATTCTGGGTGATTTCAATTTTCACTTGGAGCAGTCTGACAACACAGATGCACAAACATTTCTCAACATTTTAAGGTCCCATGGTTTTGATTCGTCCACAAACCAACTCACCCATAACCAAGGAGGATGGCTTGATGTGATAGCATCCAGAAAGACTGTCAACATCAACTATATTGATAGTGGCATTTCTGATCACAAGCTGCTTTTGTGCAGTTGTGAGATGCTCAAACCACCTCCCATCTATCGACAGCTCCAAATTAGATGTTGGAATTTTTTGGACACTGAAAAGTTTATTCCAGAACTAAAGCTGTCTCCGCTTTCAGCTCCCACAAGTCTTGATGTGGACTCAGCTTCTGACCTTTATAATTCCACTCTGTCAGGGATCCTTGACAAGATGATTCCTTTTAAGACCGTTAGAATACATGAAAGACCTTCTGATCCATGGTTTGATCGGGAGTGTCATATTTCGAAATGTCTGAAAAGGAGTCTAGAAAAGATCTACATGAGGACCAAGAGTGAGAATGATTTTGCCGCATGGCTGGGTCAGAAGAAACTCTACAAAAGACTGTGTGGACACAAGCGTAGAAATTACTGGAATAATAAACTCAGTGATCCAAAAAACAAAACGGCTAACATTTGGAGTCACATTAATAGTGTCTGGTCGAAGAAAGAGATCTTCTGTTGACGGAATTCAGCCTGTTGAATTCCAATCTTTTCCGTTGAAGAAAATTTAATCAGCGAGGAACTTAATTAAAGCCAGAGAAAAACCCATTTATCTAGCTCATGCACAAGAAGGTGGTCTCAGTAGGCTCCAGGATGTGGATGAGGATGAGCTTCTCAAGGCTATTCAGAGGCTTCCCAATAAACAGGGTGCGTCTGATCCAATACCCACTTGGCTTTTGAAAAAGATTTCAGAAATAATTTTACCTTTTGTAAAAAGTATGGTCAATCAGTCTTTCTAAAGGAATTGTCCCAAAGTCTTGGAAATCGGCTCAGGTTACACCACTGTTGAAAAAGCCTTGTCTTGACCACAACGTTGTTTCATCCTACAGACCCATCTCTAATCTGCCTGTTTTGTCCAAGATTTCAGAAAGGCTTGTTCTCAACAGAGTCATGAGCTATTTAAATAATTCAAATCTTCTCCCCACCCACCAATCAGCTTACCGTCGTCATCATTCCACTGAAAAGGCTGTCACAAAAGTGTATTCAGACATTCTTGGTGCTGCCGATGATGGCAAGCTCTCCCTCCTCATACTGTTAGACTTGTCAGCTGCCTTTGACTTAGTTGATCACAGTATTTTGTTAAAACGGCTAGAAAGCACATCTGGTTTTGATGGTCTCACACTGAAATGGTTCATGAACTACTTGAGTGACAGATCCTTCAATGTACGCTGCAGTGGAACAAACCGGATTTTGTTGACTCTTCAGTGGGTGTCCCACAAGGATCTGTTCTTGGACCATTGTTGTTTTCTCTATACACTGGAGACCTTGAAAGATTAGTTATAAAATACAAGCTGGGATTTCATAATTATGCTGATGACACTCAAATATATGGCCACTGCAATAATGAAGGCACAGAAGAATTGCAGATAAGAGTGTCTGAGTGTGTAGATGAAATCGCATCTTGGATGGGAGCTAATTGTCTCAAGCTCAACAGTGAGAAGACTGAGGTGATCTGGTTCTCTTCTCGTCGGAATCTAAAAAATATTCCGAGCTATTCTGTCCGTGTATTAGAAAGCAACATTTTTCCATAAAAATCTGTAAGGAACTTGGGAATATCTATGGATAGAGACCTCACGATGTCACCGCAGGTATCAAAAATAATACAGATATGTTTCACCTCTCTGCGTCAAAAAAGATCCATCAAGGGATGTTTGACAATGGACTCCTTGAAAACACTTGCATCGGCTTTAGTTTTAAGTCGTATTGACTATGGCAACATGGCTTTAGTCAGCTTACCTAAGGTAGCAACGCAGAGTATTCAATCCCTAATCAATACAACAGCCAGGCTCATTACAGGAGTAAAAAAATATGATCACATTACCCCTGTACTCAAGGAGCTTCACTGGCTGAAAATTGATGAAAGGATTGAGTATAAAATTGCTCTGCAGATGTATAAGTGCTTGCCCAACGAGGGTCCTGCGTATCTCACACGTGACCTAGTTCCAGTTGCTAATCTGCCGGAAAAACAAGGACTGAGATCGGCTTAGTCAAAGGACGTTGTTCGCAACAAGCACACGCTAAAATCATTAGGATTAAGAAGGTTCAGCGTCAGCGGACCTAAGTTATGGAACAACCTGCCTAACAGCTTAAAATCTTCAAGTTCAACAAAATCATTTTGTCGATCCCTGAAGACTTACCTGTTCAATAAATCATTCCCTCCATCATAATAATAATACTGGTCTTTTTTTTTAAATAATTTATTTTTATTTACATTTATTTACTTATTTAATTCTATTTTTAATTTTTGACGATAGTTTTAATAATGAGACGTTTTTGAGTGGCCTCGAAACTCTACGGGGTTAATGCCACTATAATAATATTCGTGTTTGTATTTCTACTCATCCTTCACTTGTTCGCAGTGTTCTCTCACTCATTTTTTTTTTCGAATTTTCAGTATTTTATTTTTCTATTTCTTCATTAAAAAATATGTTCAATTGATTACTCATCTATTATAAATAATATTTATTAATTTTTTTATTAATTCATTAATTCATTAATTCATTAATTCATTCATCATTCATTCTTCCACCCATCCATGCACTCAGGTGTGCACCTCACTGCACCAGTGTCACTGTAAGCCAGGCTTCTCACCACCCTTCTGTTCCGAGCCAGGTCATGGTGGCAGTTACCATAGCAATCCCGTACTCATCCAAAACAGTGCGTGATGGATGGATGGATGGACGGATGGATGGATGGATGGACGGATGAATGGATGGATGGATGGTTGGATGGGTGGATGAATGGATGAATGGATGAATGGAAGGATGATTGGATGGATGGATGAATAGATGGGTGGATGGTTAAATAAATGAGTAGCCTATCACCACCATCATCTTCAATAACATCATCATTCTCATCATCACCCTCATCATCATTATCATCATCATCCTCACCATCATCCTCATCATTATCTTCATCATTATCTTCATCATCATCATCATCATCATCATCCTCACCATCATCCTCATCATTATCTTCATCATCATCATCATCATCATCATCATCATCATCATCATCATCATCATCATCATCATCATCATCATCACCACCACAGGCAGCACCAGCACCATCATAGTGCTTTTCGTGGTGATCATCATCATGCCCATCATCTTCCTCGTTCTCCTCCTCTTTCTCTTCAAACACAAGCCTGCACTTAAGCAGGCGTGCCTTGCGAGACTACGAAACAAACAAAAGTTGGTGACATTTCTGTCCTTCACCGCTTCCTGTCATTCCTCTCTGTCTTTCATTCACCTCTTCTATTTGTCATTCTTTCTCTTTCATCCTTCACTCCATTCCATCAATGTTTCGAACATCACTATCTTCATCATTATCATCGTCGTCATCATCATCATCATCATCATCATCATCATCATCATCATTATACTCATCATCATCATTATTATTATAATCATCATCATCATCATCATCATCATCATCATCATCATCATCACCACCATCCTCTTTTTCCTTACCACCAGGGCGGTAGGCAGCATAAACAATACAAACGCATCTTCCAAGGACAGCACCCCACACTCAGTAGCCAAGCAACAGCAGCCCTTGAAGCAGCAGCAGCAGCTGAAGCCGTGTCTGATCGACCAACACATCCACCACCAGCCACCACTAGCGCCACAACAGTCGCCACCACCGCCACCACCTCAGTGGCAACCACCACAACACCTGGATGACAACAACCACCACAACTACTACCACCGCAACAGCCACAATGGCGACAGCTTCCACACGGTTGTTGAGTTGAATGACGACGACTGTGGTCTTGTGCCCGACGCCACAAAGGCGTCTCACAGCCACTCCATCTTTGGCAGGCGTTTCATCCTCTCCTCCATCTTCCCCTTCCTCTTCAAAACTTCGCCCAACATCCACCATTCCAATCGCCACCTATCAAAAACTCTTCTCCACCTCAAGCCACCCCCATATCGTAAATCACCACTCAAAAGACCCCATTCCACCCTCCTTGATCCCCACAAAGCACCCACCGATTACCACCACCAAACCTCCCCCTCACTCCACCACTCTCACCAACACCATTTCAATTATTCGCCCCATGAGATTCCTTACCCCCTGCCTCTTTCCTCCACTAACCCCACTCTTCTCGACCTTTCCACCCTTCACGGTTGTCATGCCAACCAGCCTGACGACCATAGCTTTGACTGTATTAATTTCGACGCTCCTCCGTCGTCATCGTCGTGGTCATCATCCTCACCACATCTTCAGTCGTCTTCGTTGTTGTCGTCTTCATCGCCAGTTTATGCCAATCAGGAATGTTTGAAGAGGGAAAGACGCTATTCTGGTGGCGGTGGTAATAGTAATGGTGGTGGTGGTGGTGGTGGTGGTGGTGGTGGTGATGGTGGTGGTGGTGGTGATGGTAAAAGTGGCCTTGGAGGTAGGAGTGGCTGTGGCAGTGGCGTTTGTGACGGTAATGATGGTGGCTGTAATTGTAGTGGTAATTGTGTTAGGGGCGGTAATAATGGTGGCGGTGATAATGGCTGCAATAGAGACGCCTGCAGTGGTTGTGTTAATGGTGGCTGTAGGGGTAATGGTGGCTGTGGTGGAGATGGCAAGAGCCACAGCATCAACAACGTGAGTGAGAGTGTGGACAACGTGTACGAGAACTGCAAGGGCCACCTTTCCAGTTACCAGCACCACTCCTTCCCCTCCACCAACAACTTCTCTCCATCTACCACTGCTGCCACCACTGACCACCACTGCCACAACAGCCACCATCCCTCTGACTACCTCATGGCGGTGTGCAATCGGTGTGGTTGGCGCGAGGATGAACAAGCAAGTAGCCACTCGTGGCATCCCCACCCATCTCCTCACTCCTCTTTTGCCCTCTCAACCAGCCAACCCACCAACCAAGCCATCAACCACTTTACCAACCATTCTACTAACCACCACACCAGCCATTCCAGCCACCACTCCACCAATCATTCCGCTAACCACCACACCAGCAATTCAAATAATCAGCCCAACAACCATTCCACCATCCAAGTCACCAATCAACCCGCCACCCATTCATCCACTAACCCACCTACCATTCAACCTACCAATCAACCTACCAATCAACCTACCATTCAACCCACAAATCCACTCACCACCCATTCTAGCACCACTCTGAGACTCCAAGCCCCCCAACGTCTGCCCGAGGTGATCTACAAGAACAGGACAGTGAGTGAACGACTAGCTCAGACCAGGTTTCCCAAGAGAAACTCTTTCAAATGCCTCTTTGGGGGTGGCTGTAGTGGTGCGGCCATTAATGGGGGTCTAGCGATTGATGGTGGTGTTGGTGGTGGTGGTGGTGGTGGTGGTGTTGGTGGCAAGGATGGTGGTGGCGGTAGTGGTAGTGCTGGTGGTGGTGGTAGGGGTGGAGTTGGTAATGGCGGTGGTAGTGGTGGTGATGGGCTTTGTCGTGTTGGGGGTATGGATCGTTTCGGTGATAGGGGTGGCGGTAATGGTGGTTGTGGTGATGTCGCTTGTTGTGGCGGTGGTGGCTGCAGTAGTGAGGGTGTCGCTAAATCAGGTGATGATGGTTGTATCACCGTTTATGGAAATATTTACGCTACTAGTAGTAAGAATAACGGAAGTGGTGGTGGTGATGGTGGTGGTGGTGGTGGTAGGGGCGGAGGTAGTGGTGGAGGAAATGGAGAAGGAAGTGGTGGAAGGATTAGGGGAGGAAGTGGGGGAGGTGGCAAGAACAAAAGCACCACAAGCAACAACGAACTTATCCGTTGTGAAAGCGTCAACACCTTGCAATACCACTCACTCAAGCCACTTCATGGAAATAACAAACCAAGCAACAACAAGAATAATAATAATACTAATAATGGAAAAAGCAACAACATCAACAATACCAACAATAAAAAGAATAGCAATATTATATCTAACAACCCCAATAAAGTTGTCTCAAAGGACCCATCAAAAGTTGGTCTCACACCTCAAGGAACCATAGCAACCACCAGCAGTAGGGTGGGTATCATAGCAACCACCAATACCTTCCTCCAGCCCATCCCCATCTTCAACTCCCTCAATGCGTGCTCTAACTACTCCATGCCAGCCAAACTCACCTCCAAACACCAGCAACACCCATTTTATCTTCCTCATCCTCACTCCTTCAATGTTTCTCATAATTCCTCTCATAATTCTTCCCATTCTCAACATTTTCCAAGTAACAATTGCACCCAAAATCTCCGCAACAACAACCACCTCCAAAATCCCCACATTAACTACCACCTTTCCCACAAAGACTTTTCATTCCTGTCTTGCATCAGGACCAACGTTGATGACCAATCCACCAGCTCCATCCAGAGACTTCACTCCATCAACCACAATCCCAACTCCTATCCCACCTTCACTCCCAAATCCCAACCAACCATCCCCACCAATCCCATACCTCTCAGCTTCTCCAACTCCAATCTGTCCGTCATCGCCCATCCTGCGTCTAATTCCAACCTTCCTCCTTCATCCAAGCCTAACTTACATCCTCATCCATCCAACTCCACCCTGCATCCTCATCCATCCAACTCCACCCTCCATCCTCATCCATCCAATCCCACCCCCCCTACAAGCACCCCTTTCAAACACCATAGGGCCATCAGCCAGGTCTTCAATGGAAATCTCAGAATTAAAATCATCACCAGCGATTTGCTAGGTAACAACACGAATAACAATAATATTGAATATAATAACAACAACAACAATAATAATAACAATAATAATAACAACAATAATAATAATATCAACAATGACAATGCTACTAATCATAATTACAAGTACACTAATAAGAAAATCAATAATAATAACAACAATAAAAACAGAAATAAAAACAGCAACAGCAATGTAGGTTTGACTGACAACATGATTTCAAGCAACCGGAAGGACAAGAGCAGCGTTGGAAATAACAACAAATCTAACAACAACGAAGCCAACAGCAGTAACAACAACAACAGCAAGTCTAACAGCAGTAACAACAACAGCAAATCTAACAGCAGTAACAATGAGAATAGCGGCAGCGACAGATACAACAACTTCAGCATTAGAAGTAGCAGTAGCAGCAGTGGTATGTGTTTATCTTTATTGCCTTCTCCTTCTTCGTCCTACTACAACAACAATAACAACAACACCAGCAACAACAATAATAAAAACTTCAATAACAACGGCAGCAATGACAACAAACTCAACAACAACAACAGTACCAATAACAAAAATGGTAGCAACAACAGTAACAGCACCAACAGCAGTGGTAGTAGCACTAACAGCAGTGGCTTTTTTGAGTTGTCGTCTTCTTCATCTTCCTCATCGGTTTCTCGCCATGACAACCCCCTCAACAAGCGTCTTAGCAACCATCACCACCAATCAAGGTTCACCCACAAACAACTACCCTCTTCAACAACCACCCCCATCAACATCACCACCCCTGTTACTTCCACCATTACTTTCACAGCTGTCGCTACTACTGCTACCACCGCTACCACTTCTACTACTACTACCACCACAACCACTATTTCTACCACTAGGGTTATTACTGTTACCTCTAATACTACAACTACCACCACCAACTCCACCACCTTCGTCACCAACAACAACAAGAATAATAGTCTCAAAAGAAACTCAACAAACAACAATTTCAAAAATACCAATATCAGTTCCAACAATAATAGTAATAATAATAATAATAATAATAATAATAATAATAATAACGTGGCCGCCAACAAAACTTTCAGGTTTTCCAACAGTAAGTTCAAGTACCAAACGGAATGTTAGAAAATTATTTTTATTTATTTTGTTTCATTATTATTTTTTATTATTATATTTTTTTATTGTTTCAATCATTCTTTGTAGTTTTTTTATTATTGCTTCTGTTTATATTGGTATTTCTTATTTGTCACTTCAACGTCACTGCTACCACTACTACTACAACTACTAATGCTATTATTATTGTTATTGTTATTATTATTATTATTATTATTATTATTATTATTATAAATATTTTTTAAAAAATGTATTTTATTATTAATATTCTTAATAAAACTATTATTATTATTATTTATTATTATTATTATTATTATTATTATTATTGCCGTTCCCAATTTCATTTTTGTTATCGTTGTCATCTTGGTTGTTAGCGTTGTTACTTGGGTTGTTACTTCGTTCGTTTGTTACTTTGTTGTTGGTTTCGCCATCCGTTGGTCGTAGACTTTCTGAACATTTCACTTTTAACTTGCGCAACATTTCACTTTTAGCTTGCGCAACATTTCACTTTTAATCTTTGCAAAATTTCACTTTTAAACTGCGCAACGTTTCACCTTCAACCTGTGTAACCTATATATATATATATATATATATATATATATATATATATATATATATGTATATATATATATAGGTTACACAGGTTGAAGGTGATATATATATATATATATATATATATATATATATATATATATATATATATATATATATATATATATATATATATATATATATATATATATATATATATATATATATCAGAGTAATAATTGGTTGATTTGTTCATATATTAATTAATTAATTAATTTGTTTGTTTATTTATTTATATTTATTAATTTTTTCTTTGTTTTTATTTATTAATTAATTTATTCATTTGTTGATAAATTTATTATTTGTTCGTGCATTCATTTATTAACTTATTACTTAATGTATTCGTTGATGTGATCACAATTCTTTGAACATCCAAGTATTATGTGTTATTGTATTGATTTCAATGCTTTCAATATCTTCTTCCTCTTTCTTTCTCTTTTTTGTTCTCCTCTTCTTCTCCTTCTTTCTTCTCTTCCTCCTCTTCCTCCTCTTCCTCCTTTTTCTTTTCTTTCTCCTCTTCCTCATTTTTCTTTTCTTCTTTCTTTTCTTCTTCTTCCTCTTTTTTCTTCTCTTCTTTCTCTTTTTCTTTTTCATCCTCTACCTCTTCCTTCTCCTCTTCCTCTTTCTCCTCCTCCTCCTCCTCTTTCTCCTCCTCCTCCTCCTCCTCCTCCTCTTCCTCCTCCTTCTCCTCCTCCTCCTCCTCCTCCTCCTCCTCCTCCTCCTCCTCCTCCTCCTCTTCCTCATCTTCTTCCTTTTCCTCTTCTTCTTCCTCTTCAGTTGTTACTACAATGCAGCAGTTCTTTTTTATTTTATTTTATTTTATAATTTTGATTTAATTCATAATAATTTAAATAAAATTAATTTAATCAATAATTTATTCAAGTAATAATTATATTAATATATTTTTTAATCCTTTTTTATTTATTGGTTTTCTGATCAATCTTATTAATTCAAATTATATTAGTCTATCACACATTTCAAAGCAGGTTACAAATTGAAAATTTTCTTCCTAAAGAATCAATTTTTTTTTCTATTTCAATTTTTTTTCTTTTTTTTTTTTTTTCTTTTCGAAAAATGTTTTTTTCACAAATGACACCATCCGTTCATCTTTTATTCATCATTACGAGCCGTTATTTTTCTAAATTATTTTTTGTATATTTTTGTTGTTTTTTTTTCTTCAAAACAATTTTTCCTTTGTTCAATGTCTTCTTTTTTTTCAATTTCTTCATTTAGATTCCTTTGCCTATAACATAATTTGTTTTTTTTTACTTTTTCAAATGTCGTCTTCCATCCCTCCTCCCCACAACTTTCCCGAAAGTTTTCTATTTTCAGTTTCTTTCACTCATTCATCTACTACCTTCATTTATTTTACTTTCATTTTTCCATCCATCTATTCATCCATTCATTTTCATTCTTCCATCCATCCATTTATTCATCCATCCCTATTTATCTATTCATCCTCATTCTTCCATTCACCCATTTTTCCGACCACCCATTCATCCATCATCTTTATTCACCCCTCTTCATTCATCCATCATCTTTATTCACCCCTCTTCATTCATCCATCATCTTTATTCACCCCTCTTCATTCATCCATCATCTTTATTCACCCCTCTTCATTCATCCATCATCTTTATTCACCCCTCTTCATTCATCCATCATCTTTATTCACCCCTCTTCATTCATCCATCATCTTTATTCACCCCTCTTCATTCATCCATCATCTTTATTCACCCCTCTTCATTCATCCATCATCTTTATTCACCCCTCTTCATCCATCCATCATCTTTATTCACCCCTCTTCATTCATCCATCATCTTTATTCACCCCTCTTCATTCATCCATCATCTTTATTCACCCCTCTTCATTCATCCATCATCTTTATTCACCCCTCTTCATTCATCCATCATCTTTATTCACCCCTCTTCATTCATCCATCATCTTTATTCACCCATCTTCATTCATCCATCATCTTTATTCACCCCTCTTCATTCATCCATCATCTTTATTCACCCATCTTCATTCATCCATCATCTTTATTCACCCCTCTTCATTCATCCATCATCTTTATTCACCCCTCTTCATTCATCCATCATCTTTATTCACCCATCTTCATTCATCCATCATCTTTATTCACCCATCTTCATTCATCCATCATCTTTATTCAACCCTCTTCATTCATCCTTCACCATTCTTCAATCCATCCTTATTCATCCATCATTTCTAATCCACCTTCATCCATCCATCCATCCTTTCTTCGCCTTCTTAATATCCTATTTCTATTATGAATTTATTTATATTAATGTTATTTCTATTAGTTTATTATTTTTATTGTTATTATGTTAATTTTTTTCTTTTATTCCTTCAGTTCTTCAATTTATGCTTTGATACTAAACCTAGCAAACATAGAAAACCCTAAAAACAAAAAAAATATATAATAGGAAGTATATACAAATCATACAAAATGTATAACATAAAAATCATACAAAAGGTATAACATACAAATCATACAAAATGTATAACAAAAATCATACAAAAGGTATAACATAAAAATCATACAAAAGGTAAATACAAAATGCACAAAAAACATCACATACAAAAAAATAAATAATAAATTACAACAACCTACAGAAGACATCAAATACGACAACATACAAAAAACATCACATACAACAACATACAGAATCCGAGTTACTTTGTATCGTTTATTTTAAGCACCGCTCCGTGCATCAAGTCAAAACACACCTCATTTACTTTTATGTGTTTGTACATCTGTGCGTTTATACACAAACAAACACATGCTTTTGCACAATGTATACACACGTACACACTTGTGTATAGGCATATTTATATATATATGTTTATATTTATATTTATTTATTTATTTATATTCATTTATTTATTTATGTTTAGGAATACATACATTCATATTGAATACTTACGGCGCCTCAGCTGCTTACCTTGGCGCTTTACAAATGATAATAATAATAATAATAATAATAATTATTATTATTATTATTATTATTATTATTATTATTATTATAATTATAATAATAATAATAATAATTTTTCTATTATTATTATTATTATTATTATTATTATTATTATTATTATTATTATTATTATTATTATTATTATTATTATTATTATTATTATTATTATTATTATTATTATTATTATTATTATTATTATTATTATTATTATTATTATTATTATTATTATTATTATTATTATTATTATTATTATTATTATTATTATTATTATTATTATTATTATTATTATTATTATTATTATTATTATTATTAATCATCTATAGAAACAATATATATTTGTAAAGTTATACAAAGTCACAGGAATATTCAAATTCGTACGGTACAATACAATAAAACGATGAATTTCATTACGAGGTTATGCCAAAATAATAGTATTTGTATTGTATTGCATTGTATTGCATTGTATTGCATTGTATTGCATTGTATTGAAATCAAAAATATTCGGCTATAATGTCATGATCATGTGGTGTTACAATTGCTATCAGAACGATAATAATAATAATAATAATAATAATAATAATAATAATAATACTAATAATAATAATAATAATAATAATAACAATGAAAATAAAAAATACCAATAATAATAATTATTGTTATTGTTTTCATCACTTGCTTATTTAGTATTTATTTATCTATTTATTCATATAGTGTTCATTTTGTATGTAGCGCTTGTTTCCATATTCATTTGTATAGCGATTCACACGCCATTAGTCAAAGTTTCAGGATATTATTGGTATTTTTGGTTGTATGTTTCTATCTATCATTGAGTACTATTTCTTGTTCGTGTGTGTGTGTGTGTGTGTGTGTGTGTGTGTGTGTGTGTGTGTGTGTGTGTGTGTGTGTGTGTGTGTGTGTGTGTGTGTGTGTGTGTGTGTGTGTGTGTGTGTGTGTGTGTGTGTGTGTGTGTGTGTGTGTGTGTGTGTGTGTGTGTGTGTGTGTGTGTGTGTGTGTGTGTGTGTGTGTGTGTGTGTGTGTGTGTGTGTGTGTGTGTGTGTGTGTGTGTGTGTGTGTGTGTGTGTGTGTGTGTGTGTGTGTGTGTGTGTGTGTGTGTGTGTGTGTGTGTGTGTGTGTGTGTGTGTGTGTGTGTGTGTGTGTGTGTGTGTGTGTGTGTGTGTGTGTGTGTGTGTGTGTGTGTGTGTGTGTGTGTGTGTGTGTGTGTGTGTGTGTGTGTGTGTGTGTGTGTGTGTGTGTGTGTGTGTGTGTGTGTGTGTGTGTGTGTGTGTGTGTGTGTGTGTGTTTGTGTGTGTGTGTGTGTGTGTGTGTGTGTGTGTGTGTGTGTGTATGTGTGTGTGTGTGAAATGAGATTAGAGAAGAGGAAGAAGAAGAAGAAAAAGAAGAAAAAGAAGAAGAAGAAAAAAAAGAAAAAAATGTAAAAGAAGAAAAAGAAAAAAAAAGAAAAAGAAATAATAAAATAAATAAAGTAGAAACAAAGAAGAGAAAAAGAAAAAAAGAAAAATAGTAGTAATAATAAGAATAATAGTAAAAATAAAAAAGAAATAAGAGAAATAATAATAATAAGATGAAGAGGAAGAAGAGAGTGAATGATAGAAGTAGACTCGATGATAAAGTCCACAGGGATGTTGCACCACATCACACAGCCTCTTTTGATGTCTGCCGATTCAATTATTCACAACTCCTTAAAATTATTTTCACATAATGTGTTCAAAAAAAGATACACACACACACACACATATATATATATATATATATATATATATATATATATATATATATATATATATATATATATATATATATATATATATATATATATATATATATATATATATATATATATATATATATATATATATATATATATATATATATATATATATATATATATATATATATATCCCGAATATTCATGGGAAGATTCCTTCTTCCATCATGACGGTTTAGTGTTTTATATTCTTTTCATAATAATTTATTTTCAACATTTAATTAAGTTCACTTTTACTATATTTTTTCATTTTTTTTATTATTTTGTTCATTGTTATTATTTTTATTGTTATTGATTTTATTCATACTTTTATTATTACGTCATGATGACGCATCAGTTGACTAGTCACACCTCACTGAACACCTCTGAATGAATCTCCATATATTTTTATAAATAATTTTTTTTCTGTTTTTTTAAATATTTTTTCTATCCATTTATTTCTTTTAGTAATTTTTTTTACTTTTTTTAAAATCCTTTTTCAATGTTTTTTTGTTTTTTCATTTTATTTCCGCTAATCACCTTTTTACTTCTACTTATTGTTCTAACTTTTTTTTTTTCATTTAATTTTATTTAAATAAAAAAATTTATTTTACTTTTCAAATTATTATTATTAATTTTTATTTTTTTAAACTATTATAGTTTATTTTTTTCATTTTCAAAGCACATTTTTTTCTTATTTATTTCTTTGCTTCTTTTATTTGCTTTTAATCTTTTCCACCTTGAGTTGACCACGTATAATAACTTTTACACGCTCTTCATACAGCGGTGTCTCATTGCCTATTTAATTATCAATTATTTTTTAATTCTTTATTTTTTCAATTAATTAATTAATCTTTTTAGTTTATTATTTCTTTTTTTCATTAATTGAAGTTCAATATTGTTTCATATTCATTATTGATTTAATCAATTGATTGGCCGATTCTTCCATTCATTCATTTAATCCTTTTTTTTGATTGGTTGACTGATTAATCGTTTAGTTGGATCATGTCATTTGTTTTTGTTTTAAAATTTCGCTGAAATTTCAAGGCCCACGCTAGATGACCACCGCATGAAATGACCACCACCATCTTCTCCATCTCTCTACCCTCCCTCCCATTTTCTCATTTTTTTCTCCACTTTTCTTTTCCTCATCTCTTTCTAACCCACATTTTGTTTTGATGTTCAAATAACACTCAGCGCCTACAATGCGGTAATAATTACGCGCTTTATGAGTTACTACTACTACTATTACTCCTAATAATACTTATCATCATCATCATCATCGTCATCATCATCACCATCGCCACGTGACATTGACACCCAAGTAATTTCTATTTTTAGATTTTATATTTTTAGCGTTTATATTTTCAACCTTTCCAGTCCTTCTGGTTGCTTTGACTGCAAATTTTGACTCTGTCTTTTGTGACTCGCCCTTCAACGCGCCATTCATTCAATTATTATTTCTTTTTCATTATTTCCACCAATTAATTTATACTTCCAATTCTTTATTTTTCATTTATTTTTGAGTAATCTAGTTTTTATTGTTTTAAAATTTTAATAAATTAGCTTATTGGATTTGTTATTTTCTTGTTCAATTAATAACATAATAACCAATTAAATTATAATCACCAGTCATTGGTTGTAGGTTTATTTGATTATTTTTATTTATTCATTATTCTTTTAGATTATTTCTCATTTACTAGATAAAATTCAATTTAATGTTTCAATTATTACTGAGTTTATTTATTTTATTTTTCCAGTTATTTTAGTAAATACCACTTAATCGCCCAATTATCGATTTTTTAATCAATTAATTTGTGGTTGATTACTCACCATGGTCATACAAGTCACAGCAGGAGCTTATTTTTGATGTCAGGTCGGATATTTTTGTCAAACTAGCCAAGGCCATCGCCTGTTGATCCTTGCCGCCATAACCACCATTATTACATCACCATCACTACCATCATTACATCACCATCACTACCATCATTACGTCACCATCACTACCATCATTACATCACCATCACTACCATCATTACATCACCATCACTACCATCATTACATCACCATCACTACCATCATTACATCACCATCACTACCATCATTACATCATCATTACGTCACCATCACTACCATCATTACATCACCATCACTACCATCATTACATCACCATCACTACCATCATTACATCACCATCACTACCATCATTACATCATCACTACGTCACCATCACTACCATCATTACATCACCATCACTACCATCATTACATCACCATCACTACCATCATTACATCACCATCACTACCATCATTACATCACCATCACTACCATCATTACGTCACCATCACTACCATCATTACATCACCATCACTACCATCATTACATCATCATTACATCACCATCACTACCATCATTACGTCACCATCACTACCATCATTACATCACCATCACTACCATCATTACATCACCATCACTACCATCATTACGTCACCATCACTACCATCATTACATCATCATCACTACCATCATCATCATCATTACATCACCATCACTACCATCATTACATCACCATCACTACCATCATTACATCACTATCACTACCATCATTACATCACCATCACTACCATCATCATCATCATCATCATCATCATCATCATCATCATCATCATCATTACATCACCATCATCATCATTACATCACTATCATTACCATCATTACATCACTACCATCATCATCATCATTACATCACCATCATCACCATCATTACATCACCATCACCACCATCATCCTTACGTTACCACCGTTATCACCACCATCATCATCATCGCCATTGTCACCACCATCATTACATCACCATCAACATCATCACCACCATCATTGACATCATCATTATGACTCAGACCACCCTTATCACAACCATTTAAGCCACTATCACCACTATTTAAGCCACTATCACCACCATTTACCAACATCACCACCACCAATACCAGCATCTTCACTAAAATTATCCAAACCCTCATCAAAACTACACCATTAACAACATAAGTCATACCGCCACTGCCGCTCTTTCATACAACATCATTCTCGCACTATCTATCTCACCATAATCAACGTCGTCGTCACCGTTCACCCACCAAACACCATCATTCAAAATATCACCACCATTGGTCCTTTGGTGCATCATTCGTCGAGATTGAAAGAAAGAATTACAAATGTCTTTCAAACTATCTCGGAAATTAGCTTCTATCACTAATACCAGAGGTTCAGTCCATGAATGAAGATGGCCACATCGTGGGCAAGAGTCAGACACTCAAGCTTACTCCCGTTCACAGTATTGTTTTGAGAATTGGTTTGTTTATAAAGGGGAAGACAGCGGCGTAACACCTGTTTATTCACTTCTTTCGTTCCGAACCAAATGGCTCCAGCGACAAGAATTGGATCAAGATGGCTGGATTCGGTTCGGAATGCAGTGGTTTGCCAGCAGATAGCAGATCTGGAGACCCTCCACAATGCTTTATTTTCCAGCCACAAGCCAACATACCTGATTTTGTGAGAGTTGTCTCGCCGTACTTCGTACCCTCGAAACTCTACGGAGTTAATGCCACTATGATAATATTCGTAATTGTATTTTATTGTTTTATTAACACTACTTGTTCCTACTAGCACACCTACTGCTCTCTCTACTCTTGACTACAGCCTCCGCAGTTGATTGTGTTGATGCTTCAAGGTTGAAGCTGACCACAGCTCTTTCGTAGCCATAAGCCAACCACTACTACTACCGCTACTATTACTACTACTACTACTACTACTACTACTACTACTACTACTACTACTACTACTGCTACTAATACTACTACTAATACTACTACTAATACTACTACTACTACTACTACTACTACTACTGCTACTACTACTATTACTACTACTACTTCTACTACTACTACTACTACTACTACTACTACTACTATACTACTGCTACTACTACTACTACTACTACTACTACTACTACTACTACTACTACTACTACTACTACTACTACTGCTACTACTACTACCACCACCATTACTACTACTGCATCTCTAAACGAATTTTCACAAACGCCTCCTCTGCTGTCCAAAAATCTAACGACCAACAATACGAAATTATACCTCACTTTCTTTTTTCAAAGCTGAACCTATTTGAAGTTATCTTTATAACTTGATTAGCTCAATGACTGAACAACATTTCCTTTTCTTTCTTTGGCGTTTCACAAATTAGATTTGTTAGTTGTAGTAGTAGTAGTAGTAGTAGTACAATACAATACAAACATGAATATTATTATAGTGGCATTAACCCCGTAGAGTTTCGAGGCCACTCAAAACATCTCATTATTAAAACTATTGTGAAAAATTAAAAATAGAGTTAAATAAGTAAATAAATAAAAATAACTTATTTCTAAAAAAGAACAGTAATATTAGTATGATGGAGGGAATGATTTATTGAACAGGTAAGTCTTCAGAGATCGACAAAACGATTTTTTTGAACTTGAAGATTTTAAGCTGTTAGGCAGGTTGTTCCACAACTTAGGTCCGCTGACGCTGAACCTTCTTAATCCTGATTTAAGCTTGTGCTTGTTGGGAACAACGTCCTTTGACTTAGCCTTAGTAGTAGTAATAATATTACCACTCCTACTTCTAATAATAATATTAAAACGAGAAATATAATTTTATTTCCTCAATAAGTACACGATGGACCAACGAACAATAGTTTCACCATGGTAACCATAGAAACCCCCTATAAGGCATGCTAAGAACCCGACAAAAGAAGGCCTCATAAATTATACACCTTATGAAAATAACTATAATTAGAATTATATATTATTTTTATATTTTTGTTATTATATATTAGTATTATATTATATTTTATTGTATATCACAATAACTTGGTTAATCATCTGATTAACTAATATGGAATCATTGAATCGTCATAAAATCAGTCAGTCATTCCCGACGTTGAGTGCTTCAAAAATTGAATTTATGATGATGATGATGATGGTGATTACTATTATTATTATTATTATTATTATTTGAGTGGAGTGGATTTGAGATTATTAAATTTTTAATTAATAAATCAAAGTAACCAATTAACTAGCTTAACAATTAATTAATTAAATCTAAAATTAATTAGGCACCCTTAATACGAACATACATACATATAAATACATCCAATACATAAAGCATCCCACATCACACACACATATGTAGATATATTTATATTTAGCAAGCCTCATCATTGCGGGTGACCCGATGAAAACTTCAATAAGTCTGTGACGTCATCCTTGGAACCCAGGAAAATGGGTGATCTGAAGTGGGTGATGAGAAAAAAAAAGAAAAAAAAGAAAAAATTGGGAAAAAGAAATAATATAAAAAAAAGACGCAAAAGAGGAGAAATTTATGTAATAGAAAATACAAAAGAAAGCGCTTTAATGACCTCTCTGCAGACTAATGATCCATAATTTATCACTCACTAACTCACTTCTCGTATCTCCCCAATCACTCAGCCATACTCACCATCCAATAACCTATCCATTCAGTCTCACCACTCTCCAACCATTCATTCTCATCTCCAATAATCACCCAATCACCCATTCTCATCTCCAATAATCACCCAATCACCCATTCTCATCTCCACTAATCACCCAATCACCCATTCTCGTCTCCTCTAATCACCCACCCATCTCCCCATCTACCCCCACCAACCTCTGGTGTATTTGGGTGGGTTGAATGTCGAGGATGGGGATTTTTCCGTCACTCGCCTCCCCTCCCGCCTGCTCCATGATGAACGCCATTGGAATGCACTCGTACATCAGTCGCAACTGCGGAGGTGGAAAAGAGGAGATTGAAGAGTGAGAGGTGGAATGAAGATGGCTTGTAAGAGAAAAAAAAAGAGGGGTGACAGGTAAAATGATGGATGAATGGGCGAGTGGAAGTGTAGAAGAGGTATGTAGGAGAAATGTGTTGAGTGGGGGCATGGGAAGAATATGTGGTAGCAGGATGAGAGGGAAGAGCAGACTTTTCCCTTGGGTGAGTCGGAGGTGGCTGGGTAGGCGAAGAGACCTCCGTACTTGAGAGTACGATGCACGTCAGCCACCATTGAACCTATGTACCTCGCCCCGTATGACGGCTTGCCATTCTGGGGGGGAGGGAGGTTTGTAGACAAAGCATCACAACACCATGACTCTGACCTCTACCACACCAACACTTCCACCACAACACTAATATGAATGAATGAGTAAATGAATAAATTAATGATTTGTTATAGCGCGCTGTTTGCAAACTAGGTACGCCTCAGAGGCGCTTAATATCAATACAAAATCACAATAATCTCAACTACAGGCATTATCACACCCCCATAATCCCCCCAAATCATCACCACGCGCCACTATAATCCACTCAAACCATCACCACATTACACCAGCCCACACCTGGGGGTTCTTGAGGGAGTTTTAAAGAAAGCAGGCCACTTGTTGGTGTAGCCCTCATTCACTGAGTAGATCTTGCCCCGAGGCTTCACCTGACAATGGTGGTCGTGATGCTTGTTGCTTAGCAACCAACCAAGTAATTGGGTGAGGAAGTAATAGAACGAAAAATCAACCAATAAATAGAATGAGATAAAAACGCAAAAACAAATATAGAAAAAAAGAAGCAAAAACAGAATAAAAAACCACACAAAAACTTGAATGCTTTCGCTGGTACTTCAACATGGAACATTCCACAACAGCACGGTCACCTTCATGTTGGAGTCCGTCAGTAGGAATTCACCAATGGCCTGGGTGGAAGAGAATTTAAAAGGTTAAACAAATACATGTCCACAAAATTCTACATCCAAACAAACAACAAACCATCAAAGTAAATGATTAAATGTCTTGATTATATAAAATTGATTAATCTAATTTTTTAAATTTTCATTTTATCCATTAACCATACTTCTCTGTCCAACCCAACATTCTGTCAGCTTTTTAACCACCCACACAGCCACCTCTCATCAGCTTATAACCACTCTACCTATCTCACTCCCACCCCAAATAGCGCCCTATTTACCTTATCTCATCAGCCACGACTCACCATCCTACCACTCCCATCAACAACCCTCTGTTTCCCCACTCCCCAACCACTCTACCTCCCCACATTTCCTTCCTACCCTCCCCCTCCCCCCAACTGACAGGATCAAGCAGAAAGCCATTGACTCCAGTGCCAATCGAAAGAACCAGCATGGTGGCGCTGCCATACAAGGCATATCCTGGGTATATATATATATATATATATATATATATATATATATATATATATATATATATATATATATATATATATATATATATATATATATATATATATATATATATATATATATATATATATATATATATATATATATATATATACATATATATATATATATATATATATATATATATACGGGTGTGTGTGTGTGTATGCTTCAGTTACCTGCAGCAACCACTTCACGTCCCTTCAGCAATACATCTTCCGCCTTTATCTCTCCCTCATGTGGCTGTTGTGGTTGCAATGAACTTGAGTAACGGTAACGGTAATAAGTGGCTATCTTACTACTAGAACTTTTCTTCTTTCTCCTCCTCCTCCTTCTTCTCTTCTTCCTTTTTTTCATCTGCTTCCTCCTACTTTTCTTAAATCAAATTTCGCCCATTCTATCCAATCATCCATTAATCCCTCCCATCTTTTCTCAATCTTTTCTTTTTCTTCCCTTTCTTCTTTCTCTCTTAATCTTCTTCCATAACCAGTCTCACCCTGCGATAGATGGCAAAGATGGTGCCAATGGAGCCGAGGCAGTCAATGTTGGAGGAGCCGTCGAGGGGGTCAAAACACACCATGTACTTGCCCTGTGGTGGGTGGGTGTTTGGGGTAGTTGATTGAGTGAGTGGTGGAGTGAGTATGTAGTTGGGTATTTGAGTGAGCGGATGAGTGAGAATTGTAAGGAAAAAAAAAGTTGACGAATTGGATTGAGCTGGATGAGGGGGAAAAGAGAAGAGGAAAGGTGAGTGGGCAGTTTAATGGATAATGAAGTGGGTAGGTGATAGATGGAGAATTGAATGGGTGGGTGGGTGGGTAGTGATGAGGTAGTGAATGGTGGAGCTTGAGTGGGTGAGCAGTTGCCCTCAAGTACTTGTTTCTCGAGTTCCACTTCAATGACAGTTTCATTTTCTTCTGAGACAAGGAGGCAGGTGGTGAAGGAAGACTGGAGCATGTTGACAAACAGCTCATTTGCCAACACATCCAACTTCTTCACCTCTTCTCCCTGCACATTGGAAGAACCTGTCATTCCATAGCTGCAGTGGATTGTTGATAAAGCTGTATGTTAATAACCAATCATGAGATAGTTTATAACTCTCTATTTAAAAGCAATCAGCACCATACAAATGTTCTGATCGGATTTTTATAGAATGATAAAATGGAGTAGTATAAGAATGAAGCAAATGGCTTTTTCGAGGAAACAAGTTTTATTAATAAATCAGTTCAGTAAAAAAATATTATTTATAATTAAATAATCATTTTAATCATGCTATTTTCATAGATGTTTAACGCACAGCTGGGCAAATCCTGCTCTTCTGACCGCAGACGAGATGGCTTTAATGGCTGTGAGAATTGCATTCATCAGTTGAGTCAAGTCACCGGTCGCTGACGGGTGCTTACGCTGTTCTGCCAGCAGGAATCTAGATTGTGATAAAAAGACGATAGCTACACGTTTTCATAAAAAAATAATGATTTTTAAATTTAATCCTAACTGAAAACAAAATACCTGGTAAGTGTCATGCAATCGGTATCCATTTTTTCAACAGCGGCCATCTTTTCAGAAAAATGTATCACGTAAACCTTCACCACAATTTAAATGCGAACTTCTTTAACTTTGAGCCGAAAGGTCACACTGGTTTCAAGCCACCTTTGAATCAGCGGAAAAAGAATTAGGATATACCACGCCACCTCTTTACTTAACGCTCTATAATTTTGATTCAAGCAATGTTTGATAAAAAGTTTCGAACATGTTAGTTAATTTATAATGTGAAAGTGGAGAGAAAAAATAAGCAAACAATCAGAATAAAAGTTTTTTTTCTATTGACAATTTTTAATAGTCGGTCACCATTGACTAACGAGCTCAGCTGTGAAGCCAGTATTCAATACCCGGCTTGGCTAAGAAGAAGATAAAGTGGTACTTTGAGTGAATAGCAAACGCCGTGTTGATGTGGTTCAGTCATCTAGTTGCTCAGCAGCGATGAAAACCGTTTCTCAATAACTGTCTGCATTTGAAGCTTAGGAAAAGATGCATTACAAATTAGATAAGATGAGTGAATAATCAGTCTGTTTTTCATTTATTTGGTTCAAATATTAAAATGAAATTGAAATTATTTTAAAATAATTGTGAAAGTGTTACATAGGCGGTTGAAATCATTTATTGGCATTCTGCTGCAAGGTCCAATCAAGCTGCAAGATGGAAGAAAGATTAAGATGAAAACGATGACGACGAAAAGGATTCGTCTGCACAACGAGCCCCTTTTTTCAAAAAAAATTTTTTGGCTGAGGTTGGGATAGTGAAGGTTAAAAATGGAAAATAAATTGAGAAAGAATAATTGGGCTGGTGAAGTTAGAAGAGGTAAAAAATGAAGAAGAGGAGCAACAAGAGCAGGAAGAAGAGAAATATAATAAGAATGAAAAAAAGATGAATAAGGAAAAAGAGGAGGATAAGAAAGAGGAAGAGGAGGAGGAGGAGGAGAAAAGGGGTAGCAAAGTTGCGTAGAAGATGGGTGGGAGAGGTTGTGGGGACTGGCAGTAATGAAGGCTGAAGCGAGAGAATTGGAGGTCGCAAGGAGGGGTGGATACAACTGATGGATACTCTTTGGTGCGGAAGTGGCGCTATGTGGCTGAGAAAAGCTGAGGCTCACATCAAAATGATGAAATACAACAACAACCGCTGCAGCAACAAACATCACAAAAACTTTTTGCTCAATGTTCCAAGATTCAGCGCCACAGCAACGTTGATATTTTGGTTTAGGCAACAATTATTGTTGCAACATGGTTACCAGTAACATTATTTGTTGCAACTTTGCTACTAGCAACGTTTTTTGTTGTTGACAACAATGTTGCTAGCAACAGCCACATGAGAAACCACGACCCGGTTTGGTGGTTAAGGCCGTTTTGTAGATTGGAGGCCAGATTTCACTGGAAACATCTGAACAATAATCACAATTACATTTGTAGCACGGATCCCATTTACACCTGCAGCGTGGATCACAGCCACCCTTGCAGAACGGATCACAGCCACAAGTGCACGGATTAAAACCACACTTGCAGCACGGATCACAGCCACACTTGCACGGATTACAACCACACTTGCAGCACGGATCACAGCCACACTTGCACGGATTACAGCCACACTCGCAGCACGGATCACAGCCACACTTGCAGCACGAATCACAGCCACACTTGCACGGATCACAACCACACTTGCACGAATTACAACCACACTTGCACGGATCACAGCCACACTTGCAGCACGGATCACAGCCACACGAGCACGGATCACAGCCACACTTGCAACACGGATCACACTCACACTTACACGGATTACAGCCACACTGGCATGGATCACAGCCACACTGGCATGGATCACAGCCACACTTGCACGGATTACAGCCACACTTGCATGGATCACAACCACACTTGCATGGATCACAACCACACTTGCACGGATCACAGCCACTCTCACAGCATGGATCACCGCCACACTTGCACGGATTACCGCCACACTTGCACGGATTACAGCCACACTTGCACGGATTACAGCCGCACTTGCAGCACGGATCACAGCCACACTTGCAGCATGGATCACAGCCACACTTGCACGGATTACAACCACACTTGCACGGATTACAACCACACTTGCAGCACGGATCACAGCCGCACTTGCAGCACGGATCACAGCCACACTTGCAGCATGGATCACAGCCACACTTGCACGGATTACAACCACACTTGCACGGATTACAACCACACTTGCAGCACGGATCACAGCCACACTTGCAGCACGGATTACAGCCACACTTACAGCACGGATTACAACCACACGTGCAGGACCGACCGAAGCAACACATCCTAGCCTTTTGATTACGACACCACTGACGTTTGCGCGCGATGTGGTAGAGGTGACACAAGGGACAGCGGATTGGGCACTGCGGACACTTGGACACGAACTTGAAGCCACACGAACACTCCAGGCACTTTACTCCTCTGTGGCTGAGGTCGATGCTCTGACACCCCAGCTGCTGACACCCCATGGGATGACAGATCTCTACGCCCTTCCCCACCTTCTCTCGTCCAATCTGCTGCGGGCATATAATTTGCGGATAGCCGATTTTCTCACTGTACGTTTTCGCATTTTCGATTTTGACAAGTTCGATTTCTGGATTATGTGGAAAATTGATTTGGATGTTTTTGTCACATTTTTGTTGGCAAACAACGGCTCTTTGAGGTTCGTCTGGCCCATTCACGCGTGTGTGGCTTTGCGGAGGTTTGACGGGGTGACTCTCTTCTTCGATGTTGTTTTCTTGCTGGGAAAAGTGGTGTTTGAAAAAGTTGCGAGCGAAGAAAGTGTTAAAAAGAGTTTGCTTGGCATTTTCCCAGTCGAACGCCTTCAACCCTTCACTCGATCCGCCAAATTTCTTCGCGGTTAAAAACTTTCCAGCATCTTCGCAGCTCATACCATGCACGTGTTTTCTTTGTGGCCAATCGTCTTCTGGTTTGGTGTGCAAAGAAGCCACTTGTGTAAAGGGAACGAGAGAGTTTTTATTCACCCCGCTATCCTTATTCCCTTCCCACGGCACAAAAGATGTCTGCTCAGACGAACAGCTACCCTCCTCATCAGAAAATGATTCGCTTTCAGAGTCTGAATCATACATCGAATCTGCGTCGTACAGAGAGTTCTCGCTGTGTTCTGACTCTTCATCGCTCGTATCTTCTCCACTTCCAACCAATTGTCCGCTGCAAACGGATTCTGTGTCGTTATCACGTTCACCACGAACGTTTTCTCCTCCATGAACGCTTTCTCCTCCATGAGCACTTTCTTCTGTTTGAAAAGGCTTTCTTGAAAGAACTAGCTTCGCACCATGAGATTCATTTATATTGTCAATCTGTTTTCCGCCATACAACGCTTGCCCATCGTTAAAAGCGTATCCGTTAGACATCGAGTCTCCGTCGTAGAGAGAACTCTCGCTGGGTTCTGACTTTTCATCACTCGTATCTTCTCCACTTCCAACCGATTGTCTACTGCAAACGTGGTTGATGTCGTTATTGTATTCGTCACGAACGCTTTTTCTTGCATGAACACTTTTTTCTCCGTGAACACTTTTTCTTGTTTGAAAGGACTTCCCTGAAGGAACTAGATTTGCACCATGAGATTCATTTACATTGTCAATCTGTTGTCCGCTATACAACGCTTGCCCATTGTTAAGGGCGTATCCGTTAGAGAAGAGTTTTCCGGCATAGACCAGCTCTTTGCCTTCATGAGGGAGCATTCTTCAATCGAAACTCTCTTTGTGTTTGTGGTTAATTTTGGTGATTTTTTGTTGTTCGTGGCTAACTTTGGCGATTGTTTGTTGTTTTTGTTTGGGGTTTATGATCTTTGTTATTGTTTTATTCAGTTTTTTTTATTTGATGTATCTTTTCTATATGGTTCATTCGTTATTACTGTTTACTGTTGTTGCTATTATTGGTTTTTCGTTTCTATCTGTTGTTTTTCTTATTGTTGTTTGATTTATTTGTTCTGTTTTTCATTTGTTGTTGTTTAGTTGGTTTATTTGTTTTTTTTAAATTTCAAATAAACTTGTCTTTTGATGTTGCTATTATTTATTATTCGGTTTTCTCAATTCTTCTCTTTTTTATTTGTGTATTTTTTTTCTCGCTATTTCTTTGTGTTATTCGCTGTTGGCTCCGTTGTTTTAAATTCTCTTTTTTCACCACAACAAAAAATAGCTTTGTTGTCCTTTTTGATAGTTTTTTTTCTTTATTTCTGTTTGTTATTCTAGTACTGCTTCCATAATGAAAAATATCTGAAAATTTTGCAATTGGAATTACTTTTGTTTCACAATCACCAAATGAAGTAATCTAAGAAAGTTTTGGGATAAATGAAATTTTACTTTTACAAGTTTCAATAAGGTTTCTAACATGCTAGATTTTTAAAACTAGGTTACCGAAGCTTTTGTAATTTCAACAATTGAAACTATCTTTAGCGTCTGTTTGAACTTGATTGAAGATGTCTATGAAAAATTACATTTTAAAAGATAAAAGTTATAAAAAAAACATTTTAAATTGAAATACATGAAAGTATCACGAATGGAAAATCAAAACTGAATTTTATGACATACATATTCAGTTTACTTGTTTCTTATGCTTTCTATTTTCAAAATAACGTCAGCATTGTATTTCTTTTCATGGTTCAAATAAAATTTAACAAAACTTTTAGTTTTAATTTTTCAAAAATACTTTATTAGAGCTTTATTAAAATTATTTTTTTGACAAACTCTTTTTTCTATATAAAAGTTGTCCTTCAAGAATCCATTTTTAAGCACAAATTGTAACCTAAAAATAACAAACAACGATCGCATGTCTCTGGTACCGTGGACCTACAACAACCCGAGGGTGGATTTCAAAAACCAAAAAGTTTTAACCTTTCCTTTTTGCAATCAAAGTATCAAAATTGAACAAAATTTAGACGCTGAAGTGAGCAGACGAGAAAACACAAACTACAAGTTATGGCACGGTTCCTACTTATTAGCATCGTACCTCGAACACAAGGGAAGCGAAAACTTTAGCGGTAAAAAATGTTTGGAGCTGGGGGCAGGTTGTGGCTTGGTAGGAATGCTGAGTGCTCTTCTGGGCGCGGACGTCACAGTGACAGACCTGCCTTCGGCCATCCACCACACTCGCCATTGCCTTGCTCTCAACCGCCATTTATCAAACATCGCCAACATCATTGCAGCACCTTATAGCTGGGGAACCCCTGCAAATGATGATTTATTCAAAGATTTGGACTTTATTTTTGGATCTGACATTGTGTATGATCCTGACTTCAATGATAAATTATTGTTCACTTTCAAACTTTTATGTGCTCCAAAAACAACTGTGTTGCTTAGTTACAAGGAGAGGGGCTTGGGAGAGAATTTCTTGTTCGAAATGCTCAAACAGGAAAACTTCTCATGTGTGAAAGAACTTTTCAACTCACCACCATTCAAGGACTCAAAGTACGAATTGTACATCATCAAACGCTTACCAATTTGATGTTTTATTCCATGATTTTTAATTTTTTAATTTATTTTTATAATAAAGTTAAAAGTTGAAAAAAATGACAATCTTTTATTGATTAGAATTTCTTTTTTCATATAAAATTAGAGTTTTATTATGAACAAAACAAAAATTTTGAAAATAAAAAAAATTAAAAAAAAATTAGCTTAAGTTTGAGTTAAAATAGCTACAACTCAAGTCAATAAAGTACTCGGGAAAAATCCATCCACCTCCCACAATCATGGCAGGGAAATTCTCTTCCTCTCCATGAAAATTGTTTTTCTTACTTATTTCTTCATAATAATTATATTTAAAATGATTTTTTACTCAGTCTCTATGGGCCCCATGACATTATAATAATATTCCTACTTGTATTGTATGGTTATGTATTTGTATTGTATTACATTATACTCTTGTCAATGGTTTGTTCCTCCAAGGCTTGAACTCCCCCATCAGCTCAATGGTTTATTGAATCAAATCCAGACAAACGCTGGAAATGGCACAGAATATAGTGAAAAACCAATATATAAAAAATTAAAATCAACAATAACTTAATGTCATAAGAACTGTCTGTCTGTTGAAAAAGATCAAAAACTGACTATATGATCAAATTTAAGAATCTCAAAAATTCAGAGTTGAGTCATAGTTTATAATGAATGACTATTGAAGAATGTTTCATCAAATTAACCAAAACTGGAATGTTGAAAGGTTCTAAGAAATTCAAAAGCAGAATTGTCTATTGAATCCAATAAATGAGTATTGAAATTTCAGAATTGAATCATATCTTAAAACCACATAACATAACTATTGTAGAGTTATTTCAAGTTATTTCTTTCTTTCTTTACTTTTCCTATTTCTCATAATCACAAGGACGTCTGTCTGGATACCCCTGTTCCTTGCAATGCTTCCAACACTCGCTCACTTTCTTGTTTATCAAGTTGGCAAACGGTTTTCTTGTAACCGATTCGTTGACGATTTCACAGCAATGTCTTTTTCCTTCTGAGCCATTTCTCAAATTCACAAGTAAGTCCATCTGGATACCAATAATTTTTTCAATTCCTTTCAACAATTGTTAATTTTTTTTTTGTTGATATTTGGCAAACAGCCTTTATGTAGGCGTTGGTCGACGATTTCACTGCAATGTTTGTATTTCAAACGATAAAATTGGATTTTCTGGTTTCACGAAAGCTTGTATGGCCGTTACTTTAATTTTCTTTATTTGAACTATTTTTTATTAACTATTTGAAAGTTAAAGTTTCAAATATAAGTTATAAATCAATTAATTCATCTAAGGGTTATAGTTTTTGCTGATTACAAAGCCTTTAAAGAGATTACCGAATCCGCTATTTTTTCTTTTGAAATACAGACATTGCAGTTAAATCGTCCACCAACGCCTACATTAATACTGTTTGCCAAATTACTCAACAAGAAAGTAAACAAGTGTTGAAAAAAATTGCAAATATTTGTGGTATCCTGACGGACTTGTGAATTTGAGAAATGGATGAAGAAGAAAAAGACACTGCTGTAAAATCGTCAACCAATCAGCTACATGAATACCGTTTGCCAACTTAAAAAACATGAAAGTGAGCAAGTGTTGAAAGCATTGCAAGGAATTGTGGTATTCAGATGAAGTTCCTTGTGAATATAAGAAATGGCTGAAAAAGAAAATAAAAGAAAAGATGAAATAACTTGAAATAACTTTGCAAAAGTTATGTTATGTGGTTTTAAGATATATTTCAATTGTCAAATTTTAAGACTCATTTTTGGATTCAATAGGCAATTCTGCTTTTGAATAAATTTTATTCTGTAGTCAGTTTTTGATCTCTTGTAACGGACAATTGACAGTTTTTATGAAGTTCAGTTATTGTTGATTTTAGTTTTTTTTTCATTTGATTAGCATAGATTAGTTTTTATGACATTCAGTTATTGTAGATATTTTTATTTTTATTTTTATTTTTCACCATGTTTTGTGCCATTTTCAGCGTTCGACTGACTGCTTCAATATGGTCCATGAAGAAGTAGGTTTTTGATCTTTTTCAACAGACACTTGACACTTCTTATGACATTCAGTTATTGTTGATTTTAGTTTTTTTTAATAATTTTGATTGTTCACCATGTTCTGTGCCATTTCCAGCATTTGTCTGGACTAGATTCAATGAAGACTATTTAAAAAAATAGGAGTTTTCGGTTTCGTGAAAGCGGGAATGACCGTTACTTTGATTTACTTTATTTAAACTACTTTTATTAACTAGTTGAAATTTAAAGTTTCAAACATTAGTTATGAATAAGTTAGTTTGTCTAAGAGTTATAGTTTTTGCTGATTACAAAGATTTTGAAAAGATTTAAAAGAGATTACCAAATTTCGCCATTTTCTCGTTTAAAATACAAACATTAAAAAAAAATAGTTTTTATTAGATCAAGTCCAGACATACGCTGGAAATGTTACAAAAACACGGCGAACAATCGAACTAAAAAAGAAAACACTAAAATTTACGAGAACAGAATGTTATCAGTCATAAAAGTCTGTACTGAACTTGAACAACAAACGGCAAAAAAAAAGACTAAACGTTCAAATTAAAAATGATGAACAATGAGTATTATGAGCTTATTGAGTGTTGAGAAGACGAGGAAGGAATTTTTTGTCTTGGTAGGAAGAGTAAATTGTTTTGGTGTAATTGTGCGCTTGTCTTCGCATATCACTGGACGTAGACTTGACAGGTGGGAGGATCTGATGGAGTACATGGTGCGGGTTATTGGTAACTCTTGAGAACAAGCGTTAATCAAGAGATGCATATATTGCTTTTATTACAGGATAGTTAAGAGGGAGGAAGTTAAGCTTTATAAGTTTATTAAGTAAAGATTGGAGTTGTTTTATATCTTCATGATTGGCAAATCCACACCCTAAAGGTGCTGCATATTTTATGCGAGATATAATTAGAGATTCTGTTATAACATATAATTTAGGACAATAAAGTCCATGAGCCCTAATTATTTTAAGCGCATGAAACGTTTGGTAGCAATTAGTAATAATATTGTCAATGTGAGGTGACATGTTGAGGTTTCAGTGAATGAGACTCCCAAATAAATGAGTCTTAAAATTTGAAAAGTAAATCATATGTTAAAACCCCATAACATAACTAATGCAGAGTTATTCCAAGTTATTTAATCTTTTCCTTTATTTTCCTTCTTTGCCATTTCCCATAATCACAAGAAAGTTTGGATGCCACAATTCCTTGCAATGCTTTCAACCCTCGCTCACTCCCTTGTTTTTGAAGTTGGCAAACGGTATTCTTTTAGCCGATTGGTTGACGATTTTACAACAGTTTCTTCTTTTTTCTCAGCCATTTCTCAAATTTACAAGTTCGTCAGGATACCACAAATTTTTGCAATGCCTATCAACACTTGTTTACTTTTTTGTTGAGTAGTTTGGCAAACAGTATTTATGTATGCGTTGGTTGATGATTCCACTGCAATGTCTGTATTTCAAACTAGAAACTGGCGAATTCGGCGATCTCTTCAAAAATATTTTTAGAAGCTTCGTAATCAGCAAAAATTATAACGCTTGAATGAATAAATTTATTTATAACTAATATTTGAAACTTTAAACTTCAAATAGTTAATAAAATTAGTTTAAATAAAGAAAATTAAAGTAACATCCAGACACGCTTTCGCGAAACCGAAAACGTTATTTACTCTTGAATACTTTAAATGCCTATTTTTATAGTCTTTATTAGATCAAGTCCAGATATATGCTGGAAATGTTACAAAAACCCGGTGAACAGTCTAATTAAAAAAGAAAACATTGAAATATACGAGAACAGAATGTTATCAGTGATAAAAGTCGGCATTGAACCCACGAAATGAAAAAGTCGCGAGAAAAAGTTGAAAAAATATTAAACACAATGAAATATTAATTTAAAAAAATTAATCAATTAAAAAATGATTAAAATAGTGAAATTTGAGGAATGAAAACTCAGCGGCAATAACTGGCATCACGTTGGCAACGCATACCATGTGATCATATTCTCATCTAACCAAAGCACTTGTAGCACGCCTTTAGCGCTACCATGAAAACGGTATTACATGCTGTGAGCTACCAAAAGACTAGGCCTTTCAAGAGTCCATAATTTATTTGAGTTGCCGCTTCTAGAGCTCAAACCTGCGTTCAGTCGTTTACACTTTACCGCGAAACAGGCCGATAATTATGCCGCAGGCACCAATATCTAATCCAATTAACTAAAACGTTTATATGGCGCTTGTGAACTCATTAATTTTCCAAATTGGATTTCAATACTTACTTTACTTACTTGTGAATTTAAGAAAGGGCTGAAAAAGAAAAAGATATTGCTGTAAAATCGTCAACCAATTAGCCACAAAAGTACCATTTGCCAACATGAAAAACAAGAAAGTGAGCGAGTGTTGAAAGCATTGGAAAGAATAGGGGTATTCCCAGACTTCCCTGTGAATATGAGAAATGGCTGAGAAGGAAAATAGAAGAAAAAAAGAATTAACTTGAAATAGTTATGTTATGTGGTTTTAAGATATGATTCAATTCTCGACTTTTACGACTCATTAACTTGATTTAATAGACAATTCTGCTTTTGAAATTTTTAAAACCTCTTAACATTCCAGTTTTGGTTAATTTGATGAAACATTTTTTAATAGTCATTCAGTATAAACTATGACTCAATTCTAAATTTTGTGATTCATAAATTTGATTCTATAGTCAGTTTTTGATCTTTTGCAACAGACAGACAACTCTTATGACATTAAGTTATTGTTGATTTAATTTTTTTAATTGGCTGTTCACCATGTTCTGTGCCGTTTCCAGCGTTTGTCTGGATTTGCTTCAATAAAAACAATGAAAAATTTGGCGGACTCGGCAATCTTTTTAAAATCTCTTAAAAATCTTCGTAGTCAGCAAAAACTATAACTCTTAGATGAATTAACTTATTTATAACTAGTATTTGAAACTTTAAATTTCAAATAGTTGATAAAAATTGTTTAGAGTTTCTTTTCTTTTTCACTCCTTATTCGAATGTCTATTTTCATCATTCAAATCTCTTCATATCAATTTTGTTATTGCATTAACGTATAGGTCTCCTACCTCCTCTTTCCCACTTTTCCTTGAAGAGTTTTCAGTTTTAACTGAGACTCTTTATATGCATTCTTCCCTTTTTTTATTTTGGGTGATTTTAATATTTCTCAGTATAATAAATTGAATTTCTATTCTTTGAA
Organism: Branchellion lobata; assembly: GCA_947562095.1. Classification (NCBI taxonomy): domain Eukaryota; kingdom Metazoa; phylum Annelida; class Clitellata; order Hirudinida; family Piscicolidae; genus Branchellion; species Branchellion lobata. The sequence continues at coordinate 3,219,003 of OX387257.1, read as the reverse complement.
ACTAGATAATATTTTTGATCTTTCTAATCTCACACAACATGTTTATTTTCCAACACACACTGCCGGAAACACACTTGCTTATATAATCTCTTCTTCTTTCACTAAACCATCCATCTCTGCTGAATCTGTTACCTTTTCTGACAACTCTCCTATTAATTCTTCATTCACCATTCCATCTTTTCCAATCTCCCACTTTGAAATTAATAAAAGGCCTTAGTCAAAATTTAATAAAGCTTCTTTCATAAATTCTTTCTCTCAGTCCTCCTTTGATCCTCTTTCTTTCTCTGACCTGAATCTTTTTTAACAGCTTGCAATGATTCTCTCCTTAAAAGTCTTGATGCTGTTCTCTCTACAAAGACATCCTTTTTCCACCTTTCTTTTTCTAAGGCTCCTTGGTTTGATGGCCTTTTCTGCCAAAAGGGCTGTTCGGAAGCTTGAACGACTTTAACGAACAGATCGTTCTACAGCCTCATGGAACAAATGGCAGAAAGAATTATCATCTTATAGAAGTCTTCTCTACTCCAAGCATTCTTCCTTTCTCATTGACTCCATAAAATCTGCCTCATCCTCCAAGTCCAAATGGGGCTCTCTTTCTAGATTATTGTATAAAAACTCTCCACCTCCTCTTTTTCTCCACAGCTTTTCAAAGTCTAAAAAAATTCTTTATTCTAGAAACAATAATTCATCTTTTCCTATCTTCACAAAACTCTGTGATGCTTCTCTTAATAGCTTTTCCCCAAAAACCCTCTCTGAGTTAACTAATATAATCAATTCAATGTCCTCTTCCACATGTTCTATTGACCTCATACCAACTCATATTTTTAAAGGACTTTCTTCCTTTTTTATCCAATAATTCTTGAGCTAATTAATCTCTCTTTAACTACAGCAATCTTCCCTCCTACTTAAAAAATATATTATTACACAAATAATTAAAAAATTCTCTCTAGATCCTTCTCTACCAACAAACTATGGGCCTGTATCTAATTTATCTTTTATTTCTGAATTTCTTGAAAAGGTTGTTCATTTTCAGCTTCTTCCTTTTTTGAGACTAACAATCTGCTCCCTTCTACTCAGTCTGGTTTTCGTCCTTTCCACAATACTGAACCCTCAATTTTGAAAATATATAATGATTCTTTACTTTCCTGTAACAAGGGTAATATCTCCATCCTTCTTTGCTTGGATTTTTCTTCTGCTTTTGACATTGTCGACCACTCCTTACTAATTTAGCAACTTGAGACATCTTTTTGAATTTCTGGCTCTTGTCTTAAATGGATTTTCTCTCATCTTTCCAACAGGAGTTCTGTAGTTTCCATAAACAACTCTCGTTCTACTCTTTCCTCGTTCCCATTTGGTGTTCCTTAGGGTTCTGTTCTTGGTCCTCTTCTTTTTATTCTTCATACTTCTGAACTCCCAAAAATTATTTCATCATTTTCTCTTCAGAGTCAACTTTATGCTGATGACTCTTACATCTTTACTTCATTTCCTAAATATTAATTATCTTTTACTGTTTCTAGAAGTTCTTCTTGTATTGGTAAAATAATCTCGGAGTGATTCTGTGTTCATCAAACTCAATCTCTCAAAATTTGATCTCATATATTTTAGCAAGTCTTTTCAACTTATTGTATCTCTTTTCTTTTTTTAGTCTTCATTAGATCAAGTCCAGACATATGCTGGAAATGTTACAAAAACATTGCGAAAAATCGAACTAAAAAATAAAAAAATGAAATATACGAGAACAGAATGTTATCAGTCATAGAAAAATCAGCATTGAACTAACAACAAACAGAAAAAAAGCAAAAAAGAGGTAAGAACAAAGGCTCAAAGTGAAAATTTCTTTGGAGAGATGGATGAAGACTAGGGGGTGTTTTTTTATTATACTTATTATGTATAATTAATTCATAAGATTTTTTAAGGTTGAGAGAAAGATTACTTAATTTAGCCCATTCAGATAAAGAGTCTAATTCTAATTGCAAGGAATTACTATTAGATGATGGAATGACAAGATAAGTGTCATTAGCAAACTTGATCATTTTATTGAAGGGATGTACAGGTTTAAGAGAAGATGCATTAATAATAAAAGATGATGGACCCAATACCGAACCTTGAACCACGCTATAATCAATAGATAAGGCACTAGCTGTTTTATTGTGAAATTTTGTAGAATGGGTTCTATTTTAAAAAAAATTAACTGAGTAAATTATGAATACTATCATCAAGTTGTAATGAGGCCATGTTAGTGCTGAGAGTAGAATGATTGAGAGTGTCGAATGCCTTAGAAAAATCTAAAGCAATGAGACGTACAAATTTGTTAGAAGTTAAAAGAGAGGTTATGACTGAAGTGAGATAAATTATGGCTGAAGTGGGTGAGCCAGTTGGCCTGAAAGAAACTTGGTCATCAAAACTAGACTTGATGAGAGGGTTAGACAAACAAGGGTAGATATGGTCTTTAACTATGTATTTTTCTAGTATTCGAGAGATAATAGAGGTAATGGAAATGGGGCGATATTGATTGGGTTGGGTAAGATTATTTATTTTTTTAATGGGGTGAATAATACTATTTTTCCACTGAGCTGGAAAAAATGCCTGCTTGATGCAGTTGTTGTAGATGCTTGACAGGGGCTCACAGATTGCAAGAGAAATAAGTTTGAGAAACCAGCCTGGGAGACCATCAGATCCTGTTCTTTAAGGCAACTTTTATAAAGAATATAATATACAGTGGAAGATGTGATATAATTAATATTGTGTGGTGCTGATACCTTATGTGTGGGTTCAATATAGTTGGATGAGTTAGATATAGAAGCAAAATAGCTATTGAATTTATCGGCATCAATGTTGGAGTTAGCGTTTGCAGGAGGAATTTTTCCACGTAGTTTGTTCACTGTGCTCCACATTGCTTTTCTTCGTCTTTTACTATGAGTTAATGAAAGTTTGTTAGAAGTTATAATAATATTTCCGATTTGATTAGTGGTTGATGTAACTTGGTGTATCTTTCCCTTCCTCATGAGACAGTTTTTTTGACGGAGAATTGATTTAACAAATGGGTTAATAAATGGAGGATCAGATGATTTTATAGTTATTTGTTTAAGAGGATAAAACTTGTTAAAAATACTATTAGCTGTAGTATAGAAAGAGTCAACAGATTCTGTGATATTATCATATGTTAGATTGAAGGAGCTTGATGATAAGTAATCGAGACATGCCTTATGTTAGTTGGGATGTCGACGGTGGTAGGTGTGAATTGAACGTGTAATATTTTTATGAGATGGGGCTATGTAAAGAGGCAAGGCAATAACACCAAGATGGTGGGTCTTGATATGGGAAACATAAGTATTAGGGTTGAATAACTTAGGATCTATATTGATACCATATAACCTATCAAGATTATTTCCTTTATGAGTTGGTCCATAGTAAATTGATTGAAGACCAGTTTGTGTAAGACTATTATGCAACAATGAATTTAAGTCACCACTTAAAATAAACTTATTATGATCTAACATAAAATTAGAGATATTATCTATATGACTTATCAGACGAGCTTCTGAATATGATGCTTTGGGTGGATGATATAACCCACAAATAAAATGATCAATATTGTTGAAGGTGCACTTGACAATAAGAGTTTCAAGTGCATCTATATTATCCTTATTTACAGCTTCAAATACATTAGCTGTTATCTCAGATTTCATATAAATTAATACACCACCACCACTTTTTTAACTCTATCTTTCTTGAAGCTAGAAGAGCCATCAAAAGTAATGAGTCCATCAGATTGATGTGATTCAAGCCATGACTCGGTGATGATGACGATGTCAGGCCGTAGTTGAAAGTCATCAAACCTGAGGTTTTCAATGCCATGAGGTTTGACGAGGCTAGTGGCATTAAGAATGTAAACTATTGGAGGTTTATACTTATTTATAGGTTTTTCAGGATTTGAAATGGTGTTGAAAGTTATTTTAATAAGATTATTTTTAAGATCATCAGAAAAATATTTTATTTTATTGATGTGAATATAATGAATTGGAAGAGAAAATCTGATGAGAATAAGAATCGAAATGAACAATTCGTGAGAGAAAAAGTTAAAACACATTGAACACAAAGAAATATTAATTTAAAGCAATAAATCAATTAAGAAATTGAAAAAAAATTAATTAAAATTTTGAACTTTGAGGAATGAAAACTCAGCGGCAATAACTGGCATCACGTTGGCAACGCATACACAGAATCCAATTAATTTCTCTCAATTAATATTTCATCTAACCTTTCACTATTCATAGTTTAGGTTTCACTTTTAACTCTTCATTTTCTCCCATACCACTATTAAAATCTGTAGCCAATTCATATTTTTTTCATCTCCGCCGTATCAAACAATTGACAATTTTCCTAGACAATCCAACCCTCAAACTACTAGTTTCTTTGCTTATTTTGTCCCACTTTGACTATTATAACTCTCTATACTATGGACTCCAGAGACCACTCTACACCCTCTCACCAAAGCTTTGATTTGCGCTGCCCGCTTTTTTCTAGCACTCATAAATTCTATCGTCTAACTTTTACCCTCATCTCTTTACACTGGTTGCCTCTCAAAAAAGACCAGTTTTCAAAATCTGCACTCTCATGTTTAAAATAAAAAATAATCACTCACCTCGCTACTAGGCTGACCTTTTAAAGTTATCTCCTTGTAAGGGACTGAGATCTTCTACTTATTCTCATTTTTTAGGATACCTTCCAACAATATTTATGCTAAATCTTCACTTTCCTACTGAGGGCCCCTTTTATGGAACTCGTTCCCCCCAATCTTATCCCTATTACTTCTTTACTTTTATTTCGTAAAACCCTTGAAACAGTGTTGTTTAAGCAGCTCGTAGCAGGGCGCTCTTGTACAGTGTGGAATCAGCACTATATAAATGATTTGATCAGATTAGAATAAGTTAAAGTAACGGCCATACATGCTTTCGTGAAACCGGAAACCCTTGTCTGTTGCTAGAAAGCAAAGAAATGTACTATAGAATCAAATTTAAGAATTTCATAAACTCAGAATTGAATCATAAATTATATCGAATGACTATTGAAGAATTTTTCATCAAATCAACCATAACTGGAATTTAAAATTTAAAAATGAATCATAACTCAATCGCATCAAAAATCAAACTAGAAAAAAGTTAAATCAACCAAAACCTCAATTTAAAAAAACCGAATTTAAAATTGAAAACGACTTAGCAACTTTTGATTTTAAAACCTGTAATTTGATAAATCACTTAAAAGCATAAAAAAAATAACATTTAAAAAGCTCAAACGCTGACGTTGCAAATCAAAAGTAAATGAAATTCAAAAAATTAAAAACAAACAAAAAAAGATTAAACGAAAGTCTTTTTATTGACTCATTCTCAATTCTCTGAAGCAAGCATGGGAGCTCAACCAAGAAACTCTCAACTACAACGGAGTATTTTGCAACTAAAACAAAGTAATATGCTAATACAAGAGAACAACAAACTGCTGCAACAAGAAATATTTAAGCAGTCAGAACAAAGAACTTCGCAACTAAAAGAAACAAATACGCAACTACAACAAAGAAACATGCAACTAGAACAAAAATACTCGCAACTTAAACAAAAAAACACGCAACTTGAACAAAAAAACACGCAACTTGAACAAAAAGACACGCAACCAGAAACAAACACTACGCTACAAAAACAAAGAAGGAAGCAACAAGAAGAAACAACAACGCAACTTCAAGGAAAAAAAACTTTACTGCAAAAACTAAAAAGCACTCAACCAGAACAACAACAACAACAACAACAAAATACGCAACTACAACAACAACAAAACACGAAACTACAAGAGCAACAACAAAAAAAAAACACGCGACTACAACAGCAACAAAAAACGCGACTACAACAAGAAGGCATGCAACTAAAACAAAAAAACATGCAACTTCAACAAATTAACAGGATGCTGGAACATCATAAAGCGCTGCTACAACAAGAACTGTATACGCGCATACAACGAAAGGCTAGGAGATCACAGCACAGATCCATGCAATCGCAACAAAGAGCCACACGACTACAACAAAGAGCCACACCACAAGAAGCTTCCTCACTACAACATACACATTCTTCACTGCGACCACATCAATGGAATGAGTCACAGAGTCGGGAAAAAGTTATTTCAAGTAAAGAATTAAGACCGAAAAACGAGAAGAAGCTTTTGTTGCGAGCCAAAAACATACTCTTGCAACAACACTCGCAAAAACTGCGTCTACAACAGCAAAAAAAACTTAGACAACGGCTGAAAAAATTGCAACAGCATCCACAACAATCTTTTCCAAAACTATCACGAAAGAAACGTTTGAAAAACTCAAATCAACATTTTTCTCAGCTACAAAATTACTTTCAACAACAAATTTTCTCACCACAAAAACTTTTCCCACAAACTCTAACTTATTTTCCAGGAGAGCTTTTTCTACAACTTTTTTCACAACTACAATAAATACCAAAGCAACAACTCTTTCCGCAACAACTTTTCTCACAACAAAATTATTTTCAAGAACTTTTTTCACAAGAACCTTCCCCACAACAACAACCTTTTCCACAAAAAAACGTTTTTCATAACTGACTTTTCCACGACCATGCACCCACCATGCACCCACCATGCACCCACCATGCACCCACCATGCACCCACCATGCACCCACCATGCACCCACCATGCACCCACCATGCACCCACCATGCACCCACCATGCACCCAACCCTGCACACCACCATGCACATCACCATGCACACCACCATCCCCCCAAAAACAACACCAAACAGTAAAAAGAGAACCACTGATAAGCTGAAGAGTTTCATGCAAGTCCAAATAATATAACACCCTTTTTAAGTTGAACCTTTTTTTAATTTGTTCAACTTATTTTTGTAAAACTTCCGTTAATATAATGTGACAATTTTATGTGCTCACAAATTATCTGCTTATTCAACCTTCCTGTTTTCATTCTCTGTTTAGCACCCTTGGGAAATTTAGCACTCATTAGCCGTCTCTTTTACACAGCAGCTCAACAAAATTTTTTTCATTATTCTCTATCTACTCATTTAAGGTTTTGGAAATTTTGCTCTTAGTTTTTGAGGTATCTCATGAGATTTTGGCTTTGATCGAATTGATTTGACTTATTATTATTATAGTATTTATTAGATCGAGTCCAGACATACGCTGGAAATTTTACAAAAACACGGCAAATAGTCGAACTAAAAAAGAAAACTTTGAAATATACGAGAACAGAATGTTATCAGTCATAAAAGTCGGCATTGAACCTACGACATGAACAAATAGCGAGAGAAAAAGTTGAAAAAATATTAAACACAATGAAATATTAATTTAAAACAATAAATCAATTTGAAAAATTGAAAAAAATTGAATAAAATAGTGAAATTTGAGGAATGAAAACTCAGCGGCAAGAACTGGCATCACATTGACAGTGCTCTTCCTGCAGAAACTTGAAAATTGTTGCAGCACTATTTCAATGAAAATTTTTTTTGAACTATGCAAAAAAGATTTTAAAAAATTCAAAAAAAATTTTTGTTCGAAAAACGGCTAAACAACATGACGGTTAATCTAATAAAAGCATATAGCGCTGATCCACGGCTGGTTTGGCTAAAGAACCAGGCTGTTGGTCTGGTGAAGATTGGAACTATTCGAGAAACCAAAAGAATCGTTGAAATGCGATTGATTGAAAATACTGTAATCTGATATAAAAGCATCGATCCAGACTTGAAAGTTATAACTTCTTATATCGCTTAGTTACCATTTTTTTATATTCTTTATTGAAGCAAATTCAGACAAAAGCTGAAAATGGCATAAACTATGTTGAAAATCAAAACAAAAGAAAAAAATTAACAATAACTGAATGCCATGAGAACTAATCTATTCTAATCAAATGAAAGAAAAAAAATGAACTCAAAAGTAACTGAATGTCATAAAAACTGTCAATTGTCTCTTGCAAGAGATCAAAAACTGACTATTGAATCAAATTTATAAATATCAAAATTTAGAATTGAGTCATAGTTTATATTGAATGACTATTGGAGAATGTTTCATCAAATTAACCAAAAATGGAATGTTAAAAGGTTCTAAGAAATTCAAAAGCAGAATTGTCTATTAAATCAAATAAATGAGTGTCAAAATTTGAAAATTGAATCATATCTTAAAACCACATAACATTACTATTGCAGAGTTATTTCAAGTTATCTAATCTTTTTTCTTATTTTCCTTCTCAGCCATTTCTTATATTCACAAGGAAGTTTGTCTGGTAACCACAATTCCTTGAGATGCTTTCCACATTTGCTCACTTTTTTGTTTTTCAAGTTGGCAAACGGTATTCATGTAGCTGATTGGTTTAAGATTTTACAGCGGTTTCTTCTTTTTCCTCAGCCATTTCTCAAATTCACAAGTCCGTCAGGATACCACAAATTTTGCAATGCTTTTCAACACTTGTTTACTTTCTTGATGAGTAATTTGGCAAACAGTATTAATGTAGGCGTTGGTTGACGATTTAACTGCAATGTCTCTATTTCAAACGAGAAAATGGCGGATTCAGCAATCTTTTCAAAACCTTCGTAGTCGGCAAAAATATAACTCAGGTGAATTAACTTATTTTCAACTAATATTTGAACCATGTTACCAGAACTTCAATAATTTGACGAAATTTTATCAGCTCATGTCAAACACAATAAAAAAATACCGTAATTAATTATTTATATATAAATATTTAAATTCAACTGGTTACAAAATTGAAATATTTTTTAAATCTTAATTTATTATCGTTAAATCGACTGTTATGAAAACAATAAAAAAAGTTACGAAGTTAACACCTAAAGAAATTCGAACGCTGACGTTGAAACTAAAAAAAACATAAAAAATTAAACACGAAAAAAGAAAAAAGTATTTATAAAAATATTTCGTCAGTTTATTAATTTAAACTTCAATTTAACGTTGAAACTTTAAATCTTTACGAAGTGTTTCTCGAACTTGTCGAATTTTATGTTTGAACTTACTCAAAGCTGCATAAAAAGAAAAAGATTTGAAAGATTATAATTAATTAAAAATAATCCCAAAGGATATTTAACTAATTGGGAAAGGGGTTATGAAGATTGCACTTAATTCTCGTATCCTTGCCACTTCCAACAGATTTGTATAGACGCCTTTGCTGCTATCCCACTCATCTCATAAGCCACACCCACCAAACACTCCACCTAGTGACCCCTACCTTCCATTACCTCTTCCATCCACTCAGCACGCCTCCATCACAGCTGGAGACCACGCTCTCTTTTTCATCTGTCTCTAAAGATGCCAGTTTATAACTTTTATGCTGTCAATGTTGACCCTCATCAAACAGAACAACAGAGTAACACGCAATCTCAACAAGTTAACCCGCAACTGCAACAATTTAACATGCAACCGCAACAAGTGGACATGCAACCGCAACAAGTGAACATGCAACCGCAACAATTTAACATGCAACCGCAACAATTTAGCATGCAAACGCAACAAGTGAACATGCAACCGCAACAATTTAACATGCAACCGCAACAATTTAACATGCAAATGCAACAAGTTGAAATGCAACCGCCACAATTTACCGTGCACCCTCAACAAGTTGAAAAGCAACCTCAACAAGTTGAAAAGCAACCTCAACAAGTTGAAATTCAATCTCAACAAAGTGAAAAACAACCTCAACAAGCTGAAATTCAATCTCAACAAAATGAAAAACAACCCCAACAAGTTGAAAAACAACCTCAACAAGTTGAAAAACAGCCACATCCAGCTAACTCACAAACACAGTTTCTTGTGACGCAAGCAGAACTGTACAACAATAAACCACAAGCCATTGAATCACAACCACGACTAGTTACCTCACAATCACAGCTATTTATGATGCAACAACAAAAAAACAACACACAACAAAACAGTAATGTGCTCATGCAATATAAAGACATAAAAAAAAAACAAAAACTCCAAAAAATGGCATTGGAGCTAAGGAGACGGAAGGAGTCGGAACAGGAAAAACTCCTCATCAAACAAAAAGAGGCCTTGTCAAACAGGGAAAAACGTCTGGAAGAAAAAGAGCTGTTTTTGTTGCAGTTGGAAAACAAACTGCTACAAGGACATCTGGAACAACAGGAGCAACAGTTTTTCTCGCAAAACTCGCAACAAGAAGAACAACGGAGGAAACGTAAACAATTGATAACAAAAATTAAAAATCGAAAAAAACTAATTGGACAACAAAAACAACTTCCTCCTTCAAAACCATCATCACCACCACCATTATCACCACTACCACCACCACCACCATCACCACTACCACTACCACCACCAATCCCACCACCACCACCATCATCATTCTTACTACCAACCCCACCACTATCACCATTCTTACCACCACCATCATCATTCTTACCACCATCATCATCATTCTTACCACCACCATCATCATTCTTACCACCACCATCATCACTATTACCAACCCCACCACCATCATTACCACCACCATCGTTATCACCACCATCACCCTTCCCACAATCATTATCACCACCATCACCATTCCCACCATCATTTTATCCACTATACCCACAAATCGTGTTTCCGCTACCACCCCCAAAACTTTACCCACAACTACCAAATCAGTTTTGGCCTTTTCACAACCACCAACGAAACCAACACAATGCCTACCACTCTAGGAACTCAAACTTGGCATCTTCTGTTGAGAGTGAAGGTATGAACTCTCGAGTAAGTCTTCCTACTTGCTCTGTTAACCTTGAGGCGAGTAAAATGTCGAAAAGGAAGAGAGGGAAAAGAAGGGAGGAAAAGAGATCAATGGGAGCTTCAAGAACAGCTACATCCTCCGTCTCCTCAGACTGCTGTTCGAGCGGACAGTTTGAAAAAGAATGTGCCAACAGACGAGCAGAAAGAAGAAACTACAGAAAAAGGCGAACAGAGAAAACCATTCGTTACTCTAATCTAAGGCTTCCTTGCGAACAGCCATCCTCTTGCGAACCAAAATTTTCAGACGAGCCGTTTTGTTGTAAAGCGAAAGGATGCAACGGAAATTCCTCAGGGTGTCGTTCCGAGAGGAAGCCTATCGTGAGAGAAGTGAGTTCAACCTTCACACAGACAGAAGACTTTTCTTCGTATCATCTGACAGCTCCTTCAAGCCATATGCAATCCAAAGCCTCCAGCCTTTCATTCCAGTCCATCCACAGCCCTTCAGTCTCCCATCTACCACTTGATTCTACTCTTCCCGCTCCTCCAACCCCTGCTTCTTACAAAGACCATTCATTTTTCGCCATGGATCCCAACCCATCCACTTCAACCATCCCATCTATTGTATCCTTCCAAGATATTCCAGTCGTCCCATTCCAGAAGGTGCCCCAACCCATGCCCACCCGACGACACCTCCTAATGCCACCCTCCAACCTACAATTTCCGTATTATCGATCTTTATAACTTCTTGCGCATCGAAAGTTGCAGAACATTCCACCCATCTTTAACCTCTTTCTACTCTTCATTCCCCCCTTCCACCCATCCATATTCCTTCATTAAGCTGCCTAACCTGCTGGCGATAGTGAAGACTCAAACCACAGTCAGACTTTCCAACAAAAAGCATGGCCACCTGTCGATCATTCCAGAAACTCTCACAAATATTTGTGTTCTTTTTGTTCCTCCAACAAACAACCTTGTTCCTTCTATTCACACTGTCGATTTGAAGACCGAATATGTCTTGAATACGAACGTATGTCCCTGTTTTTATTAATTTAATCTAATCTGATCAAGCTGTTTGTAAGGCGCTCTTTAGCACTATGTTTGAAGGCGCTCCCATGGAAACGGCTTTTCGCGCTGTGAGCTAGTAGAGAACTGGACACTCTAGGACGGAAGCTGTACTTTAATTGAGTTGCCTCTTATAAAACTCAAACCTGGGCTCACCCGATCACACTTTACAGCGGAACAGGCCAATCATTATGCTGCAGGCGCAAGTGTTAAACACAGAAAAAACCCCATAAGGTTAAAAATAGAGTAAAAAATAAATAAAATTTACCATAAGAAAAAAAAATTGATGAAACTTTACATTTTTAAAGTACTAATTGGTCTAAGTTGAGGAAATTAAATACTGAGGTATATAAATAGTTCACAATCATATCAAATAACTATTGAGAAATGTTTCGTTACAGAAAATGTCACAAAAAAATGAAACGGGAAAATTAAAACATAATGAGTGCATAAGATACAATATTATTTTCATTGTTTCATTATTTCATTATTTTCATTATTTCATTATTTCATTGTTTCATTATTTAATTATTTCATTATTCCATTATTTCAAACAAGTTTTAATTTACGAAATTAACGGGACCCTTCGTTTTTTTCGCAAACTACACTCCGTACCAAACGATTTGGTTGTTATGAAAAGTGAAATTAATCAAATCAAATCATTTGTATAGCGCTTATTATTCAAAAGCGCTTCGGTACGAACTGTTTAAACAACAGTTTCAAGGGTTTTACAAAATGAAAGTAGAGAAGTAACAGAGGTAAGATTGGGGAGAAGAGAGTTCCATAAAAGGTAAGAAAGTGCGGATTTAGCATGAGTACTATTAGAAGGTATTCTAAAAAAATGAGAATAATCAGATCTTAGTCCCTTACGAGAAGGAAACTTAAAAAGGTCAGCTAAGTAATTAGGTAGGTGATTATTTTTTACTTTAAACATGAGTGCAAATTTTGAAAACTGATTTTTTTTAAAGAAGCAACCAGTGTAAGAAGATAAAACTAGGAGTTAGACGAAAAAAGTTCAAATATTGATTTTTAAAACGCTTTGTAACATCTCCAGCGTCCGATTCATGACTGAATTTGATTCAACCGATTAAGAGAAAATACATAAATAGTACTTTAAACATAAGTTCCAACAGAATATACAAACCGTTTAAAAGCCAAAAATGCTTTGATAAAAATATTCTTTAAGTTATTGACACCAACTAACTAAAAAGTTTAATCTAATGAAGCAACTCATTTGTATAGCGCTCTTGACACTGTTCAAAAGCGCTTCGCTAATAACTGTTTAAACAAAAAAGTTTTGAGAGCCTTAACTGATTAATTGATGACTATATAAACTTAACAATGGCTATCTCCGCTTTCAGCTGCCACAAGTCTTGATGTGGACTCAGCTTCTGAATTTTATAATTCCACTCTGTCAGGGATCCTTGACAAGATGATTCCTTTTAAGACCGTTAGAATACATGAAAGAACTTCTGATCCATGGTTTGATTGGGAGTGTCGTACTTCAAAATGTCTGAAAAGAAGTCTAGAAAGGATCTACATGAGGAACAAGAGTGAGAATGATTTTGCTGCATGTCTGGGTCAGAAGAAACTCTACAAAAGACTGTGTAGACACAAGCGTAGAGATTACTGGAATAATAAACTCAGTGATCCAAAAAACAAAATGGCTAACATTTGGAGCCACATCAATAGTCTCTCTTGTCGTGGAGAGATTTTCTGTTGACGGAATTCAGCCTGTTGAATTCCAATCTTTTCTGTTGAAAAAAGTTGAGTCAGCGTGGAACTCAATTCGAGCCAGAAAAAAACCCATTTATCTAGCTCATGCACAAGAAGGCGGTCTCAGTAAACTCCAGGATGTGGATGAGGATGAGCCACTCAAAGCTATTCAGAGGCTTCCCAACAAACAGTGTGCGTCTGATCCAATACCCACTTGGCTTTTGAAAAAGATTTCAGAAATGATTTTACCTTTTGTAAAAAGTATGGTCAATCAGTCTTTTTCTGAGAGAATTGTCCCAAAGTCTTGGAAATCGGCTCAGATTACACCACTGTTAAAAAGCCTTGTCTTGATCACAACGTTGCCTCATCCTACAGACCCATCTCTAATCGGCTTGTTTTTTCCAAGCTCTCAAAAAGGCTTGTTCTCAACGAAGTCATGAACTATTTAAATAATTCAAACCTTCTCCCCACCCACCAATCAGCTTACCGCCGTCATCATTCCACTGAAACGGCTGTCACAAAAGTGTATTCAGACATTCTTGGTGCAGCCGATGAGGGTAAGCTCTCCCTCCTTATACTGTTAGACCTGTCAGCTGCCTATGACTTAGTTGATCACAGTATTTTGTTAAAACGGCTAGAAAGCACAGATGGTTTTGATGGTCTCACACTGGAATGGTTCAAGAACTACTTGCGTGACAGATCCTTCAATGTACGCTGCAGTGGGACAAAATTGGATTTTGTTGACTCTTCAGTGGGTGTCACACAAGGATCTGTTTTTGGACCATTGTTGTTTTCTCAATACACTGGAGACCTTGAAAGAATAATTATGAAGTACAAGCTGGGATTTCATGAATATGCTGATGACACTCAAATATATGGCCACTGCAATAATGAAGGCAGAGAAAAATTGCAGATAAGAGTGTCTGAGTGTGTAGATAAAATTGCATCTTGGATGGGAGCCCATTGTCTCAAGCTTAACACTGAGAAGACTGAGGTGATCTGGTTCTCTTCTCGTCGGAATCTAAAAAATATTCCGAGCTATTCTGTCCGTGTATTAGAAAGCAACATTTTTCCATAAAAATCTCTAAGGAACTTGGGAATATCTATGGATAGAAACCTCACGATGTCAACGCAGATATCAAAAACAATACAGACGTGTTTTATCTCTCTGCATCAACTGAGATCCACCAAGGGATGTTTGACAATGGACTCCTTGAAGACACTTGCATCAGCCTTAGTTTTAAGTCGTATTGACTATGGCAACATGGCTTCAGCCAGCTTACCTAGAATAGCAACTCAGAGTATTCAATCCATAATCAATACAACAGCCAGGCTCGTTACAGGAGTAAGTAAAAATGATCACATTACCCCTGTACTCAAGGGGCTTCACTGGCTGAAAATTGATGAAAGAATTGAGTATAAAATTGCTCTGCAGATGTATAAGTATTTGTCCAACGAGGGTCCTGCGTATCTCACACGTGACCTAGTTCCAGTTGCTAATCTGCCGGAAAAACAAGGACTGAGATCGGCTTAGTCAAAGGACGTTGTTCGCAACAAGCACACGCTAAAATCATTAGGATTAAGAAGGTTCAGCGTCAGCGGACCTAAGTTGTGGAACAACCTGCCTAACAGCTTAAAATCTTCAAGTTCAACAAAATCATTTTGTCGATCTCTGAAGACTTACCTGTTCAATAAATCATTCCCTCCATCATAATAATAATACTGGTCTTTTTTTAAAAATAATTTATTTTTATTTACATTTATTTTCTTATTCAATTCTATTTTTAATTTTTGATAATAGATTTAACGATGAGACGTTTTGAGTGGCCTCGAAATTCTACGGGGTTAATGCCACTATAATAATATTCGTGTTTGTAGCTTAATACTGGTTTCAATATATAAAGATTATTATTATATATTAAATAAGTATATATTAAATTTCCTTGAAAATGAAATATAACAAGTTGAATAGGATTATTTATAAGTAGCTAATATTTCAAAGTTTTTTCATATTCAAAATTTTCAAATATTTAAAATTTAAAATATTTCAAGGTATTACTAATTGATTTATCGACTTGGGATGGTTGGGTAAAGTAGGATGGTTGAGTAAAGTAGAGTGGTTGAGTAAAGTAGGATGGATGCGTAAAGTAGGATGGTTGAGTAAAGTAGGGTGGTTGCGTAAAGAAGGATGGTTGCGTGAAGTAAGGTGGTTGCGTAAAGTAGGGTGGTTGCGTAAAGTAGGGTGGTTGAGTAAAGTAGGATGATTGAGTAGAGTAGGATGGTTGAGTAAAAAAGGATAATTGCGTAAAGTAGGATAATTGCGTAAAGTAGGATGGTTGCGTAAAGTAGGATGGTTGAGTGAAGTAGGGTGGTTGCGTAAAGTAGGATGGTTGAGTAAAGTAGGGTGGTTGCGTAAAGTAGGATGATTGAGTAAAGTAGGATGGTTGCGTAAAGTAGGATAATTGCGTAAAGTAGGATGGTTGAGTAAAGTAGGGTGGTTGCGTAAAATAGGGTGGTTGCGTAAAGTAGGGTGGTTGCGTAAAGTAGGATGGTTGAGTAAAGTAGGATGGTTGAGTAAAGTAGGATGGTTGCGTAAAATAGGATGGATGAGTAAAGTGGGATGGTTGCGTATAGTAGGGTGGTTGAGTAAAGTAGGGTGGTTGAGTAAAGTAGGATGGATGCGTAAAGTAGGATGGTTGAGTAAAGTAGGGTGGTTGCGTAAAGAAGGAAGGTTGAGTAAAGTAGGATGGTTGCGTAAAGTAGGATAGATGAGTAAAGTGGGATGGTTGGGTAAAATAGGGTGGTTGCGTAAAGTAGAGTGGTTGCGTAAAGTAGGGTGTTTGCGTAAATTAGGATGGTTGAGTAAAATAGGATGGTTGAGTAAAGTAGGATGGTTGCGTAAAGTAGGGTGGTTGCGCGAAGTAGGGTGGTTGCGTAAAGTAGGATGGTTGCGTAAAGTAGGATGGTTGCCTGAAATAGGGTGGTTGCGTAAAGTAGGATGGTTGCGTAAAGTGGGGTGGTGGAGTAAAGTAGGATGGTTGCGTAAAGTAGGATGGATGAGTAAAGTAGAACAATTGGGTAAAGTAGTGTGGTTGCGTAAAGTAGGGTGGTTGCGTAAAGTAGGGTGGTTGCGTAAAGTAGGGTGGTTGCGTAAAGTAGGATGGTTGAGTAAGGTAGGATGGTTGAGTAAAGAAGGAAGGATGAGTAAAGTAGGATGATTGGGTAAAGTAAGATGGTTGCGTAAAGTAGGATGGTTGCGTAAAATAGGATGGTTGAGTAAAGTAGGATGGTTGCGTAAAGTAGGATGGATGAGTAAAGTGGGATGGTTGGGTAAAGTAGGGTGGTTGCGTAAAGTAGAGTGGTTGCGTAAAGTAGGGTGTTTGCGTAAATTAGGATGGTTGCGTATAGTAGGGTGGTTGAGTAAAGTAGGGTGGTTGAGTAAAGTAGGATGGATGCGTAAAGTAGGATGGTTGAGTAAAGTAGGGTGGTTGCGTAAAGAAGGATGGTTGCGTGAAGTAGGGTGGTTGCGTAAAGTAGGGTGGTTGCGTAAAGTAGGGTGGTTGAGTGAAGTAGGATGATTGAGTAGAGTAGGATGGTTGCGAAAAGTAGGATAATTGCGTAAAGTAGGATGGTTGCGTGAAGTAGGAGGGTTGAGTAAAGTAGGAGGGTTGCGTAAAGTAGGATGATTGCGTAAATTAGGATGGTTGAGTAAAGTAGGATGTTTGAGTAAAGTAGGATGATTGCGTAAAGTAGGGTGGTTGCGTGAAGTAGGGTGGTTGCGTAAAGTAGGATGGTTGCGTAAAGTAGTATGGTTGCATGAAGTAGGGTGGTTGCGTAAAGTAGGATGGTTGCGTAAAAAGGGGTGGTTGAGTAAAGTTGGATGGTTGCGTAAAGTAGGATGGATGAGTAAAGTAGAATTATTGGGTAAAGTAGAGTGGTTGCGTAAAGTAGGGTGGTTGCGTAAAGTAGGGTGGTTGCGTAAAGTAGGATGGTTGAGTAAAGTAGGATGGTTGAGTAAAGTAGGATGGATGAGTAAAATAGGATGGTTGGGTAAAGTAGGATGGTTGCGTAAAGTAGGATGATTGAGTAAAGTAGGGTGGTTGCGTAAAGTGGGGTGGTTGCGTAAAGTAGGGTGGTTGCGTAAAGTAGGATGGTTGAATAAAGTAGGGTGGTTGCGTAAAGTAGGATGATTGAGTAAAGTAGGATGGTTGCGTAAAGTAGGATAATTGCGTAAAGTAGGATGGTTGCGTAAAGTAGGATGGTTGAGTAAAGTAGGGTAGTTGCGTGAAGTGGGGTGGTTGCGTAAAGAAAGATAGTTGAGCAAAGTAGGATGGATAAGTAAAGTAGGATGGTTGGGTAAAGTAGGGTGGTTGCGTGAAGTAGGAAGGTTGAGTAAAGTAGGATGGTTGCGCAAAGAAGGATGGATGAGTAAAGTGGGATGGTTGTGTAAAGTAGGGTGGTTGCGTAAAGTAGGATGGTTGAGTAAAGTAGGATATTTGAGTAAAGTAGGATGGTTGCGTATAGTAGGGTGGTTGCGTGAAGTAGGGTGGTTGCGTGAAGTAGGATGGTTGCGTAAAGTAGGATGGTTGCATGAAGTAGGGTGGTTGCGAAAAGTAGGATGGTTGCGTAAAGTGGGGTGGTGGAGTAAAATAGGACGGTTGCGTAAAGTAGGATGGATGAGTAAAGTAGAATAATTGGGTAAAGTAGGGTGGTTGCGTAAAGTAGGGTGGTTGCGTAAAGTAGGGTGGTTGCGTAAAGTAGGGTGGTTGCGTAAAGTAGGATGGTTGAGTAAGGTAGGATGGTTGAGTAAAGTAGGATGGATGAGTAAAGTGGGATGGTTGGGTAAAGTAAGATGGTTGCGTAAAGAAGGATGGTTGCGTAAAATAGGATGGTTGAGTAAAGTAGGATGGTTGCGTAAAGTAGAATGGATGAGTAAAGTGGGATGGTTAGGTAAAGTAGAGTGGTTGCGTAAAGTAGGGTGGTTGCGTAAAATAGGGTGGTTGAGTAAAGTAGGATGGTTGAGTAAAGTAGGATGGATGAGTAAAGTAGGATGGTTGGGTAAAGTAGGATGGTTGCATAAAGTAGGATGATTGAGTAAAGTAGGGTGGTTGAGTAAAGTAGGATGGTGGCGTAAAGTAGGATAATTGCGTAAAGTAGGAGGGTTGCGTAAAGTAGGATGGTTGAGTAAAGTAGGGTGGTTGCGTGAAGTGGGGTGGTTGCGTAAAGGAAGATAGTTGAGCAAAGTAGGATGGTTAAGTAAAGTAGGATGGTTGGGTAAAGTAGGATGGTTGCGTAGAGTAGGATGGTTGAGTAAAGTAGGGTGGTTGCGTGAAGTAGGAAGGTTGAGTAAAGTAGGATGGTTGCGTAAAGTAGGATGGATGAGTAAAGTGGGATGGTTGGGTAAAGTAGGGTGGTTGCGTAAAGTAGAGTGGTTGCGTAAAGTAGGGTGTTTGCGTAAATTAGGATGGTTGAGTAAAGTAGGATATTTGAGTAAAGTAGGATGGTTGCGTATAGTAGGGTGGTTGCGTGAAGTAGGGTGGTTGCGTAAAGTAGGATGGTTGCGTAAAGTAGGATGGTTGCATGAAGTAGGGTGGTTGCGAAAAGTAGGATGGTTGCGTAAAGTGGGGTGGTGGAGTAAAGTAGGACGGTTGCGTAAAGTAGGATGGATGAGTAAAGTAGAATAATTGGGTAAAGTAGGGTGGTTGCGTAAAGTAGGGTGGTTGCGTAAAGTAGGATATTTGAGTAAGGAAGGATGGTTGAGTAAAGTAGGATGGATGAGTAAAGTGGGATGGTTGAGTAAAGTAAGATGGTTGCGTAAAGTAGGATGGTTGCGTAAAATAGGATGGTTGAGTAAAGTAGGATGGTTGCGTAAAGTAGGATGGATGAGTAAAGTTGGATGGTGGGTAAAGTAGGGTGGTTGCGTAAAGTAGAGTGGTTGCGTAAAGTAGGGTGTTTGCGTAAATTAGGATGGTTGCGTATAGTAGGGTGGTTGAGTAAAGTAGGGTGGTTGAGTAAAGTAGGATGGATGCGTAAAGTAGGATGGTTAAGTAAAGTAGGGTGGTTGCGTAAAGAAGGATGGTTGCGTGAAGTAGGGTGGTTGCGTTAAGTAGAGTGGTTGCGTAAAGTAGGGTGGTTGAGTGAAGTAGGATGATTGAGTAGAGTAGGATGGTAGCGAAAAGTAGGATAATTGCGTAAAGTAGGATGGTTGCGTAAAGTAGGATGGTTGCGTAAAGTAGGATGGTTGAGTAAAGTGAGAGGGTTGCGTAAAGTAGAATGGTTGCGTAAAGTAGGGTGTTTGCGTAAATTAGGATGGTTGAGTAAAGTAGGATGTTTGAGTAAAGTAGGATGGTTGCGTAAAGTAGGGTGGTTGCGTGAAGTAGAGTGGTTGCGTAAAATAGGATGGTTGCGTAAAATAGTATGGTTGCATGAAGTAGGGTGGTTGCGTAAAATAGGATGGTTGCGTAAAAGGGGGTGGTTGAGTAAAGTTGGATGGTTGCGTAAAGTAGGACGGATGAGTAAAGTAGAATTATTGGGTAAAGTAGGATGGTTGCGTAAAGTAGGATGGTTGAGTAAAGTAGGGTGGTTGCGTAAAGTAGGATGGTTGAGTAAAGTAGGGTGGTTGCGTAAAGTAGGATGATTGAGTAAAGTAGGATGGTTGCGTAAAATAGGATAATTGTGTAAAGTAGAATGGTTGCGTAAAGTAGGATGGTTGAGTAAAGTAGGGTGGTTGAGTGAAGTAGGATGGTTGGGTAAAGTAGGATGGTTGGGTAAAGTAGGGTGGTTGCGTAAGGTAGGGTGGTTGCGTAAAGTAGGATGGTTGCGTAAAGTAGGATGGTTGCGTGAAGTAGGGTGGTTGCGTAGAGTAGGATGGTTGAGTAAAGTAGGGTGGTTACGTAAAGTATGGTGGTTGCGTGAAGTAGGATGATTGACTAAAGTAGGATGGTTGCGTAAAGTAGGGTGTTGCGTGAATTAGGATGGTTGAGTAAAGTAGGATGGTTGAGTAAAGTAGGGTGGTTGCGTAAAGTAGGATGGTTGCGTGAAGTAGGGTGGTTGCGTAGAATAGGATGGTTGAGTAAAGTAGGGTGGTTGCGTAAAGTATGGTGGTTGCGTGAAGTAGGATGGTTGAGTAAAGTGGGATGGTTGGGTAAAGTAGGGTGGTTGCGTGAAGTAGGGTGGTTGCGTAAAGTAGAATGGTTGCGTAAAGTAGGGTGGTTGCGTGAAATAGGGTGGTTGCGTAAAGTAGGATGGTTGCGTAAAGTGGGGTGGTAGAGTAAAGTAGGATGGTTGCGTAAAGTAGGATGGTTGCGTAAAGTAGGATGGTTGCGTAAAGTAGGGTGGTTGCGTAAAGTAGAGTGGTTGCGTAAAGTAGGATGGTTGACTAAGGTAGGATGGTTGAGTAAAGTAGGATGGATGAGTAAAGTAGGATGGTTGAGTAAAGTAGGATGGTTGCGTAAAGTAGGATAGTTGCGTAAAATAGGAGGGTTGAGTAAAGTAGGATGCTTGCGTAAAGTAGGATGGTTGCGTAAAGTAGGAGGGTTGCGTAAAATAGGATGGTTGAGTAGAGTAGGATGGTTGCGTAAAATAGGATGGATGAGTAAAGTGGGATGGTTGGGTAAAGTAGGGTGGTTGCGTAAAGTAGAGTGGTTGCGTAAAGTAAGGTGTTTGCGTAAATTAGGGTGGTTGCGTAAAGTAGGTTAGTTGCGTGAAGTAGGATGGTTGCATGAAGTAGGGTGGTTGCGTAAAGTAGGATGGTTGCGTAGTGGGGTGGTTGAGTAAAGTAGGATGGTTGCGTGAGGTAGGATAGATGAGTAAAGTAGGATGGTTGAGTAAAGTAGGATGGATGAGTAAAGTAGGATGGTTGCGTAAAGTAGGATGGTTGAGTAAAGTAGGATGGTTGCGTAAAGTAGGGTGGTTGCGTAAAGTAGGATGGTTGCGTAAAGTGAGGTGGTTGCGTAAAGTAGGATGGTTGCGTAAAGTAGGATGGTTGCATGAAGTAGGGTGGTTGCGAAAAGTAGGATGATTGCGTAAAGTGGGGTGGTGGAGTAAAGAAGGACGGTTGCGTCAAGTAGGATGGATGAGTAAAGTAGAATAATTGGGTAAAGTAGAGTGGTTGCATAAAGTAGGGTGGTTGCGTAAAGTAGGGTGGTTGCGTAAAGTAGGATGGTTGAGTAAGGTAGGATGGTTGAGTAAAGTAGGATGGATGAGTAAAGTGGGATGGTTGCGTAAAGTAGGATAATTGCGTAAAGTAGGATGGTTGCGTAAAGTAGGATGGTTGAGTAAAGTAGGGTGGTTGCGTGAAGTGGGGTGGTTGCGTAAAGAAAGATAGTTGAGCAAAGTAGGATGGTTGAGTAAAGTAGGATGGATAAGTAAAGTAGGATGGTTGGGTAAAGTAGGATGGTTGAGTGAAGTAGGGTGGTTGCGTGAAGTAGGATGGTTGCGTAGAGTAGGATGGTTGAGTAAAGTAGGGTGGTTGCGTGAAGTAGGAAGGTTGAGTAAAGTAGGATGGTTGCGTAAAGTAGGATGGATGAGTAAAGTGGGATGGCTGGGTAAAGTAAGGTGGTTGCGTAAAGTAGAGTGGTTGCGTAAAGTAGGGTGTTTGCGTAAATTAGGATGGTTGAGTAAAGTAGGATATTTGAGTAAAGTAGGATGGTTGCGTATAGTAGGGTGGTTGCGTGAAGTAGGGTGGTTGCGTAAAATAGGATGGTTGCGTAAAGTAGGATGGTTGCATGAAGTAGGGTGGCTGCGAAAAGTAGGATGGTTGCGTAAAGCGGGGTGGTGGAGTAAAGTAGGACGGTTGCGTAAAGTAGGATGGTTGCGTAAAGTAGGATGGTTGCGTAAAGTAGGGTGGTTGCGTAAAGTAGAGTGGTTGCGTAAAGTAGGATGGTTGACTAAGGTAGGATGGTTGAGTAAAGTAGGATGGATGAGTAAAGTAGGATGGTTGAGTAAAGTAGGATGGTTGCGTAAAGTAGGATAGTTGCGTAAAATAGGAGGGTTGAGTAAAGTAGGATGCTTGCGTAAAGTAGGATGGTTGCGTAAAGTAGGAGGGTTGCGTAAAATAGGATGGTTGAGTAGAGTAGGATGGTTGCGTAAAATAGGATGGATGAGTAAAGTGGGATGGTTGGGTAAAGTAGGGTGGTTGCGTAAAGTAGAGTGGTTGCGTAAAGTAAGGTGTTTGCGTAAATTAGGGTGGTTGCGTAAAGTAGGTTAGTTGCGTAAAGTAGGATGGTTGCATGAAGTAGGGTGGCTGCGAAAAGTAGGATGGTTGCGTAAAGCGGGGTGGTGGAGTAAAGTAGGACGGTTGCGTAAAGTAGGATGGATGAGTAAAGTAGAATAATTGGGTAAAGTAGGGTGGTTGCGTGAAGTAGGGTGGTTGCGTAAAGTAGGGTGGTTGCGTAAAGTAGGATGGTTGAGTAAGGTGGGATGGTTGAGTAAAGTAGGATGGATGAGTAAAGTGGGATGGTTGGGTAAAGTAAGATGGTTGCGTAAAGTAGGATGGTTGCGTAAAATAGGATGGTTTAGTAAAGTAGGATGGTTGCGTAAAGTAGGATGGATGAGTAAAGTGGGATGGTTGGGTAAAGTAGGGTGGTTGCGTAAAGTAGAGTGGTTGCGTAAAGTAGGGTGTTTGCGTAAATTAGGATGGTTGCGTATAGTAGGGTGGTTGAGTAAAGTAGGGTGGTTGAGTAAAGTAGGATGGATGCGTAAAGTAGGATAGTTGAGTAAAGTAGGGTGGTTGCGTAAAGAAGGATGGTTGCGTGAAGTAGGGTGGTTGCGTTAAGTAGAGTGGTTGCGTAAAGTAGGGTGGTTGAGTGAAGTAGGATGATTGAGTAGAGTAGGATGGTTGCGAAAAGTAGGATAATTGCGTGAAGTAGGATGGTTGCGTAAAGTAGGATGGTTGCGTAAAGTAGGATGGTTGCGTAAAGTAGGATGGTTGAGTAAAATGAGAAGGTTGCGTAAAGTAGAATGGTTGCGTAAAGTAGGGTGGTTGCGTGAAGTAGGGTGGTTGCGTAAAATAGGATGGTTGCGTAAAATAGTATGGTTGCATGAAGTAGGGTGGTTGCGTAAAGTAGGATGGTTGCGTAAAAGGGGGTGGTTGAGTAAAGTTGGATGGTTGCGTAAAGTAGAATGGATGAGTAAAGTAGAATTATTGGGTAAAGTAGAGTGGTTGCGTAAAGTAGGGTGGTAGCGTAAAGTAGGGTGGTTGCGTAAAGTAGGATGGTTGAGTAAAGTAGGATGGTTGAGTAAAGTAGGATGGATGAGTAAAGTAGGATGGTTGGGTAAAGTAGGATGGTTGCGTAAAGTAGTATGGTTGAGTGAAGTAGGGTGGTTGCGTAAAGTAGGGTGGTTGCGTAAAGTAGGATGGTTGAGTAAAGTAGGGTGGTTGCGTAAAGTAGGATGGTTGAGTAAAGTAGGGTGGTTGCGTTAAGTGGAGTGGTTGCGTAAGAAAGATAGTTGAGTAAAGTAGGGTGGTTGAGTGAAGTAGGATGGTTGGGTAAAGTAGGATGGTTGGGTAAAGTAGGGTGGTTGCGTAAGGTAGGGTGGTTGCGTAAAGTAGGATGGTTGCGTAAAGTAGGATGGTTGCGTAAAATAGGATGGTTGCGTAAAGTAGAATGGTTGCGTAAAATAGGATGGTTGCGTGAAGTAGGGTGGTTGCGTTGAATAGGATGGTTGAGTAAAGTAGGGTGGTTGCGTAAATTATGGTGGTTGCGTGAAGTAGGATGGTTGAGTAAAGTGGGATGGTTGGGTAAAGTAGGGTGGTTGCGTAAAGTAGAGTGGTTGCGTAAAGTAGGGTGTTTGCGTAAATTAGAATGGTTGAGTAAAGTAGGATGGTTGCGTAAAGTGGGGTGGTGGAGTAAAGTAGGATGGTTGCGTAAAGTAGGATGGATGAGTAAAGTAGAATAGTTGGGTAAAGAAGGGTGGTTGCGTGAAGTAGGGTGGTTGCGTAAAGTAGGATGGTTGACTAAGGTAGGATGGTTGAGTAAAGTAGGATGGATGAGTAAAGTAGGATGGTTGGGTAAAATAGGATGGTTGCGTAAAGTAGGATAGTTGCGTAAAATAGGATGGTTGAGTAAAGTAGGATGCTTGCGTAAAGTAGGATGGTTGCGTAAAGTAGGAGGGTTGCGTAAAATAGGATGGTTGAGTAAAGTAGGATGGATGAGTAAAGTGGGATGGTTGGGTAAAGTACGGTGGTTGCGTAAAGTAGAGTGGTTGCGTAAAGTAAGGTGTTTGCGTAAATTAGGGTGGTTGCGTAAAGTAGGTTAGTTGCGTGAAGTAGGATGGTTGCATGAAGTAGGGTGGTTGCGTGAAGTAGGATGGTTGCGTAGTGGGGTGGTTGAGTAAAGTAGGATGGTTGCGTGAGATAGGATGGATGAGTAAAGTAGGATGGTTGAGTAAAGTAGGATGGATGAGTAAAGTAGGATGGTTGCGTAAAGTAGGGTGGTTGCGTAAAGTAGGATGTTTGCGTAAAATAGGGTGGTTGCGTATAGTAGGGTGGTTGAGTAAAGTAGGATGGTTGCGTGAGATAGGATGGATGAGTAAAGTAGGATGGTTGAGTAAAGTAGGATGGATGAGTAAAGTAGGATGGTTGCGTAAAGTAGGGTGGTTGCGTAAAGTAGGATGTTTGCGTAAAATAGGGTGGTTGCGTATAGTAGGGTGGTTGAGTAAAGAAGGATGATTGAGTAGAGTAGGATGGTTGTGTAAAGTGGGATAATTGCGTAAAGTAGGATGGTTGCGTGAAGTAGGAGGGTTGCGTAAAGTAGGGTGGTTGTGTAAAGTAGGATGGATGCGTAATGTAGGATGGTTGAGTAATGTAGGGTGGTTGCGTAAAGTAGGGTGGTTGCGTAAAGTAGGATGGTTGAGTAAAGTAGGGTGGTTGCGTTAAGTGGAGTGGTTGCGTAAAGAAAGATAGTTGAGTAAAGTAGGGTGGTTGAGTGAAGTAGGATGGTTGGGTAAAGTAGGATGGTTGGGTAAAGTAGGGTGGTTGCGTAAGGTAGGGTGGTTGCGTAAAGTAGGATGGTTGCGTAAAGTAGGATGGTTGCGTAAAATAGGATGGTTGCGTAAAGTAGAATGGTTGCGTAAAATAGGATGGTTGCGTGAAGTAGGGTGGTTGCGTTGAATAGGATGGTTGAGTAAAGTAGGGTGGTTGCGTAAATTATGGTGGTTGCGTGAAGTAGGATGGTTGAGTAAAGTGGGATGGTTGGGTAAAGTAGGGTGGTTGCGTAAAGTAGAGTGGTTGCGTAAAGTAGGGTGTTTGCGTAAATTAGAATGGTTGAGTAAAGTAGGATGGTTGAGTAAATTAGGATGGTTGCGTAAAGTAGGGTGGTTGCGTGAATTAGGGTGGTTGCGTAAAGTGGGATGGTTGCGTAAAGTAGGGTGGTTGCGTGAAGTAGGGTGGTTGCGTAAAGTAGGATGGTTGCGTAAAGTGGGGTGGTGGAGTAAAGTAGGATGGTTGCGTAAAGTAGGATGGATGAGTAAAGTAGAATAGTTGGGTAAAGAAGGGTGGTTGCGTGAAGTAGGGTGGTTGCGTAAAGTAGGATGGTTGACTAAGGTAGGATGGTTGAGTAAAGTAGGATGGATGAGTAAAGTAGGATGGTTGGGTAAAATAGGATGGTTGCGTAAAGTAGGATAGTTGCGTAAAATAGGATGGTTGAGTAAAGTAGGATGCTTGCGTAAAGTAGGATGGTTGCGTAAAGTAGGAGGGTTGCGTAAAATAGGATGGTTGAGTAAAGTAGGATGGATGAGTAAAGTGGGATGGTTGGGTAAAGTACGGTGGTTGCGTAAAGTAGAGTGGTTGCGTAAAGTAAGGTGTTTGCGTAAATTAGGGTGGTTGCGTAAAGTAGGTTAGTTGCGTGAAGTAGGATGGTTGCATGAAGTAGGGTGGTTGCGTGAAGTAGGATGGTTGCGTAGTGGGGTGGTTGAGTAAAGTAGGATGGTTGCGTGAGATAGGATGGATGAGTAAAGTAGGATGGTTGAGTAAAGTAGGATGGATGAGTAAAGTAGGATGGTTGCGTAAAGTAGGGTGGTTGCGTAAAGTAGGATGTTTGCGTAAAATAGGGTGGTTGCGTATAGTAGGGTGGTTGAGTAAAGAAGGATGATTGAGTAGAGTAGGATGGTTGTGTAAAGTGGGATAATTGCGTAAAGTAGGATGGTTGCGTGAAGTAGGAGGGTTGCGTAAAGTAGGGTGGTTGTGTAAAGTAGGATGGATGCGTAATGTAGGATGGTTGAGTAATGTAGGGTGGTTGCGTAAAGAAGGATGGTTGCGTGAAGTAGGGTGGTTGCGTAAAGTAGGGTGGTTGCGTAAAGTAGGATGGTTGAGTAAAGTAGGGTGGTTGCGTAAAGTAGGGTGGTTGCGTAAAGTAGGATGGTTTAGTAAAGTAGGATGGTTGAGTAGAGTAGGATGGATGAGTAAAGTAGGATGGTTGCGTAAAGTAGTATGGTTGCATGAAGTAGGGTGGTTGCGTAAAGTAGGGTGGTTGCGTAAAGTGGAGTGGTTGAGTAAAGTTGGATGGTTGCGTAAAGTAGGATGGATGAGTAAAGTAGAATAATTGGGTAAAGTAGGGTGGTTACGTAAAGTAGGATGGTTGAGTAAGGTAGGATGGTTGAGTAAAGTTGGATGGATGAGTAAAGTAGGATGGTTGGGTAAAGTAGGATTGTTGCGTAAAATAGGATGGTTGAGTAAAGTAGGATGGTTGCGTAAAGTAGGATGGATGAGTAAAGTGGGATGGTTGGGTAAAGTAGGGTGGTTGCGTAAAGTAGAGTGGTTGCGTAAAGTAAGGTGTTTGCGTAAATTAGGGTGGTTGCGTAAAGTAGGTTAGTTGCGTGAAGTAGGATGGTTGCATGAAGTAGGGTGGTTGCGTAAAGTAGGATGGTTACGTAAAGTGGGGTGGTTGAGTAAAGAAGGATGGTTGCGTAAAGTAGGATGGATGAGTAAAGTAGGATGGTTGAGTAAAGTAGGATGGATGAATAAAGTAGGATGGTTGCGTAAAGTAGGATGGTTGAGTAAAGTAGGATGGTTGCGTAAAGTAGGGTGGTTGCGTAAAGTAGGATGGTTGCGAAAAGTAGGGTGGTTGCGTAAAGTAGGATGGTTGAGTAAAGTAGGGTGGTTGCGTATAGTAGGGTGGTTGAGTAAAGAAGGATGATTGAGTAGAGTAGGATGGTTGCGTAAAATAGGATAATTGCGTAAAGTAGGATGGTTGAGTGAAGTAGGAGGGTTGCGTAAAGTAGGGTGGTTGAGTAAAGTAGGATGGATGCGTAATGTAGGATGGTTGAGTAATGTAGGGTGGTTGCGTAAAGAAGGATGGTTGCGTGAAGTAGGGTGGTTGCGTAAAGTAGGGTGGATGAGTAAAGAAGGTTGATTGAGTAGAGTAGGATGGTTGCGTAGAATAGGATAATTGCGTAAAGTAGGATGGTTGAGTGAAGTAGGAGGGTTGCGTAAAGTAGGGTGGTTGAGTAAAGTAGGATGGATGCGTAATGTAGGATGGTTGAGTAATGTAGGGTGGTTGCGTAAAGAAGGATGGTTGCGTGAAGTTGGATGGTTGCGTAAAGTAAGATGGATGAGTAAAGTAGAATAATTGGGTAAAGTAGGGTGGTTGAGTGAAGTAGGATGATTGAGTAGAGTAGGATGGTTGCGTAAAGTAGGATAATTGCGTAAAGTAGGATGGTTGCGTAAAGTAGGATGGTTGCGTAAAGTAGGATGGTTGAGTAAAGTAGGATAGTTGCGTAAAGTAAGGTGGTTGCGTGAAGTAGGGTGGTTGCGTAAAGTAGGATGGTTGCGTAAAGTAGTATGGTTGCATGAAGTAGGGTGGTTGCGTAAAGTAGGATGGTTTCTTGAAGTGGGATGGTTGAGTAAAGTTGGATGGTTGCGTAAAGTAGGATGGATGAGTAAAGTAGAATAATTGGGTAAAGTAGGAAGTTGCGTAACTTAGGATGGTTGAGTAAAGTAGGATGGTTGCGTAAAATAGGGTGGTTGCGTAAAGTAGGGTAGTTGCGTAAAGTAGGATGGTTGCATGAAGTAGGATGGTTGCGTAAAGTAGGATGGATGAGTAAAGTAGAATAGTTGGGTAAAGTAGGGTGGTTGCGTAAAGTAGGGTGGTTGCGTAAAGTAGGATGGTTGAGTAAGGTAGGATGGTTGCGTAAAATAGGGTGGTTGCGTAAAGTAGGGTAGTTGCGTAAAGTAGGATGGTTGCATGAAGTAGGATGGTTGCGTAAAGTAGGATGGATGAGTAAAGTAGAATAGTTGGGTAAAGTAGGGTGGTTGCGTAAAGTAGGGTGGTTGCGTAAAGTAGGATGGTTGCGAAAAGTAGGGTGGTTGCGTAAAGTAGGATGGTTGAGTAAAGTAGGGTGGTTGCGTATAGTAGGGTGGTTGAGTAAAGAAGGATGATTGAGTAGAGTAGGATGGTTGCGTAAAATAGGATAATTGCGTAAAGTAGGATGGTTGAGTGAAGTAGGAGGGTTGCGTAAAGTAGGGTGGTTGAGTAAAGTAGGATGGATGCGTAATGTAGGATGGTTGAGTAATGTAGGGTGGTTGCGTAAAGAAGGATGGTTGCGTGAAGTAGGGTGGTTGCGTAAAGTAGGGTGGTTGCGTAAAGTAGGATGGTTGAGTAAAGTAGGGTGGTTGCGTAAAGTAGGATGATTGAGTAAAGTAGGATGGTTGCGTAAAGTAGGATAAATGCGTAAAGTAAGATGGTTGCGTAAAGTAGGATGGTTGAGTAAAGTAGGGTGGTTGCGTAAAATAGGGTGGTTGCGTAAAGTAGGATGGTTTAGTAAAGTAGGATGGTTGAGTAGAGTAGGATGGATGAGTAAAGAAGGATGGTTGCGTAAAGTAGTATGGTTGCATGAAGTAGGGTGGTTGCGTAAAGTAGGATGGTTGCGTAAAGTGGGGTGGTTGAGTAAAGTTGGATGGTTGCGTAAAGTAGGATGGATGAGTAAAGTAGAATAATTGGGTAAAGTAGGGTGGTTGAGTAAGGTAGGATGGTTGAGTAAAGTAGGATGGATGAGTAAAGTGGGATGGTTGGGTAAAGTAGGGTGGTTGCGTAAATTAGGGTGGTTGCGTATAGTAGGGTGGTTGAGTAAAGTAGGGTGGTTGAGTAAAGTAGGGTGGTTGTGTAAAGAAGGATGGTTGCGTGAAGTAGGGTGGTTGCGTAAAGTAGGGTGGTTGCGTAAAGTAGGATGGTTGCGTAAAATAGGATGGTTGAATGAAGTAGGGTGGTTGCGTAAAGTAGGGTGGTTGCGTAAAGTAGGATGGATGAGTAAAGTAGGGTGGTTGCGTAAAGTAGGATGATTGAGTAAAGTAGGATGGTTGCGTAAAGTAGGATGGTTGAGTAAAGTAGGGTGGTTGCGTAAAGTAGAGTGGTTGTGTAAAGTAGGGTGGTTGCGTAAAGTAGGATGGTTGAGTAAAGTAGGGTGGTTGCGTAAAGTAGAGTGGTTGTGTAAAGTAGGGTGGTTGCGTAAAGTAGGATGGTTGAGTAAAGTAGGATGGTTGAGTAAAGTAGGATGGTTGCGTAAAGTAGGATGGATGAGTAAAGTAGGATGGTTCAGCTGCCTCTCCAGGTCAACAAGCCACTATCGGGAGCCGGCTGCATGATGAGTGGCTGCAGCTGCTTGAAGCAGGGGTGGCTGGCGTCCTTGAGCCATAAAAACATGAGGCTTTCGCTGGTGCTCAGGTGAGCGCCCGCCTGTTGCATGCGTTCCAACGCGAACATTCTGGCGTGGTTGGAGTTTTATAGTGGTGGTGGTTTGGGCGGAATGATGGTTGTAATTCTTTGGTTTGGGAGTTTTTTTTGAATTGGTGGTTTGTTTGGGATTTTTTGGTGGTGGCATTTTTTTGAGAATGGGGTTTTTGGAATGAGCTTTTGCGAGGCTTTTGTGGGTGTAGAAATTTTTTTTACTGGTTGTGAGTTCGTTGTGGTGATAATTTAGCTGAATACATACACACACACACACACACACACACACACACACACACACACACACACACACACACACACACACACACACACACACACACACACACACACACACACACACACACACACACACACACACACACACACACACACACACACACACACACACACACACACACACACACACACACACACACACACACACACACACACACACACACACACACACACACACACACACACACACACACACACACACACACACACACACACACACACACACACACACACACACACACACACACACACACACACACACACACACACACACACACACACACACACACACACACACACACACACACACACACACACACACACACACACACACACACACACACACACACACACACACACACACACACACACACACACACACACACACACACACACACACACACACACACACACACACACACACACACACACACACACACACACACACACACACACACACACACACACACACACACACACACACACACACACACACACACACACACACACACACACACACACACACACACACACACACACACACACACACACACACACACACACACACACACACACACACACACACACACACACACACACACACACACACACACACACACACACACACACACACACACACACACACACACACACACACACACACACACACACACACACACACACACACACACACACACACACACACACACACACACACACACACACACACACACACACACACACACACACACACACACACACACACACACACACACACACACACACACACACACACACACACACACACACACACACACACACACACACACACACACACACACACACACACACACACACACCTGTCAACCATGGATCTTGACGACACTGCATCCACAACGACCGACACATCCCACCCATCCTCCAGCAAATCCAACACACTTTGTAACACACACACGTGCGCCTCTATTCCTGTTATGATGGCGTTCTTTCGTTCTGTGAAGATAGAGATGGTGGTTGTCAATGGTTCTTGAAGTGGTTGTGCTGGTGATGATGGTGGTGGTTGATAGAAGTGCTTGTGGTGATGGTTGTAGTTGGGGTGCTGAAGTGGTTGTTGCTGTGGTGATGGGTGTTGTTAATGATAGTTGATGTTGTTGATGGTGGTTGTTGTTAACGATGATTATTGATTTTAAAAATAAAATTCAACTCAAACTAAAAAAAATTAAACTAATCCCTAAAAAAGAACATGACCTGGTTTGAATGACTGTAAGTGGCTTTTCACCTCGGGTGTCAACATAGAAAATTGTTTTTTTTCAAAAAACGCCATAGTTTGATTCTTTGACAGTTCTGTCATGGTCTTGCCAAGCCCTGTGGTGTTTTATTTGCATTATTGGTTCTTGCATTGTATTGTTGTTGTTGCAATGCGTGGTTTTTAGTGGTTGTAATGGTTTGATTGTTTTATTGGTTGTTGTGATGTTTAGGCGCCAATTTTCAAGGCGGCCTTTTAAAGCTAGCTCGTTAAATCAGTTGTTTTAGCCTGGATAACTTTAAAAATAAATGTTTTATTTTGTATTCAATTATTAGTTTCAACTTTATTTAAGTTTTTTTCCTATTTATTTTCCATTAAAAATGGTTGCTTTAGATCGTCTTTATTCGAGACGTGTAAGCGTAAGTTTATTTTTTTAAATTTGTTTCTCGGATAAATTTTTTGCTACACCAAGGTTAGTAGCATTTCTTTATTCAGGGGTTTTTAATTATTTGAATGGTAGATTTATTTTTTTACAATAATCCCAATGTGATCTTGCCTATGGAAACCCGATTAGCAATAAATCGTCTTGGAATTGGCAGAAATCAGAAGAAGTGGCACTACCGAGGAAAAAGAGCAGGTAGGAAGGTCAAGGAAAAGTGCGTCAGACACAATAAAGACCGCCATGAACTGATTCCGCTTGTCTCAAGACGCCACCAGGCTCAGAAGACTGGATCTTCAGTTTTAATGGGGTTTCAGAACGTGAGATTACCGAATAATAAAATGGAAGATGTGATAGAATCAATTCAGGACTATAAAATGTATGTGATGTTTATGGCAGAAACATGGCATGACCCGGAGTCAATCAGCATAAGTAAGCTGCGGAGCTGGGGTCTTGTGGTCTTCAAAAAAGCAAGGCCAAGACTTCCCGAGTCAGTGAACACCCTGCTCACCAACCATGGAGGAGTGGCAGTGGCTTTCAACTCCATGTTCCGAAGAATGCTATTAAAGTTAACTTCAACTGCCAGTTTTGAACATCTGTGTATGAGAATAAGCTCAAGCTCCAAGTCAGTCATCGGATTGGTTGTTTATCGCACAGGTACTGCTTCTTCATTGTTTTACAAGGAATTTGAAAACACTTTGGGTATTCTGGCCACATACAATGAAGAGGTTTTGATTCTGGGTGATTTCAATTTTCACTTGGAGCAGTCTGACAACACAGATGCACAAACATTTCTCAACATTTTAAGGTCCCATGGTTTTGATTCGTCCACAAACCAACTCACCCATAACCAAGGAGGATGGCTTGATGTGATAGCATCCAGAAAGTGTGTCAACATCAACTATATTGATAGTGGCATTTCTGATCACAAGCTGTTTTTGTGCACTTGTGAGATGCTCAAACCACCTCCCATCTATCGACAGCTCCAAATTAGACGTTGGAATTTTTTGGACACTGAAAAGTTTATTTCAGAACTAAAGCTGTCTCCGCTTTCAGCTCCCACAAGTCTTGATGTGGACTCAGCTTCTGAATTTTATAATTCCACTCTGTCAGGGATCCTTGACAAGATGATTCCTTTCAAGACCGTTAGAATACATGAAAGACCTTCTGATCCATGGTTTGATCGGGAGTGTCGTACTTCAAAATTTCTGAAAAGGAGTCTAGAAAAGATCTACATGAGGACCAAGAGTGAGAATGATTTTGCCGTATGGCTGGGTCAGAAGAAACTCTACAAAAGACTGTGTAGACACAAGCGTAGAAATTACTGGAATAATAAACTCAGTGATCCAAAAAACAAAAAGGCTAACATTTGGAGCCACATTAATAGTGTCTGGTCGAAGAAAGAGATCTTCTGTTGACGGAATTCAGCCTGTTGAATTCCAATCTTTTCCGTTGAATAAAATTTAATATGCGAGGAACTTAATTAAAGCCAGAGAAAAACCCAATTATCTAGCTCATGCACAAGAAGGCGGTCTCAGTAGGCTCCAGGATGTGGATGAGGATGAGCTTCTCAAGGCTATTCAGAGGCTTGCCAATAAACAGCATGCGTCTGATCCAATACTAACTTGGCTTTTGAAAAAGATTTCAGAAATGATTTTACTTTTTGTAAAAAGTATGGTCAATCAGTCTTTTTCTGAGGGAATTGTCCCAAAGTTTTGGAAATCGGCTCAGATTACACCACTGTTAAAAAGCCTTGTCTTGATCACAACGTTGCTTCATTGAACAGACCCATCTATAATCTGCCTGTTTTTTCCAAGCTCTCAGAAAGGCTTGTTCTCAACGAAGTCATGAACTATTTAAATAATTCAAACCTTCTCCCCACCCACCAATCAGCTTACCGTCGTCATCATTCCACTGAAACGGCTGTCACATAAGTGTATTCAGACATTCTTGGTGCAGCCGATGATGGTAAGCTCTCCCTCCTTATACTGTTAGACTTGTCAGCTGCCTTTGACTTAGTTGATCACAGTATTTTGTTAAAACGGCTAGAAAGCACAGATGGTTTTGATGGTCTCACACTGGAATGGTTCAAAAATTACTTGAGTGACAGATCCTTCAATGTACGCTGCAGTGGGACAAAATCGGAATTTGTTGACTCTTCAGTGGGTGTACCACAAAGATCTGTTCTTGGACCATTGTTGTTTTCTCTATACACTGGAGACCTTGAAAGAATAGTTATGAAATACAAGCTGGGATTTCATCCATATGCTGATGACACTCAAATATAAGGCCACTGCAATAATGAAGGCACAGAAAAATTGCAGATAAGAGTGTCTGAGTGTGTAGATAAAATCGCATCTTGGATGGGAGCCCATTGTCTCAATCTCAACAGTGAGAAGACTGAGGTGATCTGGTTTTCTTCTCGTCGGAATCTGAAAAATATTCCGAGCTATTCTGTCCGTGTATTAGAAAGCAACATCTTTCCATCAAAATCTGTAAGGAACTTGGGAATATCTATGGATAGAGACCTCACGATGTCAACGCAGATATCAAAAACAATACAGATGTGTTTTACCTCTCTGCGTCAAATAAGATCCATCAAGGGATGTTTGACAATGGACTCCTTGAAAACACTTGCATCGGCCTTAGTTTTAAGTCGTATTGACTATGGCAACCTGGCTTTAGTCAGCCTAACTAAGGTAGCAACGCAGAGTATTCGATCCATAATCAATACAACAGCCAGGCTCATTACAGGAGTAAGAAAATATGATCACATTACCCCTGTTCTCAAGGAGCTTCACAGGCTAAAAATTGATGAAAGGATTGAGTATAAAATTGCTCTGCAGATGTATAAGTGCTTGTCCAACGAGGGTCCTGCGTATCTGACACGTGACCTAGTTCCAGTTGCTAATCTGCCGGAAAAACAAAGATTGAGATCGGCTAAGTCAAAGGACGTTGTTCCCAACAAGCACAAGCTAAAATCATTAGGATTAAGAAGGTTCAGCGTCAGCGGACCTAAGTTGTGGAACAACCTGCCTAACAGCTTAAAATCTTCAAGTTCAACAAAATCATTTTATAGATCTCTGAAGACTTACCTGTTCAATAAATCATTTCCTCCATCATACTAATAATACTGATCTTTTTTAGAAATAATTTATTTTTATTTTCATTTATTTACTTCATTTATTTAATTAAAAATTTTTCACAATAGATTAATAATAGACGTTTTTGAGTGGCCTCGTAACTCCACGGGGTTAATGCCACTATAATAATATTCGTGTTTGTATTGTCGTTGTTGTAATAGCTATTGTGATTGTTTTATTGGTATTGATGGTTGTT
Organism: Branchellion lobata; assembly: GCA_947562095.1. Taxonomy (NCBI): domain Eukaryota; kingdom Metazoa; phylum Annelida; class Clitellata; order Hirudinida; family Piscicolidae; genus Branchellion; species Branchellion lobata. The sequence continues at coordinate 3,183,491 of OX387257.1, read as the reverse complement.
GTATTGTTTTTTTGTGGGTTTTATAAGTTTTATATTGTTTTTAATGGTTTCTATGTTTCTATTATGTTGGATATCATGGTTGGTTTCGTGCTACTGGTGTTTGTGGTGCCATGTTAGTTGGTTATGTAAATGAAGATTGTTATGCTGATGATGGTTGTTGTTATGATAGTGACGGTTGTGGTTATGTTAGTGATGGTTGTTGTTATGTTAGTGATGGTTGTTGTTATGTTAGTGATGGTTGTTGATATGTTAATGATGGTTGTGGTTATGTTAGTGATGGTTGTTGTTATGTTAGTGATGGTTGTTGTTATGTTAGTGATGGTTGTGGTTATGTTAGTGATGGTTGTGGTTATGTTAGTGATGGTTGTTGTTATGTTAGTGATAGTTGTGGTTATGTTAGTGATGGTTGTTGTTATGTTAGTGATGGTTGTTGTTACGTTAGAGATGGTTGTTGTTATGTTAGTGATGGTTGTTGTTATGTTAGTGATGGTTGTTGATATGTTAATGATGGTTGTGGTTATGTCAGTGATGGTTGTTGTTATGTTAGTGATGGTTGTGGTTATGTTAGTGATGGTTGTTGTTATGTTAGTGATGGTTGTTGTTATGTTAGTGATGGTTGTTGTTATGTTAGTGATGGTTGTGGTTATGTTAGTGATAGTTGTGGTTATGTTAGTGATGGTTGTTGTTATGTTAGTGATGATTGTGGTTATGTTAGTGATGGTTGTTGTTATGTTAGTGATGGTTGTGGTTATGTTAGTGATGGTTGTTGTTATGTTAGTGATGGTTGTGGTTATGTTAGTGATGGTTGTGGTTATGTTAGTGATGGTTGTGGTTATGTTAGTGATGGTTGTGGTTATGTTAGAGATGGTTGTTGTTATGTTAGTGATGGTTGTTGTTATGTTAGTGATGGTTGTTGTTATGTTAGTGATGGTTGTGGTTATGTTAGAGATGGTTGTTGTTACGTTAGTGATGGTTGTTGTTATGTTAGTGATGGTTGTTGTTATGTCAGTGATGGTTGTGGTTATGTTAGTGATGGTTGTGGTTATGTTAGTGATGGTTGTTGTTATGTTAGTGATGGTTGTTGTTATGTTAGTGATGGTTGTTGTTATGTCAGTGATGGTTGTGGTTATGTTAGTGATGGTTGTTGTTATGTCAGTGATGGTTGTTGTTATGTTAGTGATGGTTGTTGTTATGTTAGTGATGGTTGTGGTTATGTTAGTGATGGTTGTGGTTATGTCAGTGATGGTTGTGGTTATGTTAGTGATGGTTGTTGTTATGTTAGTGATGGTTGTTGTTATGTTAGTGATGGTTGTTGTTATGTCAGTGATGGTTGTGGTTATGTTAGTGATGGTTGTGGTTATGTTAGTGATGGTTGTTGTTATGTTAGTGATGGTTGTTGTTATGTTAGTGATGGTTGTTGTTATGTCAGTGATGGTTGTGGTTATGTTAGTGATGGTTGTTGTTATGTCAGTGATGGTTGTTGTTATGTTAGTGATGGTTGTTGTTATGTTAGTGATGGTTGTGGTTATGTTAGTGATGGTTGTGGTTATGTCAGTGATGGTTGTGGTTATGTTAGTGATGGTTGTTGTTATGTTAGTGATGGTTGTTGTTATGTTAGTGATGGTTGTTGTTATGTCAGTGATGGTTGTGGTTATGTTAGTGATGGTTGTTGTTATGTTAGTGATGGTTGTTGTTATGTTAGTGATGGTTGTTGTTATGTTAGTGATGGTTGTTGTTATGTTAGTGATGGTTGTTGTTATGTTAGTGATGGTTGTTGTTATGTTAGTGATGGTTGTGGTTATGTTAGTGATGGTTGTGGTTATGTCAGTGATGGTTGTGGTTATGTTAGTGATGGTTGTTGTTATGTTAGTGATGGTTGTTGTTATGTTAGTGATGGTTGTTGTTATGTTAGTGATGGTTGTTGTCATGTTAGTGATGATTGTGGTTATGTTAGTGATGGTTGTTGTTATGTTAGTGATGGTTGTTGTTATGTTAGTGATGGTTGTTGTTATGTTAGTGATGGTTGTTGTTATGTTAGTGATGGTTGTTGTTATGTTAGTGATGGTTGTTGTTATGTTAGTGATGGTTGTTGTTATGTTAGTGATGGTTGTGGTTATGTCAGTGATGGTTGTTGTTATGTTAGTGATGGTCGTGGTTATGTTAGTGATGGTTGTTGTTATGTTAGTGATGGTTGTTGTTATGTTAGTGATGGTTGTTGTTATGTTAGTGATGGTTGTGGTTATGTTAGTGATGGTTGTTGTTATGTTAGTGATGGTTGTTGTTATGTTAGTGATGGTTGTTGTTATGTTAGTGATGGTTGTTGTTATGTTAGTGATGGTTGTGGTTATGTTAGTGATAGTTGTGGTTATGTTAATGATGGTTGTTGTTATGTTAGTGATGGTTGTGGTTATGTTAGTGATGGTTGTTGTTATGTTAGTGATGGTTGTTGTTATGTTAGTGATGGTTGTTGTTATGTTAGTGATGGTTGTGGTTATGTTAGTGATGGTTGTTGTTATGTTAGTGATGGTTGTTGTTATGTTAGTGATGATTGTGGTTATGTTAGTGATGGTTGTGGTTATGTTAGTGATGGTTGTTGTTATGTAAGTGATGGTTGTGGTTATGTTAGTGATGGTTGTTGTTATGTAAGTGATGGTTGTGGTTATGTTAGTGATGGTTGTGGTTATGTTAGTGATGGTTGTTGTTATGTTAGTGATGGTTGTGGTTATGTTAGTGATGGTTGTGGTTATGTTAGTGATGGTTGTGGTTATGTTAGTGATGGTTGTTGTTATGTTAGTGATGGTTGTTGTTATGTTAGTGATGGTTGTGGTTATGTTAGTGATGGTTGTTGTTATGTAAGTGATGGTTGTGGTTATGTTAGTGATGGTTGTTGTTATGTAAGTGATGGTTGTGGTTATGTTAGTGATGGTTGTGGTTATGTTAGTGATGGTTGTTGTTATGTTAGTGATGGTTGTTGTTATGTTAGTGATGGTTGTTGTTATGTTAGTGATGGTTGTGGTTATGTTAGTGATGGTTGTGGTTATGTTAGTGATGGTTGTTGTTATGTTAGTGATGGTTGTTGTTATGTTAGTGATGGTTGTGGTTATGTTAGTGATGATTGTGGTTATGTTAGTGATGGTTGTTGTTATGTTAGTGATGGTTGTTGTTATGTAAGTGATGGTTGTTGTTATGTTAGTGATGGTTGTTGTTATGTTAGTGATGGTTGTTGTTATGTTAGTGATGATTGTGGTTATGTTAGTGATGGTTGTTGTTATGTTAGTGATGGTTGTTGTTATGTTAGTGATGGTTGTGGTTATGTTAGTGATGGTTGTTGTTATGTTAGTGATGGTTGTGGTTATGTTAGTGATGGTTGTGGTTATGTTAGTGATGGTTGTTGTTATGTTAGTGATGATTGTGGTTATGTTAGTGATGGTTGTTGTTATGTTAGTGATGGTTGTTGTTATGTAAGTGATGGTTGTTGTTATGTTAGTGATGGTTGTTGTTATGTTAGTGATGGTTGTTGTTATGTTAGTGATGATTGTGGTTATGTTAGTGATGGTTGTTGTTATGTTAGTGATGGTTGTTGTTATGTTAGTGATGATTGTGGTTATGTTAGTGATGGTTGTTGTTATGTTTGTGATGGTTGTTGTTATGTTAGTGATGGTTGTGGTTATGTTAGTGATGGTTGTGGTTATGTTAGTGATGGTTGTTGTTATGTAAGTGATGGTTGTTGTTATGTTAGTGATGGTTGTGGTTATGTTAGTGATGGTTGTTGTTATGTTAGTGATGGTTGTGGTTATGTTAGTGATGGTTGTTGTTATGTTAGTGATGGTTGTTGTTATGTTAGTGATGATTGTGGTTATGTTAGTGATGGTTGTTGTTATGTTAGTGATGGTTGTTGTTATGTTAGTGATGATTGTGGTTATGTTAGTGATGGTTGTTGTTATGTTTGTGATGGTTGTTGTTATGTTAGTGATGGTTGTGGTTATGTTAGTGATGGTTGTGGTTATGTTAGTGATGGTTGTTGTTATGTAAGTGATGGTTGTTGTTATGTTAGTGATGGTTGTGGTTATGTTAGTGATGGTTGTTGTTATGTTAGTGATGGTTGTTGTTATGTTAGTGATGGTTGTTGTTATGTTAGTGATGGTTGTTGTTATGTTAGTGATGGTTGTTGTTATGTTAGTGATAGTTGTTGTTATGTTAGTGATGGTTGTGGTTATGTTAGTGATGGTTGTGGTTATGTCAGTGATGGTTGTGGTTATGTTAGTGATGGTTGTTGTTATGTTAGTGATGGTTGTTGTTATGTTAGTGATGGTTGTTGTTATGTTAGTGATGGTTGTTGTCATGTTAGTGATGATTGTGGTTATGTTAGTGATGGTTGTTGTTATGTTAGTGATGGTTGTTGTTATGTTAGTGATGGTTGTTGTTATGTTAGTGATGGTTGTTGTTATGTTAGTGATGGTTGTTGTTATGTTAGTGATGGTTGTTGTTATGTTAGTGATGGTTGTTGTTATGTTAGTGATGGTTGTGGTTATGTCAGTGATGGTTGTTGTTATGTTAGTGATGGTCGTGGTTATGTTAGTGATGGTTGTTGTTATGTTAGTGATGGTTGTTGTTATGTTAGTGATGGTTGTTGTTATGTTAGTGATGGTTGTGGTTATGTTAGTGATGGTTGTTGTTATGTTAGTGATGGTTGTTGTTATGTTAGTGATGGTTGTTGTTATGTTAGTGATGGTTGTTGTTATGTTAGTGATGGTTGTGGTTATGTTAGTGATAGTTGTGGTTATGTTAATGATGGTTGTTGTTATGTTAGTGATGGTTGTGGTTATGTTAGTGATGGTTGTTGTTATGTTAGTGATGGTTGTTGTTATGTTAGTGATGGTTGTTGTTATGTTAGTGATGGTTGTGGTTATGTTAGTGATGGTTGTTGTTATGTTAGTGATGGTTGTTGTTATGTTAGTGATGATTGTGGTTATGTTAGTGATGGTTGTGGTTATGTTAGTGATGGTTGTTGTTATGTAAGTGATGGTTGTGGTTATGTTAGTGATGGTTGTTGTTATGTAAGTGATGGTTGTGGTTATGTTAGTGATGGTTGTGGTTATGTTAGTGATGGTTGTTGTTATGTTAGTGATGGTTGTGGTTATGTTAGTGATGGTTGTGGTTATGTTAGTGATGGTTGTGGTTATGTTAGTGATGGTTGTTGTTATGTTAGTGATGGTTGTTGTTATGTTAGTGATGGTTGTGGTTATGTTAGTGATGGTTGTTGTTATGTAAGTGATGGTTGTGGTTATGTTAGTGATGGTTGTTGTTATGTAAGTGATGGTTGTGGTTATGTTAGTGATGGTTGTGGTTATGTTAGTGATGGTTGTTGTTATGTTAGTGATGGTTGTTGTTATGTTAGTGATGGTTGTTGTTATGTTAGTGATGGTTGTGGTTATGTTAGTGATGGTTGTGGTTATGTTAGTGATGGTTGTTGTTATGTTAGTGATGGTTGTTGTTATGTTAGTGATGGTTGTGGTTATGTTAGTGATGATTGTGGTTATGTTAGTGATGGTTGTTGTTATGTTAGTGATGGTTGTTGTTATGTAAGTGATGGTTGTTGTTATGTTAGTGATGGTTGTTGTTATGTTAGTGATGGTTGTTGTTATGTTAGTGATGATTGTGGTTATGTTAGTGATGGTTGTTGTTATGTTAGTGATGGTTGTTGTTATGTTAGTGATGGTTGTGGTTATGTTAGTGATGGTTGTTGTTATGTTAGTGATGGTTGTGGTTATGTTAGTGATGGTTGTGGTTATGTTAGTGATGGTTGTTGTTATGTTAGTGATGATTGTGGTTATGTTAGTGATGGTTGTTGTTATGTTAGTGATGGTTGTTGTTATGTAAGTGATGGTTGTTGTTATGTTAGTGATGGTTGTTGTTATGTTAGTGATGGTTGTTGTTATGTTAGTGATGATTGTGGTTATGTTAGTGATGGTTGTTGTTATGTTAGTGATGGTTGTTGTTATGTTAGTGATGATTGTGGTTATGTTAGTGATGGTTGTTGTTATGTTTGTGATGGTTGTTGTTATGTTAGTGATGGTTGTGGTTATGTTAGTGATGGTTGTGGTTATGTTAGTGATGGTTGTTGTTATGTAAGTGATGGTTGTTGTTATGTTAGTGATGGTTGTGGTTATGTTAGTGATGGTTGTTGTTATGTTAGTGATGGTTGTGGTTATGTTAGTGATGGTTGTTGTTATGTTAGTGATGGTTGTTGTTATGTTAGTGATGATTGTGGTTATGTTAGTGATGGTTGTTGTTATGTTAGTGATGGTTGTTGTTATGTTAGTGATGATTGTGGTTATGTTAGTGATGGTTATTGTTATGTTTGTGATGGTTGTTGTTATGTTAGTGATGGTTGTGGTTATGTTAGTGATGGTTGTGGTTATGTTAGTGATGGTTGTTGTTATGTAAGTGATGGTTGTTGTTATGTTAGTGATGGTTGTGGTTATGTTAGTGATAGTTGTGGTTATGTTAGTGATGGTCGTGGTTATGTTAGTGATGGTTGTTGTTATGTTAGTGATGGTTGTTGTTATGTTAGTGATGGTTGTTGTTATGTTAGTGATGGTTGTTGTTATGTTAGTGATGGTTGTTGTTATGTTAGTGATGGTTGTGGTTATGTTAGTGATGGTTGTGGTTATGTTAGTGATAGTTGTGGTTATGTTAGTGATGGTTGTGGTTATGTTAGTGATGGTTGTTGTTATGTTAGTGATGGTTGTGGTTATGTTAGTGATGGTTGTGGTTATGTTAGTGATGGTTGTGGTTATGTTAGTGATGGTTGTTGTTATGTAAGTGATGGTTGTTGTTATGTTAGTGATGGTTGTGGTTATGTTAGTGATGGTTGTTGTTATGTTAGTGATGGTTGTTGTTATGTTAGTGATGATTGTGGTTATGTTAGTGATGGTTGTTGTTATGTCAGTGATGGTTGTTGTTATGTTAGTGATGGTTGTGGTTATGTTAGTGATGGTTGTTGTTATGTAAGTGATGGTTGTTGTTATGTTAGTGATGGTTGTGGTTATGTTAGTGATGGTTGTGGTTATGTTAGTGATAGTTGTGGTTATGTTAGTGATGGTCGTGGTTATGTTAGTGATGGTTGTTGTTATGTTAGTGATGGTTGTTGTTATGTTAGTGATGGTTGTTGTTATGTTAGTGATGGTTGTTGTTATGTTAGTGATGGTTGTTGTTATGTTAGTGATGGTTGTTGTTATGTTAGTGATAGTTGTGGTTATGTTAGTGATGGTTGTGGTTATGTTAGTGATGGTTGTTGTTATGTAAGTGATGGTTGTTGTTATGTTAGTGATGGTTGTGGTTATGTTAGTGATGGTTGTGGTTATGTTAGTGATAGTTGTGGTTATGTTAGTGATGGTCGTGGTTATGTTAGTGATGGTTGTGGTTATGTTAGTGATGGTTGTTGTTATGTTAGTGATGGTTGTTGTTATGTTAGTGATGGTTGTTGTTATGTTAGTGATGGTTGTGGTTATGTTAGTGATAGTTGTGGTTATGTTAGTGATGGTTGTGGTTATGTTAGTGATGGTTGTTGTTATGTTAGTGATGGTTGTGGTTATGTTAGTGATGGTTGTTGTTATGTTAGTGATGGTTGTTGTTATGTTAGTGATGGTTGTGGTTATGTTAGTGATGGTTGTGGTTATGTTAGTGATGGTTGTTGTTATGTAAGTGATGGTTGTTGTTATGTTAGTGATGGTTGTGGTTATGTTAGTGATGGTTGTTGTTATGTTAGTGATGGTTGTTGTTATGTTAGTGATGATTGTGGTTATGTTAGTGATGGTTGTTGTTATGTTAGTGATGGTTGTTGTTATGTAAGTGATGGTTGTTGTTATGTTAGTGATGGTTGTGGTTATGTTAGTGATAGTTGTGGTTATGTTAGTGATGGTTGTGGTTATGTTAGTGATGGTTGTTGTTATGTTAGTGATGGTTGTGGTTATGTTAGTGATGGTTGTGGTTATGTTAGTGATGGTTGTGGTTATGTTAGTGATGGTTGTGGTTATGTTAGTGATGGTTGTTGTTATGTAAGTGATGGTTGTTGTTATGTTTGTGATGGTTGTTGTTATGTAAGTGATGGTTGTTGTTATGTTAGTGATGGTTGTGGTTATGTAAGTGATGGTTGTTGTTATGTTAGTGATGGTTGTGGTTATGTTAGTGATGGTTGTGGTTATGTTAGTGATGGTTGTGGTTATGTTAGTGATGGTTGTTGTTATGTAAGTGATGGTTGTTGTTATGTAAGTGATGGTTGTTGTTATGTTAGTGATGGTTGTGGTTATGTTAGTGATGGTTGTGGTTATGTTAGTGATGGTTGTGGTTATGTTAGTGATGGTTGTTGTTATGTAAGTGATGGTTGTTGTTATGTTAGTGATGGTTGTTGTTATGTTAGTGATGGTTGTGGTTATGTTAGTGATGGTTGTTGTTATGTTAGTGATGGTTGTTGTTATGTTAGTGATGGTTGTGGTTATGTTAGTGATGGTTGTGGTTATGTTAGTGATGTTTATTGTTATGTTAGTGATAGTTGTGGTTATGTTAGTGATGGTTGTGGTTATGTTAGTGATGGTTATTGTTATGTTAGTGATGGTTATTGTTATGTTAGTGATGGTTGTTGTTATGTTAGTAATGGTTGTCATGTTGACAATGGTAGCATCGTATGAATTAATACTCGAACCCTTAGTGTAATGTTCAGTGGCCACTATGGGTACATCAAGAACTTTGGCAAAGTTGAGAACTCGAAGACATGTAGAAATAATGGCTGGACCGTATGAAATCCGATTTCGGAACCTGTTTATAGTGGAAAATTGTTTATTAATTTATATATTGATTTTTCTCAATTAAAGTGATGAGTAATTAGATAAGTTAATCAATGATCATTTGAATTTAGTAGAACTATCATCAAAAGCAGTGGCCCGGCCATCAATTTAATGTGCACTCTTTTTGCAAAGTTAGAACAATTTCATTATTTTTAAAAAAAGCATCATCTTCACTTTTCTTGCATGTCACAAAGCAGCAACACACTGGTCTGAGTGTTCAATTTTCCAAGTCCTCTCATTTTTCTTGATTTGAAAAAGAAGAATAAGTTTGAAAAAAAAAAATTAAAAACTGAAAAACACAATGCTTTTAATCAATTTATATATTCTCTCTCGATTTTTTCGTGTTTCATGCATGCTCGAATTACGAAATGACGTGAGTTTTTAACAATTTATATAATTTGAAAATTCTTCAAAACGGACATAAGTTGGGAAATTTTCTTTTTCGAAAAAGTATTAAAGATTAATTCTTATGTTCGTTTTCGATGTTTTGAATTAGTGATTCAAAAGTGGATTCTTTTAAGCTAAGAGATCATTATAACTCTATGGAAGTTTAAAATGATATTTTAATTATAACGATATACATTTAACTTTTCACATACTAACAAAATCCAACTCTAAAATTTAAATAATAATTGAGGTGTACTTGATCAATGTTTGCTTTTGTAAACGCATATAAAATTGATTAATAACTTCGAATTGAAATGTCAGAGAAATAGTTTGTAAAAGATGAACGTTTTCAAAAAGAAAGCCTCTGCAAGGCCGACTTTCATGTCGTTCGTGGAGGATTCCGGATCAAAATCGGCACGATCCTCCATCCAGGACAATTCTGATCAGGTTGTACTTTAAAATGATTCAAGAAAAATTTATTCGAATATCAATAAAACCAACTCAATTCATGTACTACTGAATGAATGCATAGAGACATCAATTAAAAAAGCATAAGAATCTTTAAAATTCGAAAATAACAAAATTAATAATCAAATTGTATTTATCACACCCTTTCATGGCTTATCATCTGCTTCACAATCCTTCATGAGACACCGACTACACAACAGTCTGAGACAACATCCTTCACATCTCCTGTGCCTGTTCCCAATGAATCCTTCAACCCTTTACCTGGTTCACCACTAAACTTCTGCTTCTATCACTAATACTACTACTAATAATAATAGTAGTAGTTTCACTTCATATTTTGTTTTAAATGCAACTTTTTCATTACCACAAAATCAAACTTCTACCATCATCTTCATCATCACCAAACCAACCCATCAAAACACCACCTTTACACCAACACCAAACTACCCTCTACCATCAACATGGCCCAGAGGAGTGGGTTGTAATTGGTGTGGATAATGCTATCAAGAACATCCCTTTTTGCAATTCTGGAGTCTTTGGATCGCTATTATCAACCACTTTCCGAGTTTCTTTTGTGCCTCTCATGAATGCTGAGGAAGATGATCAGGTTGGTTGTTGTGGCAAGGGAGAGGGAGGAGGGGGGTTGGTTAGTTAGTTGGATAGTTGCTTGGTGTGGAAGGTTGGTTGGAAAGGCTGGTTGGTTGAGCAGAGTGTAATTATAATGAAGAAAATTCAGGAGACTGCAACATAACTAAAGAATACAATATCAACAAAGATTTTAACAACAAAATCAACAAAGATGTTAACAACAACATCAACAAAGATGTTAACAACAACATCAACTAAGATGTTAATAACAACATCAACAAAGATGTTAATAACAACATAAATTTCACCAAAAGTTACAACATCACCATCAATTTCATCAAAAATTATAACAATGTCAACATCACCAACAATTTTAACAACAACATCAACATCACCAACAATTTTAACAACAACATCAACATCACCAACAATTTTAACAACAACATCAACATCACCAACAATTTTAACAACAACCTCAACAAAAATATCATCAAAATTAACATCAACAACAACAAAATAAACAATAACAAAAATAGTATGTGTGTCGCAGTCACAAGTGGATAGGAAAGAATGACATTATCCTCACCAACATCTCTGCTATCTTCCAGGGTGGTGTTGCTGTTGTGCTTGTTGGTGTATGATACTTATAATAATAATAATAATAATAATAATAATAATAATAATAATAATAATAATAATAATAATAATAATAATAATAATAATAATAATAATAATAATAATAATAATAATAA
>OX387257.1:3134584-3169750 GCA_947562095.1 Branchellion lobata | reverse complement strand
CCTACTCCTTCTCCTCCTCTACCACTTTCTCTATTTCAGTCTTCCAGAGTGCTTTGTTGTTCCATCAAGTCTCAGCGAAAAAGATCTTGAAAACATCAAAACTAACGAAACGCTCTCATTCCCTGTTATTATTTTTATTTCTACTTTCATTTCTTCATTATAGTTGTTTTCCTTTTTATATTAATATTAATTTTTTTTTCATACAATAAATTTTTTTATTTCATATTAAAATACTACTCTATACATATTTTTATTATTATTAATATAAAATTACTACTACTACTACTACTAATAATAATAATAATAATAATAATAGTATTTATTATTATTATTATCAATATTATAATAATTATTTTTATTGTTTTCATTATTATTTTCACAACAACTCTTACAGATATGGATGTTTGGCCTTCACAATGGATCCTCACTCTTACGTCTCTCTGCACACCACCCCGAACAGTCAGTGGTGGTTGTGATGGTGATAATGATGATGATGATAATGGTGATGATGATGATGATGATGATGATGATGATGATGATGATGATGATGATGATGATGATGATATTGATGATGATGATGATGATGATATTGATGATATTGATGATGATGATGATGATGATGATGATGATGATGATGATGATGATGATGATGATGATGCTGATGATGGTGATGATGAGGATGATGATTATGATGATTATGATGATGATGATGGTGATGATGATGATGATGATGGTGATGATGATGATGATTATTATTATTATGATTATGATTATGATGTTTATCATTGTTTCTATCTTTATTATCGTTATTATTATTTTTATTATTACTTATAGAAAATTACATAATAATTTTTTTATTATAGCTCTCTTATTTTCTCTCTCCCCCTCCAGCATCCTTCACCACGTGACCAAGGCAGAGTTGAAGAGAAGAGGAATGAGGGTGATTGATCTGACGACCACCACCCAACCTTTGCCCACTTCCACCCAACTCACCACGGCTCTGAGTGACTTCAAGAACGCCTGTGTTTCTGGTGGGTGGGTTTTGGGGGTTTAAGGGTTTTTTGGGGTAGGTATTTGGTGGTTTTTGTTAGGGGGAGAGATGTGGGTTGGGTTTATTTGGGCAGAGGTTTTTATTGGAGTGTTGGTTGTTATTAATATATGTGGGTTGTGGTTGGTGAGATGGGGTGCTGATGGGTGTGTTGGGTATTTGGTTGGGGGAGCAACAGATTGTAAGGGTGTTTTGCATCATTACTTCATCCATCAACTCATTCTTTCCTTCATTCATCTATTTCAGCTTCTTCCAAAGAAATGTGGGCTAGTGAGGTCACGTGTTTATCTGACATGGAAGCTTCCAATTGGTTGACCTATATATCTGCCTTTCTATTGGCTGCTGTGGACGTGGTGAAAACTATGCTGTCAGGATGGACTGTGGTGTTGAAAGGTGGGTGAGTTGAATGAATAGAAGGGGAGGAGGAGGAGGAGGAGAAAGAGGAAGAAGAAGAAGAAGAAGAAGAGGCTCATGGTTAAGGTTTTTTTTCAACACCAACCACACCATCACTTCACTAACATTCTCCACACCACAAACACCAACCACCTCCAATCGTGCCACCAACAAATACACCAGCAACCCCACACCCCACTACCTGGTGCAACAACAACCAACCCCAAAAACACCATTATCATCATAGCTATTACCATACCACGCCACTAACAAACCATACCAGGCCACCACCACAACCGCACCAAGTTCAAATTGAACCAACATACCAAACCACCACAACAACCACACCAATCCACCACAACAACCACACCAATCCACCACAACAACCACACCAAACCACCACAACAACTACACCAAGCCACAGATGCCACAGGTCGTGACACGAGCGCTCTGGTGGCGAGTTTGGTGGAAGTGATGGTAAGACAACAGTGTCGGAGCATAGACGGCTTCGAAAGAATGTTGGATCGACAGTGGTTCGCCATGGCGTACCCCTTTTGTGACATGGGCGGATTTTTGGGGGGCTTTTCCGGTAGCGTGAGTGGCTGGAGAAGGGGGGATTTTGGCAAAATGGGGGTTTTGGATAGCTGAGTGGGAGTTTTGATGGGTGAGGTTGAGGGATTTTTGGTGCTCGGGGATTAGATGGGGGGTTTGGAAGTGATGCGAGGTGTGAGGGATCTTGGATGAAGGGATGTTTGATTTTTGGGGCTGGAATGGGGAATTGAGGAGTTGGTGTGAAGAGAGGGCTCATGGAGGCGTTTTGAGGGTTGGGTGAAAAGTGAGATGAGTATTTCATCATCATCATCACCATCATCATCGTCATCATCATCATCATCATAGTCATCATCATCATCATAGTCATCATCATCATCATAGTCATCATCATCATCATCATCATCATCATCATCATCATAGTCATCATTATCATCATCAGCATCATCATCATCATCATCATCATCATCATCATCATCATCATCATCACCACCACCACCACCATCACTACCACCACCAGGCTCCCATCTTTGAGTGTTTTATAGAGTGTGTTTGGCAGTTGCAGCAACAACATCCGCACTTCTTTTCCTTCTCATCCATTTACCTTCTCTCACTCCGCGACCTTTGCACACATGCCACCTGTCCTCCTTTCACCTTCAACTCCCCCAAACACCGCAAAGAACACTACTCCGCCCTTGATACTGATCTCATGAATGGCCACGAGGTGTGTGCTCATGTTATATATATATATATATATATATATATATATATATATATATATATATATATATATATATATATATATATATATATATATATATATATATATATAACATGGGCACACACCTCGTGTATATATTGTGTACGTGTGAGTGCGTGTGTTCATCCGCTTGTATCTGTTTATTTTTGTTTCTCTGGATATTTTCAACAAGTTTTTCGAAATTTCCTTTGAAAAGAAAAATAGAAGAATTAGGGCACAACATTTTATCTTTTTAGTTTTTTCGTTTTCATTTCAACTTCTTTACATATGTTTTTTAACAACACACACAACTTCAGACAACAACAACAATGACGAAAGAAACAACGACAACATCAACAACTGCAACAACAGACGAACAACACTCCACGACTTCTTCTTTCATGTCATCCATCCATCCCTCCTTCCTTTCTTCAACGATCTTTTCTCAGTTTCCTTCCCTTGGTACATCCTCTTCCTCTTCATTCTCGAACCATCAATCAAAGTCATCAACACAACAACAGCCACAACAACAACACCTACAACAACAACACCCACAAAAACAAAACCCACTACAACAACAACAACACCCTCAACAACAACAACACCCACAACAACAACAACACTTTCAACAACAACAACACCCACAACAACAACAACACCTTCAACAACAACAACACCCACAACAACAACATCCACAACAACAACAACACCCACAACAACAACAACACCCTCAACAACAACAACAACATCTACAACAACAACACCCTCAACAACAACAACAGTTGAAAAATCATTTCGAAATGAACCATAGTTTAAAACCTCCTCCACCGCCACCACCACGTTCGACCAAGCCACCAACCGCCTTCACCACCCCTTCCCCTTTTTTTTCTCCAATCTCTTGGCCATGTCACTACTACCCCACCGATCTACAGTGGTTTCATAACCCCCTTAGTTTCATCCACCTTCTTCTCACCATCCTCCCCTCTCTCTTCAACCTCCCTTTCCCCTCTATCCCCGCGTCACCCCAACTTCCCTGGGTTGACTATAGCACGGATAGTCTTTACGATGGTGATGATAATGATGGTTGTCGTGGTAGCGACCATAGCAACGGTTGTCAGGTTGGTGGTGATGAGGATGGCAACCGAGCGAAGAATAGAATGTCTGTTCTTAGCACCAGTCTCATCGGAAGTATCATGGGAAAAATACCAAAGACAAAAAAAGACGGTAACCATGACAACAAGAAGGGTACCCAAGGAGACGTGGCAAAGATCGCGAATAAAGATAAAGGTAACGCCAAAAAATCACCACTCTTAAAACCTTCTTCGAATTTTTATTTCGACATCAACCACGTGACAACCAACACCACACCACCCAAAAACAATACCCCCCCACCACCTCTCCCCTTTTCCCCCATCCAACCCTCTTTTCCCCCCATGCAACTCCCCTCCGCCGATCATGCGCCCTACCTTCGACACCCCTTTTCCTTTCCTCCATTTAACCTTCCACCCCCTGAGGGTGTTATAATAGCGAAAGCTGCAGTGCCTTTTTTGAGGGTGTGGAGCGAGTGTTACTTACGTTGGGCCGTGCCATTGCAACTTATGGGGGGTGGTCAAGTGGCCGAGTACTTTGGGTGGGTGACTGAGGTGCTGGAGGTGGTGAGGTTGGCTTGGGAGGTGGTGGAGTTGGAGGAGAAGGTGAGGATTATGACTGTGGAAGGGGGTGATGGGGACCATGCTGGAACTGATGGTGGTGCTGGTGGCTGTGATGTTGGTGATGCTGGAACTAATGGTGGTGCTGGTGGCTGTGATGTTGGTGATAGTGAAAAGAATAATCGTCTTAGTGATTATGATAACACTACTATTACCTCTATTGATACTACTACTACTACTACTACTACTACTACTAATACTACTACTACTAATACTACTACTACTACTACTAATAATAATAATAATAATAATGATAATAATAATGTTAGTCGTCATGGTAATGATTATTCCTTCCGTTATATCGACGATTCCCGATTTGATGACGATGATGATGATGATGATGATAATGATGATGATGATGATGATGATGATGATGATGATGATGATGATGATGATGATGATGATGACGATGATAAGCGTTGTGGTGGTGATGATGGTTGTGATAATTATGGTTGTAGTGATAATGATAAAGGAGGTGGTGGTGATAAAGGGGAGAATGGTGCTAATGATGGTGATGAAGATGGTGGTAACAAATTACCTCGCACCAACAATGGCCCTTCCTTATGGATTGGTACACTGGAGGAACTTTTAAGCACCATCCTCCAAACTTTCCCTTCCTACCCCCCCTTACTCTTCACCTCTTCCTACCCCCACCACCTGCATCAACCCCCATCTTTTTCGTCACCCTTCTCGAACCTTGTTCCATCCGGTTGCTATGACAACCAACGTTCGTCGTTACTGGATGCTGACTTGTGCAGTGTCGACGAGTCTCTATCTGTGTCTAACGCTTCGTATTGCTGAGTGTAGGTTCGTGTATGTTTGTATTTTTGTGTGCGTGTACGTGTGTTTGTGCTTGTTTGTGCCTGTGCGTGTGTGTGTGTGTGCGACATGTTCAAGCTAGCAGGTTCACATGTGAGTTTTAACATTCTTCCACGCTGTTCTCTTGTCTCCAGCATTTCGAAGCATTGGTTTCCGTTGATTTCACGATTTATTTAATTAAACAAAATATCCAATTAGTTTATTAAATGAAACTTTCAATTCATTTTTTTTATTTTGACATTACTCATGTTTCGTTCATTTCATTATGATTTATGTTAGTATTATTAATTTTTAATTTTTTCATATTATTATTTATTAAAATATTTAAATTTTTTGTACACTTTATTTAATTATTCAAGTAATTAATAATAATAATGATTATAATTATTTTTACCAAATACGTAAATGAATATATTTTTCCATTTACTTGAAATGCTGTTGAAATCACGTGAGATGTGATCTAGTTTCTTCATACTTCCCTCTCGTAACCATTCGTTCATGTTTCGTTCATAAACCATCTTCTTTCATTCATAAATATTGTATTCAATTTTTAATATAAGATCAATTTATTGGTTTTATAATATATAATAATTTCATTTATTGGTTTTATAATATATAATAAATTCATTTATTGGTTTTATAATATATAATAAATTCATTTATTGGTTTTATAATATATAATAGATTAATTTATTTTATAATATATAATAAATTCATTTATTTTATAATATATAATAAATTCATTTATTCTATAATATCCAATAAGTTTAGTTATTTCATAATGTATAATAAATTTGTTTATTTTATAATATATAATACTTTTTTTCATAATATCATAATTCATAGATATCTAATTTTTTATTCACAAATTTCAATAAAATAATTTTGAAAATTTATTAACTCAAATTAATGAAAGGTCACAAGTTAAATCAATAATCATTTGAAATTGTTACTAAATAAACTAACCAATAAATTACTAATGTAAACATTTAATAAAGGACCTAATTAAATATTCAACGAACCAACCGCATTATTAATTAGTAGCTTAATTGAGTTATTGAATGAATAAATATTCATCAACTTTCTTTCCTATTTAATTAAGAAGACATAGTCTGCTACTGTACATTGCAACTTTCAGCTCTGCAGCCTGCTTGACACTGAGTACCTTCTTAGCTTTCGCTTCCTACGCGAGATTATTTTCCATCTTTGTGTCGTTTTTTTTGTTTTTTTAATTATTAAATACATTATGTTTTTTCATATAATTTTTTATTATTTCGAAATTTTATTAGTTTCAAGCTATTTTTATTTAAATAAATTATCGATATAAACAACGATAATAATAATAATAATAATAATAATATAACTGTATCGCTACTTTGAAAATAATTTTTGATAGCTTCAAGATGCTTTTACTTGTTGACACTCCATTCCAACCAGCCACCCTATTCCCCGCTTGTACTTCCGAAGGCTCTTCGAGCCCGCCTTTATATTTTTCCATAACCAATATTTTCACTTCTTCCTTCTATGCACTTTGTTTCAGAATGTAACAGAGCCATGATGCGCTGTTTTCTTATAGCAGTATCGATTTTTCAATTATTGAGGTATTTCTTTTAGAATTTTAAAATTTATTCTTTTGTAATATTGATATTTTAAAATATTTTCACCTTGTTACCATTATAATTTTTAGTTGTTTTTAATATGACCATTTTATATATAATTCACTAAAATTTAAATTCTTCATAGCAGACCGCATTGAATTTTCAAGAAAATTTTGAGTTTTAATTCAAATAGAAATCAATAAAAAACTTACAGTTTTTTCAATGTTTGACTTTATAATGAAAATTAAATTAAGACATAAAACAGCGTAGAATAAAAATAAAAATAATTATAAATTCTATAAATCAAAAAACATAAATTTATAATCTGCATTCATAATCTCAGATGCAAGATATTCTGTGATGATTGTTTTTTTAACACTTCTTGTAAATTAAACATTTTTCAATTATTGGCGCCATTTTGCAAGGCGACCTTTTGAAGCTAGTTCGTTAAATCAGTTGTTTCAACCTGAATAACCTTAAAAATATTTTTTTATTTTATTTCGATTATTAGTTTCGACTTTATTCAAGTTTTTTCCTATTTATTTTCAAATAAAAATGGTTGCATAAATCGTCTTTATTCGAGACGGTGTAAGCGTAAGTTTATTTTTTTTAAATTGTTTATCGGATAATTTTTTTGTTACACCAAGGTTAGTAGCATTTATTTATTTACGGCCTTTTAATTATTTAAATGGTAGATTTATTTTCGTACAACAATCCCTATGTGATCTTGCCTCTGGAAACCCGATTAGCGATAAATCGTCTTGGAATTGGCAGAAATCAGAAGAAGTGGCACTACCGAGAAAAAAGAGCAGGTAGGAAGGTCAAGGAGAATGCGCCAGACACAATGAAGACCGCCATGAACTGATTTTACTTGTCTCAAGATGCCACCAGGCTCAGAAGACTGGATCTTCAGTTTTAATGGGGTTTCAGAACGTGAGATTACCGAATAATAAAGTGGAAGATGTGATAGAATCAATTCAGGACTATAAAATGTATGTGATGTTTATGGCAGAAACATGGCATGACCCGGAGTCAATCAGCATAAGTAAGCTGCGGAGCTGGGGTCTTGTGGTCTTCAAAAAAGCAAGGCCAAGACTTCCCGAGTCAGTGAACACCCTGCTCACCAACCATGGAGGAGTGGCAGTGGCTTTCAACTCCATGTTTCGAGGAATGCTATTAAAGTTAACTTCAACTGCCAGTTTTGAACATATGTGTGTGAGATTAAGCTCAAGCTCCAAATCAGTCATCGGATTGGTTGTTTATCGCACAGGTGCTGCTTCTTCATTGTTTTACAAAGAATTTGAAAACACCTTGGGTATACTGGCCACATACAATGAAGAGGTTTTGATTCTGGGTGATTCCAGTTTTCACTTGGAGCAGCCCGACAACACAGATACAAAAACATTTCTAAACATTTCAAAGTCTCGTGGTTTTGATTCGTCCACAAACCAACCCACCCATAACCAAGGAGGATGGCTTGATGTGATAGCATCCAGAAAGAGTGTCAACATCAACTATATTGATAGTGGCATTTCTGATCACAAGCTGCTTTTGTGCAGTTGTGAGATGCTCAAACCACCTCCCATCTATCGACAGCTCCAAATTAGACGTTGGAATTTTTTGGACACTGAAAAGTTTATTTCAGAACTAAAGCTGTCTCCGCTTTCAGCTGCCCCAAGTCTTGATGTGGACTAAACTTCTGACCTTTATAATTTCATTGTGTCAAGGATTGTTGACAAGATGATTCCTTTTGAGACCATTAGAATACATAAAAGACCTGATCCATGGTTTGATCGGGAGTGTCGTACTTCAAAATGTCTGAAAAGGAGTCTAGAAAGGATCTACATGAGGACCAAGAGTGAGAATGATTTTGCCGCATGGATGGGTCAGAAGAAACTCTACAAAAGACTGTGTAGACATAAGCGTAGAGATTACTTGAATAATAAACTCAGTGATCCAAAAAACAAAAAGGCTAACATTTGGAACCACATTAATAGTGTCTCTGGTCGAAGAAAGAGATCTTCTCTTGACGGAATTCAGCCTGTTGAATTCCTATTTTTTCTGTTAAAAAAAGTAGAATTAGCGAGGAACTTAATCCGAGCCAGAAAAAAACCCATTTATCTAGCCCATGCACATAAAGGTGGTCTCAGTAGGCTCCGGGATGTGGATGAGGATGAGCTACTAAAGGCTATTCAGAGGCTTCCAAACGAACAGTGTGCGTCTGATTGAACTTGGCTTTTGAAAAAGATTTCAGGAATTATTTTACCTTTTGTGAAAAGTATGGTCAATCAGTCTTTTTCTGAGGGAATTGTCCCAAAGTCTTGCAAATCGGCTCAGATTACACCACTGTTGAAAAAGCCTAGTCTTGATCACAACGTTGCTTCATTCTACAGACCCATCTCTAATCTGCCTGTTTTTTCAAAGCTCTCAAAAAGGCTTGTTCTCAACGAAGTCATGAACTATTTAAATAATTCAAACCTTCTCCCCACCCAACAATCAGCTTACCGTCGTCATCATTCCACTGAAACGGCTGTCACAAAAGTGTATTCAGACATTCTTGGTGCAGCCGATGATGGTAAGCTCTCCCTCCTCATACTGTTAGACCTATCAGCTGCTTTTGACTTAGTTGATCACAGTATTTTGTTAAAACGGCTAGAAAACACATGGTTTCGATGGTCTCACACTGGAATGGTTCAAAAATTACTTGAGTGACAGATCCTTCAATGTACGCTGCAGTGGAACAAACCGGATTTTGTTGACTCTTCAGTGGGTGTCCCACAAGGATCTGTTCTTGGACCATTGTTGTTTTCTCAATACACTGGAGACCTTGAAAGAATAATTATGAAGTACAAGCTGGGATTTCATGAATATGCTGATGACACTCAAATATATGGCCACTGCAGTAATGAAGAATTGCAGTTGAGATTGTCTGAGTGTGTAGATGAAATCGCATCTTGGATGGGAGCCCATTGCCTCAAGCTCAACAGTGAGAAGACTGAGATGATCTGGTTTTCTTTTTGCCGGAATCTGAAAAATATTCTGAGCTATTCTGTCCGTGTATTAGAAAGCAACATCTTTTCATCAAAATCTGTAAGAAACTTGAGAATATCCATGGATAGAGACCTCACGATGTCAACGCAGATATCAAAAACAATACAGACGTGTTTTATCTCTCTGCATCAACTGAGATCCACCAAGGGATGTTTAACAATGGACTCTTTGAAGACACTTGCATCGGCCTTAGTTTTAAGTCGTATTGACTATGGCAACATGGCTTTAGTCAGCTTACCTAAGGTAGCGACGCAGAGTATTCAATCCATAATCAATACAACAGCCAGGCTCATTACAGGAGTAAGGAAATATGATCACATTACCCCTGTACTCAAGGAGCTTCACTGGCTGAAAATTGATGAAAGAATTGAGTATAAAATTGCTCTGCAGATGTATAAGTGCTTGTCCATCGAGGGTCCTGCGTATCTCACACGTGACCTAGTTTCTGTTGCTAGTCTGCCGGAAAAACAAAAATTGAGATCGGCTAAGTCAAAGGACGTTGTTCCCAACAAGCATAAGCTGAAATCATTAGGATTAAGAAGGTTCAACGTCAGCGGACCTAAATTTTGGAACAACCCACCTAACAGCTTAAAATCTTCAAGTTCAACAAAATCATTTTGTCGATCTCTGAAAACTTACCTATTCAATAAATCATTCCTTCCATCATAAAAATGATACTGTTCTTTTTTAGAAATAATTTATTCTCATTTATTTACTTATTTAATTCTATTTTTAATTTTTCACAATAGTTTTAATAATGAGATGTTTTGAGTGGCCTCAAAGCTCTACGGGGTTAATGCCACTATAATAATATTCGTGTTTGTATTGTATTTTATTGCTTGATATGGTTGTCAGTCATTGTCTTTATTGAAGCAAATCCAGAAAAACGGTGTAAATGGCACAAAACATGGTGAAAAACAAATATTAAAAAAATTAAATTAACAATAAATGAATGTCATAAAGACTGTTAATTGACTGTTGCAAGAGATCAAAAACTGACTATATAATAAATGTATGAATCTCAAAAATTTAGAATTGAGTCATATTTCATATTGAATGAATATTGAAAAATGTTTAATTAAATTAACCAAAACTAATGGTGAATGATTCAAATAAATTCTGGAGCAGAATTTCTATTAAATAAAATTAATGAGGCTTAAAGTTGAGAATTGAATCATATTTCAAAACCACATAACCACATAATATAACTATTGGGATGTTATTGCAACTTATTCCTTTTTTTCTGATTTTTTAGTCTTTCTTGAATCAAATCCAGACAAATGCTAGAAAAGGCACAGAACATGGTGAAAAATCAAAATGAATGAAAAAAAACTAAAATCAACAATAACTGAATGTCATAAGAATAATCAGCAAAAACAATAACTCTTGAATGAATGAATTGATTTATAACTACTGTTTGAAACTTCAAATTTCAAATAGTTAATAAAAATAGTTTAAATAAAAAAAAAATTAAAGTAATGGCCATCTTTTTTTATTGAGTTTTCGCTTTCGCGAAACGGAAACTCAATAAAAAAAAATAATTGTGTTTTAAATCAAATAAATGAGTCATGAAATTTGAGAATTGAATCATATCTTAAAATCACTTGACATAACTATTGCAGAGTTATTTCTTCTTTTCTTTCATTTTCCTTCTCAGCCTTTTCTTATATTCACAAGGGAGTTTTTTTTTCATAGTCTTCATTGGATCAAATCCAGACATACCCTGGAAGTGTTACAAAAACACAGCGAACAATCGAACTTAAAAAAGAACAAATTAAAATACACGAGAACAGAATTTTATAAAAAAAGGTCAGCATTGAACTAACCACAAAAAGAAAAAAAAACAAAAAAAAGATAAGAATAAAGGCTGAAATTAAAAATGATAAACAATGAGTATTATGAGCTTATTGAGTGTTGAGAAGACGAGGAAGGAAGTTTTTGTCTTGGTAGGAGGAGTAAATTGTTTTGGTGTAATTGTGCGTTGGTCTTCGCATATCACGGGATGTAGACCTGACAGGTTGTAGGATCTGATGGAGTACATGGTGCGGGTTATTGGTAACTCTTGAGAACAAGTGTTCATCAAGAGATGCAAATATTGGTTTTATTTTGGGATAGTAAGGAGGAAGGTCTTACAAGTTTATCAAGTAAAGAGTGGAGTTGTTTTATATGTTCATGATTGGCAAATCCACACCGTGAAGGTGCTGCATATTTTAAGCGAGATATAATTAGAGATTCCGTTATATCATATAATTTAGGACCATAAAGTCTATGAGCCCTAATTATTTTAAGCGCATGAAACGTTTGGTAGCATTTAGTAATAATATTGTCAATGTGAGGTGTGATGTTGAGAGTTTCGGTGAATGAGACTCCCAGGATAATGAGGGAAGAAGTTCGTTGGAGAGATGGATGAAGACTAGGGGGTGTTATTTTATTATACTTATTATGTATAATTAATTCATAAAAATTTTTTGAGGTTAAAAGAAAGATTACTTAATTTAGCCCATTCAGATAAAGAGTCTAATTCTAATTGCAAGGAATTACTATTAGATGATGGAATGACAAGATAAGTGTCATCAGCAAACTTGATCATTTTATTGAGGGGATGTACAGGCTTAAGAGAAGATGCATTAATAATAAAAGATGATGGACCCAATACCGAACCTTGAACCACGCTATAATTAATAGATAAGGCACTAGAGGTTTTATTGTGAAATTTTGTAGAATGGGTTCTATTTTTAAAAAATGAAATTAGTAAATTATGAATACTATCATCAAGTTGTAATGAGGCCATGTTAGTGATGAGAGTAAAATGATTGAGTGTCGAATGCCTTAGAGGAATCTAAAGCAATGAGACGTACAAATTTGTTAGAAGTTAAAAGAGAGGTTATAACAGAAGTGAGATAAATTATGGCTGAAGTGGGTGAGCCAGTTGGCCTGAAAGGAACTTGGTCATCAAAACTGGACTTGATGAGGGGGTTAGTGAAACAAAAGTAGATATGGTCTTCAACTATGTATTTTTCTAGTATTCGAGAGAGAATAGGGGTAATAGAAATGGGGCGATGTTGATTGGGTTGGGTAGGATTATTTATTTTTTTAATAGGGTGAATAATACTATTTTTCCACTGAGCTGGAAAAAATGCCCGCTTGATGCAGTTGTTGTAGATGCTTGACAGGGGCTCACAGATTGCAAGAGAAATAAGTTTGAGAAACCAGCCTGGGAGACCATCCGATCCTGTTCTTTAGGCCAACTTTTATTAAGAATATAATATACAGTGGAAGATGTGATATAATTAATATTGTGTTGTTCTGATAGCTTATGTGTGGGTTCAATATAGTTGGATGAGTTAGATATAGAAGCAAAATAGCTATTGAATTCAGCGGCATCAATGTTGGAGCTAGCGTTTGCAGGAGGAATTTTTCCACGTAGTTTGTTCACTGTGCTCCACATTGCTTTGCTGCCTCTTTTACTATGAACTAATGAAAGTTTGTTAGAAGTTATAATAATATTTCCGATTTGATTAGTGATTGATGTAGCTTGGCGTATCTTTCCCTTCCTCATGAGACAGTTTTTTTGACGGAGAAGTGATTTAACAAATGGGTTAATAAATGGAGGATCAGATGATTTTATAGTTATTTGTTTAATAGGATGAAACTTGTTAAAAATATTATTAACTGTAGTATAGAAAGAGTCAACAGATTCTGTGATATTATCATATGTTTGGTTGAAGGAGCTTGATGATAAGTAATCGAGACATGCCTTATGTTGGGATGTCGACGGTGGTAGGTGTGGAGTGAACGTGTAATATTGTTATGAGATGGAGCTATGTTGATGAGGCAAAGCAATAACACCAAGATGGTGGGTCTTGATATGTGAAACATAAGTATTAGGGTTGAATAACTTTGGATCTATATTGATACCATATAACCTATCAAGATTATTTCCTTTATGAGTTGGCCCATAGTAAATTGATTGAAGACCAGTTTGTGTAAGACTATTATGTGACAATGAATTGAAGTCACCACTTGAAACAAACTTATTATTATTATCTAACATAAAATTAGAGATATTATCTATATGACTTATCAGACGAGCTTCTGAATATGATGCTTTGGGTGGATGATATAACCCACAAATAAAATGATCAATATTATTGAAGATACACTTGACAATAAGAGTTTCAAGTGCATCTATATTATCCTTATTTATAGCTTCAAATACATTAGCTGTTATCTCAGATTTCATATAAATTAATACACCACCACCACTTTTTTAACTCTATCTTTCTTGAAGCTAGAAGAGCCATCAAAAGTAATGAGTCCATCAGATTGATGTGATTCAAACCATGACTCGGTGATGATGACGATGTCAGGCCGTAGTTGAGAAAGAACACATCTGAGGCTCTCAATGCCATGAGGTTTGACGAGGCTAGTGGCATTAAGAATGTAAACTATTGGAGGTTTATACTTATTTATAGGTTTTTTAGGATTTGAAATAGTGTTGAAATTTATTTTGATAAGATTATTTCTATTGATACTATTTCTATTGATAGTATTTTTATTAATTGGCGTAAAAAATTTTTTTGACTACGATTAATTGTTGGAATCTACCTCTGATGATCCGAATTCAAAATATTATTTTTAAATAATATTTTTCTTGTATCCCGACTTAGTTTACTTCCAAATTGGTGTTTTTTGAGATCATCAAAAGAATATTTTATTATATTGATGTGAATATAATGAATTGGAAGAGAAAATCTGATGAGAATAAGAATCGAAATGAACAATTCGTGAGAGAAAAAGTTGAAACACATTGAACACAAAGAAATACTAATTTAAAGCAATGAATCAATTAAGAAATTGAAAAAAAATTAATTAAAATATTGAACTTTGAGGAATGAAAACTCAGCGGCAATAACTGGCATCACGTTGGCAACGCATAAATAGAATCAAGTTTGCCTGGATACCACAATTCTATGAGATGCTTTCAAAACTCGCTCACTTTCTTGTTTTTTAAATTGGCAAACGGTATTCTTGTAGCCGATTGGTTGACGATTTTACACCAATGTCTTTTTCTTTCTCAGCCATTTCTCAAATTCACAAGTCCGTCAGGATACCACAAATTTTTGCAATGCCTTTCAACACTTGTTTACTTTCTTGTTGAGTAATTTAGCAAACAGTTATTATGTAGGCGTTGGTTGACGATTTAACTGCAATGTCTGTATTTCAAACGGTAAAATGGCGGATTCGGCAATCTCTTTAAAAATCTTCGTAATCAGCAAAACTATAACTTTTAGATGAATTAATTGATTTATAACTCATATTCGAAACTTTTAATTTCAAATAGTTAATAAAAATAGCTTAAATAAAGAAAATTATAGTAACTCCCATACACGCTTTCGCGAAACCGGAAACTCCAGCCATTTCTCTTTTTTTTCTGTCTGGATACCACAATTCCTCGCAGTTATTCCAACACTTGCTCATTTTCTTGTTTTTTGAGTTGGCAAAGGATATTCTTGTAGCCGATTGGTTGACGATTTTACTGCAACGTTTTTTTCTTGCCCAGCCATTTCTCATATTCCTAAGTAAGTCTGCCCGGATACCAGAACTCTTTGCAACACTTGTGTTTACTTTCTTGCTGAGCAAGTTGGTAAACGGTATTTATGTAGGTGTTGGTTGACGATTTCACTGAAATGTCTGTATTTCAAACGGGAAAATGGCGGATTCGACAATTTTTTTAAAATCTTCGTAATCAGCAAAAACTATAACTCTTAGATAAATTAATTTATTTATAACTAATATTTGAAACTTTGAATTTCAAATAGTTGATAAAAATTGTTTAAATAAAGTCAATTAAAGTAACGGCCATACAAGCTTTCGCGAAACCGGAAACTCAGATTATAAGCTATTTTTAAATTTTAGATTTTTGAAGTTCTTCAGTTTGAAGCTATGATCAATTTCTTTCTTGCTTTACACATCGATTTTTTTAAACATTGTATGTTTTTTTAAAACTCGTCTGCACCCGTGGCATAATGGTCAGATTGTTCTGCTGTAAAGCATGAAAGGATAAGCTTAAGTTTGGGTTTTAAATTTTTTTTGTTGAAAGTAAAAAGTTTTATCACTTTGTTTCTATTGTTTATTGTCAATTTTATCCTTATTTTACACTGAATATTCGTAACTTATTGGTTTTTTGTTGAACACCTTTGCGCCTGCAGTATATGATTTGCCTGTTCTGCTACAAAGTGTAATGGGGTGAGGCCAAGTTTGAGTTCTTAAAGCACAAATCAATTAAAGTACAGACGCCGTCCTAAAGTGTCTAGTCTTCTAGTAGCCCACAGCGAGTAAAACCTTTTCAATTTTTTTACTGATTTATTGTTTTAAATTAATATTTCCTTTTGTTTAACATTTTTTTTGAATTTCTTTCGCGATTTGTTCATTTCGATTCGTATATGACTGATAACATTCTGTTCTCGTATATTTTAATGTTTTCTTTTTTAGTTCGACTATTTGCCATGTTTTTGTAACATTTTCAGCGTATGTCTGGACTTGATCTAATAAAGACTATAAAAAAACCTCTTCAGTGGCCTTTGAACAAAGTGCTAAAAGGCGCTTTAAAACTATTTTTCTTTTTTATAGTCTTTATTGAAGCAAATCCAGACAAACGCTGAAAATGGCACATGGTGAAAGATCAAAATGAAAGAAAAAATAAAATCAAAAATAACTGAATGTCATAAGAACTGTCGATTGTCTGTCGCAAGAAATAAAAAAACTGACTATAGAATCAACTTTATGAATCTCATAAGTTTAGAATTGAGTCATAGTTTATATTGAAAGACTGTTGAAGAATGTTACATCAAATTAACCAAAAATGAAATGTTGAAAAGTTCTAAGGAATTTAAAAGCAGAATTGTTTATTAAATCAAATAAATGAGTCTTAAAATTTGAGAATTGAATCATATCTTAAAACAACATAACATAACTATTGCAGAGTTATTTCTTTATTTCTTCTATTTTGCTTCTCAGCCATTTTTAATATTCACAGGGAAGTTTGTCTGGATACCACAATTTCTTGCAATGCTTTCAACACTTGCTCACTTTGTTGTTTTTTTAGGTTGGCAAACGGTATTCTTGTAGCCAATTGATTGACGATTTTATTGCAATGTCTTTTTCTTTCTCAGTTATTTCTCAAATTCACAAGCAAGTCCGTCAGGATACCAGAAATTTTTGCAATTTCTTTCAACACTTGTTTACTTTCTTGTTGAGTAACTTTGCAAACAGTATTTATGCAGACGTTGGTTGACGATTTCACTACAATGTCTGTATTTCAAACGAGAAAATGGCGGATTTGGCAATTTAAAAAAATCTTTTCAAAATTTTCACGATCAGCAAAAGCTATAACTCTTAGGTAAATAAACTCATTTCTTACTAATATTTGAAACTTTAAATTTCAAATAGGTAATAAAAATAGTTTAAATGTGATAAGTTGAAGTAACGGCTATACACGCTTTCGCGAAACCGGAAATTGCAAGTTTGATCAGCTTATGAGCTTTTACGTCTAAAGTTTCATTCAATTGTCGCTTTCAACTGAATTACAAAACTAAATAAACTCAAGCTTATTCCTAAAATACATTTCACACAAATGAACTAAACGCCAAGAAGCGCCTTCAAAAAGCGCTGATTAGATTCGATTAGAAACCTGTTGTTTATAGGTTACTTGAAAGTGGAATTTCAAAAAAGAGAGCGGAAAACGATTTTTAAACTCATTTTTATCAGATTTTTGATTCGACATTCAATGCAAAAAAACTAGAAAAAGTATAAATATAAAATTAATATAAAATAGGCTGACGTTATCGCTTAAAAGTGATAAAAACACGAAACAAAATTCTAAGCAATATGGTCCTCCTCAAATAAGCTAATCTCTTTACAACACATCGTAATGTAAGTTATAAACTTACTTTTTGATTTATCATCATTTAATATATGCATAATAACTTTTTTCCATAGTCTTTATTAAATAAAATGCAGACAAACGGAAGAAATGTTAAAGAACATAGCGAACATTCGAAATAAAAAATATATATATAAATAAACGACTTAACTTTTCTTCTACCTCTTATTATTCACCACTATTTTCTTGAAGTTTCGAAAAGTGATCTTAATTTCAAATGTTTTCAGATTGTTTTCGTTAATGGCGCCATTAAAAAAATAAGGGATCCACAAAGAGAGATAGGAACAGAAACAACCACCACAGGCAAAAAAAAGACCCAGAGTGCAACAAAGTAACAAAAGCAAGACGACTGACAAAAATGACTAGGAATAAAATGAAGCAGTAAGACTAAAAAATAACAAAAGAAATATCAAAAAACGTCGAAGCGAACAAAAGAACGACAAAATAAAAACAAAAAACAACAAAAGCAAATAACAAAAAAAAAAAAACAAGAACGAAAAAAAAACAAAAGAAAAATACCGAAGGGAAACAATAGTAACAGCCAAAAACCACACCACGTGCCCACAAGACTCACGCAATGTCCAGAACCGCCACTGGACGGAGGCATGATGAAAATAAAAAACTGCCAGACGTTTTCAAGCAATGCCCAAGGTACGCTAGAAAAAGTCGGAAAAAAACGAATCACCCTTCTCAGAAACACCTTTCTGACAAACCACTTTCTGAAAAACCCTCTTTTGATAAAAACACTTTTGGAGAATCCTTTTTTCACAAACACCCTTCCGGAAACTGTCATGCTTACA
The DNA here is from genome assembly GCA_947562095.1 of Branchellion lobata. Taxonomy (NCBI): domain Eukaryota; kingdom Metazoa; phylum Annelida; class Clitellata; order Hirudinida; family Piscicolidae; genus Branchellion; species Branchellion lobata. Next base: position 3,151,099 of record OX387257.1, on the reverse strand, counting down.
AACACCCTTCCGGAAACTGTCATGCTTACAAACACCCCTCCGGAAACTGCCATGCTTACAAACACCTTTCCGGAAACTGTCTTGATCACAAACACCCTTCCGGAAACCGTCATGTTCACAAAAACCCTTTCGGAAACCGTCATGATCACAAACACCCTTCCGGAAACCGTCATGATTACAAACACTCTTCCGGAAACTGTCATGCTTACAAACACCCTTCCGAAAACCGTCATGATTACAAACACTCTTCCGGAAACTGTCTTGATCACAAACACCCTTCCAGAAACCGTCATGATCACAAACACCCTTCCGGAAACCGTCATGATCATAAACACCCTTCTGAGAAGCGTCATGATCATAAACACCCTTCTGAGAAGCGTCATGATCATAAACACCCTTCTGAGAAGTGTCATTATGAAAAACAGCATTTCGACTTTTCACGCAACCTCAATTATAACCGTTGTCCTGCTGCATGCCCTGATCCCTGCCTTGATCCTTGTCCTGCTCCTTGTTCTGCTCCATGTCCTGCTCCTTGTCCTGCTCTTTGTCTTTCTAAATGTCTTTCTAAATGTCCAGCTCCTTGTCCTCCTAAATGTCCTGCTCCTTGTCCTCCTAAATGTCCTGCTCCTTGTCCTCCTAAATGTCCAAAGAAATGTCCCACAAACTGTAAAGACAACTGCGATGATAGGTGGAGGGTGGTTTGTCAGATAAAATGGCCACAACCAGTTGTACAAGGATTTGATCAACCGTGTCAACCATGCCAAACACCATGTCAACCATGTCAACCGTGTCAACCATGTCAACCCTGTCAAACACCGTGTCAACCCCCATGTCAACCGTGTCAAACACCGTGTCAACCCCCCTGTCAACCGTGTCAAACACCATGTCAACCCCCATGTCAACCCCCATGTCAACAGTGTCAAATACCATGTCAACCTTGTCAACCTTGTCAACCCTGTCAACCCTGTCAACCCTATCAACCATGTCAACCTTGTCAACCGTGTCAACCATGTCAGCCGTGTTATCCCTGTCAACCATGCCAACCGTGTTATCCATGTCAACCATGTCTAAAACCCTGTCTAACCCAACGTCGACATTCACGTAAAAAAGTAAGTAAACCTTCACGTAAAAAAACAGGCCAACCTTCACGTAAAAAAACAGGCCAACCTTCACGTAAAAAGGCATGTAATCCTCCATGTCAAAAAACAAGTCAAAAAACACGTCAAAAAACACGTCAAAAAACACGTAAAAAAACACGTCAAACGGACAGTAGTCGCAGTCGTTTAAGTCATCAGAGGCGCAAAAAATCCCGCCAAAAAATACATCTTCAAAAGAACTCTTATAAAGAAGGGTGTCAAAATCAGTGTCAGGTTCCGTGTCAAGAGTGGTGTCAAGAATTGTGTCAAGATCCGTGTGAAAATTTGTGTCAATACTGGTGTCAAGATCCGTGTCAAGAATGGTGTCAAGAATGGTGTCAAGATCCGTGTCAAGATTGGTGTCAAGAACCTTGCACAAACTTTTGTCAAAACCCGTGTCAGGAATTGTGTCAAGAACCAGATACAAACTTTTGTCCAGAACCATGTCAACCAGGCCAACCACCATCCCAACCACCATCCCAACCACCATCCCAACCACCATCCCAACCACCATCCCAACCACCATCCCAACCACCATCCCAACCCCCATGCCAACCACCATGCCAACCACCATGTCAACCACTATGTCAATTATCACGTCAACCATCATGTGTTCTACAATGTGAACCACCACGCCAACCACCATGTCAACCAGCATGCCAGCCACCATGTCAACCAGCATGCCAGCCACCATGTCAACCAGCATGCCAGCCACCACGTCAACCACCATGTCAACCATTTTGTCAGCCACCATTTCCCTCGCCACGTCAACCATCTTGTCAACCACCATTTCACTCGCCACGTCAACCACCATGTCAACCAGTACGTCAACTATCATGTGTACTACTATGTCAACCAGCACGCCAACCACAATGCCAACCACCATGCCGACCACCACGCCAACCACCATCTACACCACCATGTCAACCACTATGTCAACCACCATGTCAACCACCATGTCAACCACCATGTCAACCACCATGTCAACTACTATGTCAACTACCATGTCAACCACCACGTTCACCACCATGTTTACTACTATGTCAACCACCATGTCAACCACCATGTCAACCACCGTGTCAACCACCATGTCAACCACCATGTCAACCAGCACGTCAATCACCATGTCAACCACCATGCACACCACCATGTCAATCACCATGTCAACTTCTATGTCAACCACTACGCCAATCTCCATGCCAACCCCCATGCCAACCCCCATGTCAACCACTACGACAATCTCCATGCCAACCCCCATGTCAACCACCATGCCAGCAACCATATCAAGCGTGTCAAGCCGTCAATAGTAAAATATGTTTTTATGATAAAAGTTGTTGCAAGGGTGGTTGTGGCAGTGAACTTTGCAGCAAAGAATGTTGTGGTAGTAAATGTTGTAGTAAATGTTGTTGTGGTAACTGTTGTTGTGGAAAAGGTTGTTGTGGTAATTGTTGCGGTGGAAATAATTATTGTGCTAAACTTTGTTGTAAAGGTGAACGTTGCATGAGTGAATGTTGTTTAGACGAACCTGGTTTGAATGAAGACCTTGTAGACCAATGTTGTGAGGGTAAATGCGGTTTTAAAAAATTTTGTAAAGATTTTTACAATGACGATTCTTGTACAAAACCGCGATGTCTTTGTAGAAAGGGTTCTTGTCGTTGTTGTGGTCGTTGTTGTGGTCGTTGCTGTGGTCGTTGTTGTGGTCGTTGCTGTTGTCGTTGTTGTAAGAACCCGCATGAGATGAAAATCAAGCGGGAAAAAGCCTATATTACAAGAAAGCCCTCGAAAGGGCTATTAGCCAAGAAACTTGAAAAAATATCCGAAAAGTCCCCTTGTCCCTCTTCTCCTTCTCCTGATCTTCTTCTTTCTCTTCCTCCCTCTCCACATTCTCTCTATATTACTTCTCAGCCTTCTTCTCCACCTTGTCATATTCCTACTCATCCTCCTTCTCAACCTCCTATTTCTTCTCACCACTCTACTCCATACTCTCCCGAAGCTTGTTTCCCAGCTGCTCTTCCTTCTCATCCTTCTTCTCTTCCTCCTCCTTCTTGTCTTTATCATTTTTGTCCTTCTACTCCTCCTTCATCTCCTCTCCCTCCTCGGTCTCCTTTCTCTCCTCAATTTTCTATTCCTTCCCGTCAATCTACTCCATGCTCTCTTAATATTTGTCTTTCTTCTTGTTCTTTTCCTCCTCCTCCTACTCCTCCTCCTCCTCCTCTTCCTTTTCTTCCTCCCCCTCCTCCTCCTCCTTCTCCTCCTCCTCTTCCTCTTCCTTTTCTTCCTCCTTCTCTTCCTTCTCTTCCTCTTCCTCCTTCGACTCCTCTTTCATCTCTTCTTTCAACTTCACAACATTATCTCTTGTGTATTCCTCACCAAAACCCTCCGTTTCCGAATAAACACTCTTGTTCTTGACCCGATCACTCTTTTTTTCTGGAGCAGCCTTTGAAAAAATATATTTCTCTGTTTTCTTTTTCTTTTCATCCTTCTCTTTCTTCTTTTTCTTTCCTTCTTCGCCCTCTCTTTTTCTTTCTCTTCCTCCTTCTTTTCCTCTTTTTCTTCCTCCTCCTCCTCCTCCTCCTCCTCCTCCTCCTCCTCCTCCTCCTCCTCCTCCTCCTCTTCCTCCTCCTCCTCCTCCTCCTCCTCCTCCTCCTCCTCCTCCTCCTCCTCCTCCTCCTCCTCCTCCTCCTCCTCCTCCTCCTCCTCCTCCTCCTCCTCCTCCTCCTCCTCCTCCTCCTCCTCCTCCTCCTCCTCCTCCTCCTCCTCCTCCTCCTCCTCCTCCTCCTCCTCCTCCTCCTCCTCCTCCTCCTCCTCCTCCTCCTCCTCCTCCTCCTCCTCCTCCTCCTCCTCCTCCTCCTCCTCCTCCTCCTCCTCCTCCTCCTCCTCCTCCTCCTCCTCCTCCTCCTCCTCCTCCTCCTCCTCCTCCTCCTCCTCCTCCTCCTCCTCCTCCTCCTCCTCCTCCTCCTCCTCCTCCTCCTCCTCCTCCTCCTCCTCCTCCTCCTCCTCCTCCTCCTCCTCCTCCTCCTCCTCCTCCTCCTCCTCCTCCTCCTCCTCCTCCTCCTCCTCCTCCTCCTCCTCCTCCTCCTCCTCCTCCTCCTCCTCCTCCTCCTCCTCCTCCTCCTCCTCCTCCTCCTCCTCCTCCTCCTCCTCCTCCTCCTCCTCCTCCTTCTCCTCCTTCTCTTCCATTTTGCTCTTCTTATCAATGTCTACCTCGGAGTCTTTTCTATTTCCATCTACTTCATTGCTACCTTTCTGCTTATATTAATGTATTCTTTCTTCCCTAGATCTTCTTTTTTACCATCATCCAGTGTTTCCCTTCGTTATCTTATTATTATTCTTTTTTTATATTCTCTTTCTTCTTTCTTTTTTTTTTCTTTCCTTCTTTTTTTAATTTTTCTCCTACCTTTTGTTTTGTTATTTATTTATTTATTTTTGTTTTTTTCTTTTTTTCTCTTTACCTTTGAATGAACTTTTAGCTTTTTTACTTTTTTTCTTTTTTTTTCTTATTCATTTTATTGTCCTTTTTTTCTTCCTTCCTTTTTTCTTTCCTTCCTTCCTTTCTTCCTTCTTACTTTCCCTTTCTCCTCCCTTCCTTTCTTCTTTCCTTCCTTCCTTCCTTCCTTCCTTCCTTCCTTCCTCCCTTCATCTTTCAACTTGAGTGTAAATTGCAACGAATGTCAACAAAGGATTTCAGCCGCTTATGAAACATGCACCCATCACATAATATTTAATGTTTTTTAAACATTGTAAAACATTTTTTTGATAAATTGAATGAAAAGTGAATTAATAAAAAGTTTTCCGCTAATGAACTTCCTTTTGTGTACAATCTCGTTACACTTGTAGCGGTCAAGAGCGCACAACAAAATTAATAAATTAAACGGAATTCAAATAACTTTTAATAATGCTTATGACAAAAAAATAATATAAAGGATTTGAATAACAAAATACAATAGTTCGCAAATTTTTAATAAAATATAAATTGAACGCCTCATAATTAACCTAGAGCAGACAACCTCTAGAGCCGGTAAATAAGGGCTGGAACATTCTGAAAGATAAAACGCGTAAAATATTTTTTAGAGTTCAATTTCGTTGTGGTGATATCGCTCTTATAAAAAAACATTTATTCTTTTATCATCGAATAAAACAATAATAAAAAAATTATAAATCTTTTTCACACTTTTGAAAAGAATGTTGAAAGACGCTTTGCGAATGATTTGATGAGATTAAATGAGATTAGAACAATACAATACGATACAAATACGATTATCATTATAGTGGCAGTAATCCCGTAGAGTTTGGAGGCAATGATAAGTGATTTTATTTAAAACGAATACGCTTTTCGAATTGACAAAGTGTAAGTGAACAGAACAAAGTTTTTTTATTGGAGGAACAAAATGAACGCAAATATTTATAAAAGTTTTTGAAATGATCGACAGGTGGCCATGCTTTTGGTTGGAAGGGCTGACTGTGGCTTGAGCCTTCACCATCGCCAGCAAGTTAGGCAGCTTAATGGGGAAATTTCGATAGGTGGGAGAGAGTAATGAAGGGAAAAAAAGATTAAAGATGGTGGTAAGGGGGTATAAAAAGGTAGAATATTGTCGAAGGTGGTCTTAGCGGAGGGCTTGAGAGGTGATTGGAGGAGGACGCAAAGAAATCTGCTACGAGAAAAAACTTCTAAAACGACTGCATTTCTGAAGGCTCACTGGAAACAGTGGGCACACGTTAGAAGTGGAGCACATGGAGTGTTTGGAAGGAGTGGAGGTGAGACGGGTGAATTTGCAGTTCTTGGACTGGAGTTGAGTAGAAATTTGGTTGTTGATGGAAGGAAGGAGATAGAAAACTGGAGAAGAAGGAGGAAGAATAGAAGGAGAAGAAGAGGGAGAAGTGAGAAGGGGAGGAGAAGAAAGAACAGAAGGAGAAGAAGAGGGAGAAATGGGAAGAGAAGAGGAAGGAAGCCTACAAGAGGGACTGCTCGGTTGCTGCTTCCTCGGAGAGCTACACTTCGACTCACAAGCTTGTTCACTACAAGGCGGTTCACAACACAACCGTTCACAGCAACATGGTTTGCGGCAACAGGGCCAAAAACAACATTGTGGTTCCCAAAAAGTTTCCGCTTGACATGAAGACTCTGGTTGACAACAGGACTCTGGTTGAAAACAAGACTCTGGTTGACAACATGACTCTGGTTGACAACAAGACTCTGGTTGACAACAAGATTCTGGTTGACAAAATGTGTCTGCTTCACAACAAGAGTCTGGTTGACAAAAAATGTCTGCTTGACAACAAGAGTCTGGTTGACAAACAGTTTCCGCTTGACAACAAGAGTTTGGTAGACAAAAAGTATCCGTTTGACATGAAGATTCTGGTTGACAAAAAGTGTCCGTTTGACAACAAGACTCTGGTTGACAACAAGACTCTGGTTGACAAAAAGTGTCTGCTTTACAACAAGCGTTTGGTAGACAAAAAATGTCTGCTTGACAACAAGAGTCTGGTTGACAAAATGTTTCCGCTTGACAACAAGAGTCTGGTTGACAAAAAGTGTCCGTTTGACATGAAGATTCTGGTTGACAAAAAGTTTCCGCTTGACAACAAGAATCTGGTTGAAAAAGTGTGTTCTGTTGACAACAAGACTCCGGTTGACAACAACACTGCCAACAGTGACGTGGCCAATTACAACATGGAAAATAACAACATTGTGTTTTTTCACGAAGTTTTGGTTCACAAGAACCCTCCCTTTGAGAACTGGTTGATTTTAGCTTGTCTGAGTCTCCGCACTTGAGCACCTTGTGGTTCTGAGGGTCATCTTGTTGGCTAATTTGATGCTGGAGAAGTTGTTGTTGTTGTTTTAATAGCATTTGTTGTTCCAGCAGTTGTTGTTGTTGTTCTCTTTCTAGCTGGGAAAATTGGAATCTTTCTTGTTTTTTTTGTGATTTTTTTCGTTGTGATCTTTTAGGTTTTGACTGATTACTTTGTGATCTTTTAGATTGTGGCTGACTATCTTGTGACTTTTGTCGTGGGTCTTCAAGTTCTGATCTTTCAAGCTGGAAATTATTTTGTTGTGAACTGGTTTGTTGTGAACTAAGTTGTTGTGAACTGGTTTGTTGTGAACTAAGTTGTTGTGAACTGGTATGTTGTGAGCTGGTTCGTTGAGAACTGAGTTGTTGTGAATTGAATTGTTGTGAACTGGTTCGTTGTGACCTTTTAGACGGCGACTGTTTTTGTTGTGATCTTTCAAACGGCGACTGTTTTTGTTGTGATTTCGGTTGTGAACTTTCTAGTGTTGACATTTCAAGTTGGGAATTTTTTTTTTGTATACTAAATTGTTGTGAGCTGGTTTGTTGTGAGCTGGTTTGTTGTAAACTGGTTTGTTGTAAACTAGTTTGTTGTGAACTAAGTTTTTGTGAACTGAGTTGTTGTGAACTGGTTTGTTGTGAACTGGTTTGTTGTGAACTGGTTTGTTGTGAACTGAGTTGTTGTGAACTGAATTGTTGTAAACTGGTTTGTTGTGACCTTTTAAACGACGACTGTCTTTGTTGTGATCTTTCAAATGGTGACTTTTTTTGTTGTAATTTTTCAAACGACGACTGTTTTTGTTGTGACTTTGGTTGTGAGCTATCTAGTTTTAAACTAATTTGTTGTAAACTGCTTCGTGGTGATCTCTTTTGGTATAATTTTCTTTGTTGTGATTGATTTCGTTGGAATCGTTTCAGTTGTGTTTGTTGAATGTTTGATTGTTTTTTTTGAAATCGGCTTTGTTGTAGTCTAAGTTTTTTAATATTTTGTTGTTGTAAATAAAGTTGGTGTTGTTGTTTTATCAGACCGATTTTTTGTTGGAGTAGTTTTTCTTGCAAAATCATTTTTTCGCTTACTAATGTTTGCTTTTGTTTTTCCACAAAAGCTTGGGCCTCGCTTGAGAAAGCAAAAGGTGTGTGGGGAAGTGAGGGGAGTCTAGCCAAAAGAGTACGTGTGTTTGTTGCATCTCCTGCAGGCAAGAGGCTGTCGTGTTTGGAAAGGCAGACGTCATGCTGTCTTTGCTGTGTCGCCACTGTTCGTAGATGCTTTTTCAAAAAAGGGTTATCTTTTGGTAGTATTTGTATAAATTGTGGAGGTTGTTGTGAAAGCTGTTGAAGTTGTTGTATGAACTGTTGTGGTTGTTGTATACATTTTTGGGGTTGTTTTGAAATTTGTTGGAAAATTCGTGAAAGTTGTTGCGATTGTTGAGGAATTTGTTGTGTTTGTTGTGTAGAAAATTGTTGTGTAGGAATTGTTGGTTTTTGTACATTTTCTTTTATTTGTTGTGCAAACGTCTCTGGTTGTTGTATACGTTGTTCTGCTTTTTGTAAAAAGTGTTGTTGTTGTTGTTGTATGAGTTGTTGCGGTTGTTGTGGTTGTTGTGGTTGTTGTATAAATTTTTGTGATTTTTGTATAAGTTGTTTTGGTTGTTGTATAAATCGTTGTGGTTGTATGAGTTGTTGCGGTTGTTGTGGTTGTTGTATAAAAGGTTGTGGTTGTAAAAATTGTTGTGGTTGTTGTATAAACTGTTGTGGTTGTTGAATAAATTGTTGTGGTTGTTGTACGAATTGTTGTTGTTGAGTTTGTTGTAGACATTGTTGTGGGTTTTGCGAAAGTGGTTGTAAAATTTGTTGTGACTGTTGTTTGAATTTTTTTAATTGTATAAATTGGGGTGGTTGTTGTGGAAAGTGTTGGAAAATGTTTTTTGCTTGTTTTTGTGTGAGAATTTCTTGTTGTTTTTGTTTTTCTTTAAATAATTGTGATAAGATAGAGTCAGCCACATGCTTTTTAAAAATTTCATCGTTTTGTAAATTCCTGTTTTTGCTCGAAAAATGATTTTCAGCTTGGCCTTCTCCTTCCTTTTTTTCATCTCTTTGTACATTTGGCGTTACAAATTGTTGCGTTTGTTGCAAAAAATGTTGCGAGTTGGCAGACTGTTGAGGCAGTTGCGAGGTCAGTTGGGCCTGTTGCATTGCAACTTGTGGAGTTTGTTGCGAAGAATGTTGTTGTTTGAGAAATTTTAGTGAATTTTTTTGGATTTTTGTTGTATTTTCAAATTTTTTTGCTGATGTATATAATTTGTTGCAGTTTTTTTTTTGACTATTTTGAAAAAAAATGTCCCGAAGGCTAATAAAATTTATTTTTAGATATTGTAATTAATGATTGTTTTTTAAATTTTTATTCTCTTTTAGTATGCAACGTAAACGCTTAAAATTTTAAATGTTAATTTCACAGTGTTTAATAAAAATGAAATTAAGATAATTATAAAATATTTTTTAATTCATAATATATTTATCACTGTTGTTTATTTCAAGTTAAAAAATTCGATAATAGTATCCATAATTTACTCATTTCATTATTTCAAAATAGAATCCATTTTACAAAACCCTTCAAAAAAAACCTAGTGCCTTATCTATTAATTCTGGCGTAAAAAATTAAGTTATCTTTCTCTTAACTTCAAAAAATCTTTTAAATTAATTATGCATAATAACTATAAAAAAATAACACCCCCTGTCTTTTTTATAGTTTTTATTAGATCAATTCAGACGCTGGAAATGTTACAAAAACAGGGCGAAAAATCGAACTAAAAAAGAAAACATTGAAATATACGAGAACAGAATGTTATCAGTCATAAAAGTTAGCATTGAACTTACAACAAACGGCAAAAAAAGTTTAAATTAAAAATGATGAACAATGAGTATTATGAGCTTATTGAGTATTGAAAAGACGAGGAAGGAATGTTTTGTCTTGGTAGGAGAAGTAAATTGTTTTTGTGTAATTGTGCGTTCCCAAATGAGTCTTCATCCATCTCTCCAACGAACAACTTCCCTCACTATCCTGGGAGTTTCATTCACTGAAACTCTCAAAATCACACTTCCCATTGACAATATTATTATTAGATGCTACCAAACATTCCATGCGTTTAAAATAATCACGGCTCATGGACATTTTGGCCCTAAAATATATGATATAACTGAATCTCTAATTATATCTCCCATAAAAGATGCAGCACCTTCATGGTGTGGAGTTGCCAATCATGAAGATATAAAACAACTCCAATCTTTACTTAAAAAACTTACAAGGTTTAACTACCTTCCTCCTAACTATCCTAAAATAAAAGCAATATTCTCATCTTTAATGAACGCTTTTTTTCAAAAGTTACCAGTAACCCGAAAGATGTACTCCATCAGATCCTCCCACCTGTCAAGTCTACATCCCGTGATATGCGGAGACGAACGCACAATTACGCCAAAACAATTTTTTTATAGTCTTTATTGAAGCAAATCCAGACAAACGCTGAAACTGGCACAGAACATAGTGAACAATCAAAATGAGAGAAAAAAAATCAACAATAACTGAATGCCATGAGAACTAATCTATTCTAATCAAATGAAAGAAAAAAAAATTAAAATCAACAGTAACTGAATGTCATAAAAACTGTCAATTGTTTCTTGCAAAAGATCAAAAACTGCCTACAGAATCTAATTTATGAATCTCAAAATTTAGAATTGAATCATAGTTTATATTGAATGATTATTGAAGAATGTTCCATCAAATTGACCAAAAATGGAATGTTAAAAGGTTCTAAAAAATTCAAAAGCAGAATTGTCTATTAGATCAAATAAATGAGTATTAAAATTTGAGAATTGAATCATATCTTAAAACCACATAACATTACTATTGCAGAGTTATTTCAAGTTATTTAATCTTTTTTCTTATTTTCCTTCTCAGCCATTTCTTATATTCACAAGGAAGTTTGTCTGGTAACCACAATTCCTTGAGATGCTTTCCACATTTGCTCACTTTTTTGTTTTTCAAGTTGGCAAACGGTATTCTTGTAGCCGATTGGTTGACGATTTTACAGCAATGTCTTTTTTTTCTTCAGCCATTTCTCAAATTCACAAGTCCGTCAGGATATCACAAACTTTTGCAATGCCTTTCAACACTTGTTTACTTTCTTGTAGATTAATTTTGCAAACAGTATTTATGTAGGTGTTGGTTGACGATTTTAATGCAATGTCTGTATTTCAAACGAGAAAATGGCGGATTCAGCAATCTCTTTAAAATCTTTTCAAAATCTTCGTAATAGGCAAAAACTATAACTCTCAAGTAACTTAACTTATTTATAACTAATACTTGAAACTTTAAATTTCAAATAGTCAATAAAATAGTTTGAATTAAGAAAATTGAAGTAACGGCCTACACGCTTTCGCGAAACCGAAAACTCCTCCTACCAAGACAAAACATTCCTTCCTTGTCACAAAAAAAGTAAAAGTGAACAAAATTCATTACTGTCATTAGGATCTTAAAAAATAATGCAAATTTGGAGATCCGATAATAAAGGATGCGTTGCCAACGTGATGCCACTTATTGCCGCTGAGTTTTCATTCCTAAAATTTCCCTATTTTGATGACTTTTTTTTCAAATTTCTCAAGTTATTTTTTGATTTAAATTAATATTTATTGTGTTTGATGTTTTTTCAACTTTTTCTCTGGCGATTTGTTCATTTCGTAGGTTCACTGCCGACTTTTATCACTGATAACATTCTGTTCTCGTATATTTTAATGTTTTCTTTTTTAGTTCGACTATTCGCCGTGTTTTTATAACATTTCCAGCGTATGTCTGGATTCGATCCAATAAAGACTATAAAAAAAGGCTACCGACGTACAATGCAACAGCGTCGTCAACTACGAACCTGACTCAATTGGGCTTCGAGTTTTCTCGTCTGCTCATTTCGCTAGTTAATTTTTTTCAATTTTTCTTTTTATAGTCTTCATTAGATCGAGTTCAGACATACGCTGGAAATGGTACAAAACACGACTAACAACCGAACAAAAGAAAAAATAAATAAAATTTACGAGAACTGAATGTTATCATTCATAAAAGTCAGCATTGGATATACAACAAACAGCAAAAAAAAAGTTCAAAATAGAAACTAAATTTAACTCTTTATTGCAATTTCGTAACCTTTCGGTCTTAAAATTTTTGAAAACGTCGTCTTATTATGGTTAAAAATAAATCTGAAGTTACAAAAATATTAAATGTTCACTGAAACAATTAAAGATTCAAAAGAAAGAATAAATAATTATTGAAGTGAAAATATAATGTTATAATGCTGACGTAAAAATTAAAAGTAGATAACAGAACAAACAAAAAATTGAAAATGTAGTCTGAAATTCCAAGTTAATTTGCTATACTATATCGTAACAAGAGAGATTTGAATTTGCATCATTAGATTTTTTAAGTAACCATAATTTTTTAGAATGTCGATTTAAAATTGATTCAATCATTTTTTCCGAAATATTGAAGAATAGGGACGTAATATAAAGATCTTCGCTTCGACTTCGCTTCGACTTCGCTTCGACTTCGCTTCGACTTCGCTTCGACTTCGCTTCGACTTCGCTTCGACTTCGCATCGACTTCGCTTCGACTTCGCTTCGACTTCGCTTCGACTTCGCTTCGACTTCGCTTCGACTTCGCTTCGACTTCGCTTCGACTTCGCTTCGACTTCGCTTCTTCGACTTCGCTTCGACTTCGACTGCTCGACTTCGCTTCGACTTCGCTTCGACTTCGCTTCGACTTCGCTTCGACTTCGCTTCGACTTCGCTTCGACTTCGCTTCGTTCGACTTCGCTTCGACTTCGCTTCGACTTCGCTTCGACTTCGCTTCGACTTCGCTTCGACTTCGCTTCGACTTCGCTTCGACTTCGCTTATTTGTTTAAACATTTATAAATAGTGTGAAAGATGCAAGAACAATTTACTCGGATTTTTCCATTCTTTGAACTTCAAACAAAGAAAGTTCAAACTGAAATGATTGAAACTTTTTCAAATGCTTTTAGGTCGTTTCCAATGAAAACTTCATGACGCCTTTTAGAGCTGTGGTTCTTTGCTGTTTTGGAAAAAAACAGCTCGAAACAACGGAACTGAAAAATAAATACAACAAGGAACAACCGAGGCAAGAATAACTAACTCAAAAAAAACGAAAGAGCTTGAAAAAACAAAAACGAATATCGAAATGCATTCACAGCTCAATAAGCGCAACTTCCCATCCTACCCACGGGAGAGCAGACGTGGTTCCAAGTCACAGAACTTTATTCCCCACACTGATGATTCTTTCATTAATGAAACTCCTGCAAGAGCAAGAAGAGAGCCTCACTTTGACAATGATTTTGGTAACTTCCACGCAGGCAAGCTCTCCTACAATAGACGCACCAAAAAAGCTTGGTCCTTTAACAAAAGGCCAAATTTCATTACACCCAGATCCAGTAGCACCAGGATCACTCAATCTTCAAGATACGATTATGATGATGACTACGATGATGATGACGATGAGGATGACTATGATGATTATGAGGACGATGATGATGATGATGAAGATGAGAATGCTTGTGATTATGATAATGATTATGATGATGATTGTGATGATTATGATGAGGATTGTGATGGTGACGATGATGATGATGATGATACCGATTGTTTCTTTTGTAGAAAACATCCATGTTGTGATGATCTGCCTAGAGCAAACTCACATAGAAGAAAACCACATAGAAAATATACACGTGGAAATTCCTGGTGTGATGAGAACATAGGGGGGCGGTGTGCACGTGCTAAATGTCAACCATGTCAATTTCAATTATGTCAACCTTGTCAACCATGTCAACCATGTCAAGGTCAACCGTGTCAACCTTGTCAACCGTGTCAATCTTGTCAACCATGTCCACCTTGTCAACCTTGTCAACCATGTCAGCCATGTCAACCATGTCAACCTTGTCAACCATGTCAAGGTCAACCATGTCAAGGTCAACCATGTCAAAGTCAACCATGTCAAGGTCAACCATGTCAAAGTCAACCATGTCAAGGTCAATCTTGTCAAACATGTCAACCTTGTCAACCATGTCAACCATGTCAACCTTGTCAACCATGTCAACCTTGTCAACCATGTCAAAGTCAACCATGTCAAGGTCAACCATGTCAAGGTCAACCATGCCAAGGTCAACCATGTCAAAGTCAACTATGTCAAGGTCAGCCATGTCAAGGTCAACCATGTCAAACATGTCAATCTTGTCAACCATGCCAAGGTCAACTATGCCAAGGTCAATCATGTCAAGGTCAACCATGTCAAGGTCAATCATGTCAAGGTCAACCATGTCAAGGTCAACCATGTCAAACATGTCAATCTTGTCAACCATGTCAACCTTGTCAACCATGTCAAGGTCAAAAATGCCAACCAATCCAAAATCAATTATGTCATCAATGTCAATTTCAAACGACTCAACCAGTACACTGTCAAACCCCCGAACCATGTCAACCGGTAATATGTCAATCGTGCGAGACTCACTCACTGGTGTACCAACCAAAGATGTGTCAACCATTGTCGTGTCATGCGGTGGGAGGAAACGCTGTGTTATGTCAACCGTGCGGCTGTGCTAGCGTGGATGGACCTCCAATAGAGTGTCACGACTGCACTCCTGATGGGGAAGTGTTAATGGAGTGTGCATGTGGCTTTCGTTTTATCTCCACGTGTTCCTGTTGTCCCAAGCGATGTCCCGCCTGTCAACTGTGCAACCTCATGTGTAAGAGAAGGTTGTATCGCAAAAGAAAAAAAATGAAGAAGCAGGGGAAGCAAACACGCTCAAAAAATGTTTCTCACAAGAGCAGCTCAGCATTAAACAGTTATGTCACTACCTCGCCCAGCAGTTCCACTCCCATGCAAAGTGAGAACTCCACCAGTAACTCTTCAAAGCAAACGACCGACGACTCTCTCCATAAGAAAATATCCCGTGAGTTTTCAAGTGATCAATCTACTGACAGACCTCATATGTTGGAAAGCAGGAATACAGGGATGAAGCACACAACCAACGTATCTAACAACAAAAGTGATAAGGCGTCAACTACAAATAGAAAGTTGGCTAAACATATTGATAAGCATCCAGACCATTTTTCTACCAACCAAAACGCTAAGACTGCAGGCAGTAGGTCTAGTATCCAAATGAGCTCCTTAATTGGAATTGGACGGCTCAGTTCTGGCGATGGTAGGTTCGGAAGTGGTCAGCTCAGAGGTAATTTGACAAGGGGTCAGTCTAAATATGGTACTTCTAAACATAGTAAGTATGGAAAAGATCAACAGGGTTTTGGAAGTGGTTGCTTTGAAATTATTGGGTCTGAAAAGGGTGAATTTGAAATGGCTGAGTTTGAAAAGGGTGAATCTGCAAACAACAAAAATGCTACACAAACCACCAAGTCGTCCAACAAAGGCTTCGTGCCCCCTGGAGGCCCAGCCTCTATTCCATCCACCATAACTTATCAACCTGCTGAGAGAGACGTTTGGAAGCAAAAGGTGTGGGAGGGGGAGAAGGATACAAGTTCGAGTGGCCGGACAAGCGGCTACCATGGCAGCTATATTCACACAGGCAGCTCCAAAGAGGCATTCGTGAAGAGACGAGAAATTGGGAGTGATAACAGCCACTCGAATTGCTCTTCCAACAGCAACATGCACTCCAGCATGGATAGCTGTCGCCCTCATAGTCCCCTCTTCAAGAAGCCACTGGTCATCAAACCAGCCCGTGGCCGCAACTACTGCAAAAACTTTTGCTGTGATCCTTGCTGCAACGGTGCATGCCTCAGTCTTTCGTGTAACCCTAGAGCTTGCAATTCAGAAAAATTCAGCTATGATATCAAAAACTTTATGTGTTGTAGCAGTGATCCAAACAATATTGTGTGTTGTGACAACGACCACAACAACCCTGTGTGTTGTAACAATGACCTCAACGACTCTGTGCGTTGTAGCAATGAGCTCAACGACTCTGTGTGTTGTAGCAATGATCTCAACGACTCTGTGTGTTGTAGCAATGACTTCACCAACCCTGTGTGTTGTAGCAATGACTTCATCAACTCTGTGTGTTGTAGCAATGACTTCATCAACCCTGTGTGTTGTAGCAATGATCTCAACGAATCTGTGTGTTGTAGCAATGATCTCAACGACTCTGTGTGTTGTAGCAATGACTTCACCAACCCTGTGTGTTGTAACAATGACTTCATCAACTCTGTGTGTTGTAGCAATGATCTCAACGACTCTGTGTGTTGTAGCAATGACTTCACCAACCCTGTGTGTTGTAACAATGGCTTCATCAACTCTGTGTGTTGTAGCAATGACTTCACCAACCCTGTGTGTTGTAGCAATGACTTCATCAACCCTGTGTGTTGTAGCAATGAGTTCAAAAACTCTGTTTGTTGTAGCAATGACCTCAACAAACCCGTGTGTTGTAGATGTAGCCCTAACAATTTCGAATCTTGTGAAAATGATCTCAACATCCCTGTTTGTTGTAGCAGTGACTTCAAAAGGCCTGTGTCATGTAGCAAAGACTTAAAGAGC
>OX387257.1:3104584-3129584 GCA_947562095.1 Branchellion lobata | reverse complement strand
TTCTCAAATTCACAAGTCCGTCAAGATACCAAAAATTTTTGCAATGCCTTTCAACACTTGTTTACTTTCTTGATGAGTAATTTGGCAAACAGTTATTATGTAGGCGTTGGTTGACGATTTAACTGCAATGTCTGTATTTCAAACGAGAAAATGGCGGATTCGGCAATCTCTTTAAAGGCTTTGTAATCAGCAAAAACTATAACCCTTAGATGAATTAATTGATTTATAACTAATATTTGAAACTTTAACTTTCAAATAGTTAATAAAAATAATTTAAATAATGAAAATTAAAGTAACGGCCATACACGCTTTCGCGAAACCAGAAACTGAATGATTTGATGAGATGAGATTAGATGAGATTAGAACGATACATTACCATACAAATACAATTAGCTTTCTTTTACTGGGGTCCTTTTTTATGGAACAGTCTCCCTTCTAACCTCACTTACCTCACCTCTCTTCTTCCAATCCGTAAGGCTCTCAAAATTCGTCTGTTTTTAGTGGATCGTTCCTAAATCACTCTTAATTTTTTAGCTCTTAGCTTTAATGGTTCAGTCCATTGCCTTCGTAACTTTCTTTGCTTTTCTGGTTCATTGCTTCTATCCCACCCCAATCTTTTTCTACCTCAACCATTTTACTACACTTTCATCATGAACATTTCTCACTACACTCGATTATATTACCATCGATTCTATAACCGATTCTCTCAAATGGGCTTATTTGATCATATCTTGCTTCGATCTAGTCTTTTGAGTATTTATCAAGTTACTCCGATTTTCACCTTGACTATTCGTAATTTCTTACTTTTTATTTTTATTATTACTAGTTTTATACTATGTCTGCGCCTGTGGGATTGACTTATTCGGCTGTATAGTGTGTCTGTGTGAGCCCAGGTTTGAGTACTGAAAACGGCAGCTCAACTAAAGAATAAACGCCGTCCCAGAGTACTTGGTCCTCTAGTAGTCAACTGTGAGAAATACCGTTTCCATGGGAGCGCCTTTGAATGCTGAGGATGCATTACAAATTGCACGATTAGATTAGATTAGATCAGATTAGATTGTTTTTATAGTGGCATTAACCCCGTAAAGCTTCGAGGCAATGAGGATATGTGATTTTATTCAAAACGAAATCTTTATTCAAATTGACAAAGTGTGAATGGAAGGAACAGAGGTTGCTTTTTTGAGGAACAAAAAGAACGCAAATATCTGTTAGAGAGTTTCTGGAATGATCGACAGGTGGTTATGCTTTTGGTTGGAAGGGCTAACTGTGGCTTGAGCCTTCACCATCGCCAGCAAGTTAGGCAGCTTAATGGGGAAATTTCGATAGGTGGGAGGGAGTAATGAAGGGAAAAAAAGATTAAAGATGGTGGTAAGGGGGTATAAAAAGGTAGAATATTGTCGAAGGTGGTCTTAGCGGAGGGCTTGAGAGGTGATTGGAGGAGGACGCAAAGAAATCTGCTACGAGAAAAGACTTCTAAAACGACTGCATTTCTGAAGGCTCACTGGAAACAGTGGGCACACGTTAGAAGTGGAGCACATGGAGTGTTTGGAAGGAGTGGAGGTGAGACGGGTGAATTTGCAGTTCTCAGACTGGAGTTGAGTAGAAATGTGGTTGTTGATGGAAGGAAAGAGACAGGTAACTGGACAAGGAGGAGGGAGAAGAGGGGGAGGAAGCCTACAAGAGGGACTGCTCGGTTGCTGCTTCTTCGGAGAGCTACACTTCGACTCACAAGCTTGTTCACTACAAGGCGGTTCACAACACAACCGTTCACAGCAACATGGTTTGCGGCAACAGGGCCAAAAACAACATTGTGGTTCACAGAAAATTTCCGCTTGACATGAAGACTCTGGTTGACAACAAGACTCTGGTTGACAACAAGACTTTGGTTGACAACAAGACTTTGGTTGACAACAAGACTCTGGTTGACAACAAGACTTTGGTTGACAACAAGACTTTGGTTGACAACAAGAATCTGGTTGAAAAAGTGTGTTCTGTTGACAACAAGACTCCGGTTGACAACAACACTGCCAACAGTGACAATAACAACATGGAAAATAACAACATTGTGTTTTTTCACGAAGTTTTGGTTCACAAGAACCCTCCCTTTGAGAACTGGTTGATTTTATCTTGTCTGAGTCTCCGCACTTGAGCACCTTGTGGTTCTGAAGGTCATCTTGTTGGCTTATTTGATGCTGGAGAAGTTGTTGTTGATGTTTCAATAGCACTTGTTGCTCCAGCAGTTGTTGTTGTTGTTCATTTTCTAGTTGTGATAAAGGCAATCCTTGTGGTTCTACCAGTTGCTGCAGTTGCCTTTTTTCCGATTTTGGAATGGAAATGCCCTGTTGTTGTTGTTGTTGTGATTGGTTTTGTTGTGGGTTTTTTTTTGATCTTTTTGGTGATCTTTTTTGCTGTGACGAACATTTTTGCGATGTCTTTTGTCTTGACAAACATTTTTGCGATGTCTTTTGTTCCGATGAACATTTTTGCGATGTATTTTGTTCCGATGAACATTTTTGCGATGTATTTTGTTCCGACGAACATTTTTGCGATGTATTTTGTTCCGATGAACATTTTTGCGATTTATTTTGTTCCGATGAACATTTTTGCGATGTATTTTGTTCCGATGAACATTTTTGTGATCCTAGTTGCTGTGACGAACAGTTTGGTGATCTTATTTGCTGTGACGAACAGTTTGGTGATCCTAGTTGCTGTGACGAACAGTTTGGTGATCCTAGTTGCTGTGACGAACAGTTTGGTGATCCTAGTTTCTGTGATGAACAGTTTGGTGATCCTAGTTTCTGTGACAAACAGTTTGGTGATCCTAGTTGCTGTGATGAACAGTTTGGTGATCCTAGTTGCTGTGATGAACAGTTTGGTGATCCTAGTTTCTGTGATGAACATTTTTGTGATTCTAATCGCTGTGATAAACGCTTTTGTGATCCTAGTTGCTGTGATGAACAGTTTGGTGATCCTAGTTTCTGTGATGAACATTTTTGTGATTCTAATCGCTGTGATAAACGCTTTTGTGATCCTAGTTGCTGTGATGAACAGTTTGGTGATCCTAGTTGCTGTGATGAACAGTTTGGTGATCCTAGTTGCTGTGATGAACAGTTTGGTGATCCTAGTTGCTGTGACGAACAGTTTGGTGATCCTAGTTGCTGTGATGAACAGTTTGGTGATCCTAGTTGCTGTGATGAACAGTTTGGTGATCCTAGTTGCTGTGATGAACATTTTTGGGATCCTAGTTGCTGTGATGAACATTTTTGTGATTCTAATCGCTGTGATAAACGCTTTTGTGATCCTAGTTGCTGTGATGAACATTTTTGGGATCCTAGTTGCTGTGATTCGTTTAGTTGCCATCTTATTGTTTGTGATCGCTTTTGTTGTGGTCTTTGTTGCTGTGATGGATTTTGTTGTGAGGGATTTTGTTGTGAGGGATTTTGTTGTGAGGGATTTTGTTGTGAGGGATTTTGTTGTGAGGGATTTTGTTGTGAGGGATTTTGTTGTGAGGGATTTTGTTGTGAGGGATTTTGTTGTAATCTTCTTTTTTGGAGTTTTCTTTTTTTTGATTGACTTTGTTGTGGTTGAATTTTTTTTGATATTTTTTGTTTTGACATTTTACGTTTTGACTTTCGTTGTTGTAACTGATTATGTTGTGTTTGATTGTATTTATATCTTTTTTGTTGTGATCTTTTTTGTTGTGTTTTTTTTTGTTCCGATTCTTTTTGTTGTGGACACAGAGACGTTGTTTTTTGGACACAGCGGCGTTGTTTTTTGGACACAGAGACGTTGTTTTGGGCCCAGAGACGTTGCTCTTGTTCTTGGAACTTTCCCTCAATATATTGTGATTTTTTTTTCTGTAATTCAATCAACTTTGAAAGACTTTGTTGTGATTGATTTTCTCCTAAAGAAAGTTTTTTTTGTTTAATTTTTTGCAATTGAAAAAAAAAAGAGTTTTGTTGTTGTTGTTGTTGTAAATAAAGTTGGTGTTGTTGTTTTATCAGACCGATTTTTTGTTGGAGTAGTTTTTCTTGCAAAATCATTTTTTCGTTTACTAATGTTTGCTTTTGTTTTTCCACAAAAGCTTGGGCCTCGCTTGAGAAAGCAAAAGGTGTGTGGGGAAGTGAGGGGAGTCTAGCCAAAAGAGTACGTGTTTTTGTTGCATCTCCTGCAGGCAAGAGGCTGTCGTGTTTGGAAAGGCAGACGTCATGCTGTCTTTGCTGTGTCGCCACTGTTCGTAGATGCTTTTTCAAAAAAGGGTTATCTTTTGGTAGTGGTTGTTGTATAAATTGTGGAGGTTGTTGTACCATTTCTAAAGTTTGTTGTGAAAGTTGTTTAAATTGTTGTGATTGTTGAGGTTTTTGTATTTTTATAAACTGTGGTAGTTTTTTCATAACTTTTTGCGGTTGTTGTATAAGTTGTTGTGGTTGTATAAATTGTTGAGGTTGTTGTGAAAGTTGTTGAGGTTGTTGTATAAATTGTTGAGTTTGTTGTGAAAGTTGTTGAGGTTGTTGTATAAATTGTTGTGGTTGTTGTATAAATTGTTCAGGTTGTAGTTGTTGTATAAATTGTTGAGGTTGCTGTAAAAGTTGTTGAGGTTGTTGTATACATTTTTGGGGTTGTTTTGAATTTTTTTGAGATTGTTGTATACATTTTTGGGGTTGTTTTGAATTTTTTTGAAATTTTCGTGGTACTTTTTGCGATTTTTGAAGAATTTGTTTTGTAGAATTTGGGATACAAGAACTTGGAAGGTCTTGTGTTTGTTGTGTATGAAGCTCTTGTGTTTGTTGTGTAGGAAACTCTTGTGTTTGTTGTGTAGGAATTTTTGGTCTTTGCACATTATTTTCTGTTTGTTGTGCAAATATTTCTGGTTGTTGTATATGTTGTTGGGGTTTTGGTATAAGTTGTTGCGGTTGTTCTATAAATTGTTGTGGTTGTTGTATAAGTTGTTTTGGTTGTTGTATAAAATGTTGTGGTTGTTGTGTAAAACGTTGTGGTTGTTGTGGTGGTTCTATGAACTGTTTTGGTTGTTCTATAAATTGATGTGGTTGTTGTATGAGTTGTTCTAGTTCTGATTGTGCTTTAAGTTTTTTTGGTCTTTTAAATTTTAGTTGATGTTGTATAATTTGTTGTGAAATTCTATGCACTTGCTGTGAAGGTTGTTGTGTATATTGTTGTTTTTGTTCTTGTTGTAAAAATCTTTGAAGCTGTTGTTTAAGTTGTTGTAAAAATGTCTTTGGTTGTTGTGTGAATTGTTTTGGTTGTTGTGTGAATTGTTGTGGTCGTTGTGTAAATTGTTGTGGTTGTTGTGTGAATTGTTGTGGTTGTTGTGTGAATTGTTGTGGTTGTTGTGTGAATTGTTGTGGTTGTTGTGTGAATTGTTTTGGTTGTTGTGTAAATTGTTTTGGTTGTTGTGTAAATTGTTGTGGTTGTTGTATGAATTGTTTTTGTTGTTGTGTGAATTGTTGTGGTTGTTGTGTGAATTGTTGTGGTTGTTGGGTGAATTGTTGTGTGAATTGTTGTGGTTGTTGTGTGAATTGTTGTGGTTGTTGTGTGAATTGTTGTGGTTGTTGGGTGAATTGTTGTGGTTGTTGGGTGAATTGTTTTGAGCGTTGTTCCTGTTTATTGAAAATTTTTGGTAAAATGGAGTTAGTCACTCTCATTCGAGGTTTTCTCATTTTCTGTTCTCTTCTTTCCTTGTTTGTAAAATCATTATTACCTTGGCCTTCTCCTTGCTCTCTTCCATCTTTTTGTACCTTTGGCGTTAAAAATTGTTGCGTTTGTTGCAAAAAATGTTGCGAGTTGGCAGACTGTTGAGGCAGTTGCGAGGTCAGTTGGGCCTGTTGCATTGCAACTTGTGGAGTTTGTTGCGAAGAATTTTGTTGTTGTGTCATAATTTTTTTTGAATTTTTGTTATAGTTTTTAATTTTTTGTTAAAAATGCATTTAGTTTTTTGCGTTTTTTTAGTTTTTTTGGCAATTTTGAGAAACAAAATGATCAATGAAAATGCATTTTTACCTTTTTTTCATTTTTTTGTTTTTTGAATTTATTTTATTTTCGAGTCGCAACGTCAAAACTTTTAAATGTTAATTTTTTGATATTTAAAAAAATAATATTTAAAAAAATTAGTTTACAAGGTATTAATAAGGTTTAAACTGAGCTTACAGCTTAACGTTTAATCGTTCAATTATTTTGGTAACATTTTTATTTCGGAAAACTGTATAGAGACATTCTAATCTAACCGATAAAGTTGTATAGCGCGTGAATGCACACTGAAATAAAGCTTGATTGGCGTGGATTACACGACCAGTCGACATCTGAACTTTTCATGCCTGGCGTTGAAAGGAGTATAATGGGTGGAATGGTGGGTGGAAAAGAGGTGTGGATGGGTGGATGGGTGGATGGGTGCATGGGTGGAATGGTGGGTAGGAAGAGGTGTGGATGGGTGGATGGGTGGATGGGTGGGTAGGAAGAAGTGTGGATGGGTGGATGGGTAGAATGGTGGGTAGGAAGAAGTGTGGATGGGTGGAATGGTGGGTAGGAAGAGGTGTGGATGGGTGGATGGGTGGATGGGTGGGTAGGAAGAAGTGTGGATGGGTGGATGGGTAGAATGGTGGGTAGGAAGAGGTGTGGATGGGTGGATGGGTGGATGGGTGGGTAGGAAGAAGTGTGGATGGGTGGATGGGTAGAATGGTGGGTAGAAAGAAGTGTGGATGGGTGGAATGGTGGGTAGGAAGAAGTGTGAATGGGTGGATGGGTGGATGGCTGGGTAGGAAGAGGTGTGGATGGGTGGATGGGTAGAATGGTGGGTAGGAAGAAGTGTGGATGGGTGGAATGGTGGGTAGGAAGAGGTGTGGATGGGTGGATGGGTGGATGGCTGGGTAGGAAAAGGTGTGGATGGGTGGATGGGTAGAATGGTGGGTAGAAAGAAGTGTGGATGGGTGGAATGGTGGGTGGGAGGAGGTGTGGATGGGTGGATTGGTGGGTGAAAAGACGGCTTGAATCCAACCACAAAAAACTCGATGCCACTGGAGCGACAACAAAACACTCGACTGCTTTTACTGGTAGCTAAAAAAGCAACAATAATTAAAACAACACCAAAGCACAGTTGATCAATGCCTCGCTCTATCAAACACATTTCCAACAGATTTCTATCGTTGAAAAGCAACGGACAGAAATGACACTGTTCGACTTAAGCAAAGCCTATGATAGGGTCTGAAAAACAGACTGATGCACTTTTTAAATATTTCGGCTCGCTTCCTGATATAGATCAGTTTATGGCTGAAGAACCGACAAGCCCATGCCGGGGTCAACGCAAAAGTTGGACGACCAAGAATCTTCAAGAAAGGTCTCCTCTGAAGATCAGTATTGTTCTTCATACTAATTATCATAATTATCATAATTATGATAGTTTTCATTTATATCAATGACCTCCAGATGCAATTTGAAGACACAACCCTCGTGAGTGCCTAGGCCGATAACCTGGCAATTGCATTTAGTAGAAGGAGTAAAACAGGAGTGATAAAAAAGCTCCAAAAAGAAGTTGACAAGTTAGTGAAGTGGAGTGATGATGCTCGTCTCACACTCAATATAAACAAATGTGAGGTCTCTTTCTTCAACCTATGCACAGCTGAAACGTCATGGCAGCCGCATATTAAAATCAGAGGTTTACTTTTCCCCTTCAACGCGACTCCTACCTTTTTAGGCGTTCAATACGGTCAACAACCCTCTTTCAGTGAGCATGTTAAGAAGGTATGCCAAGCTATGACCAAAATAAAGAATATTTTTTGTGCTCTTAAGGGCACAACTTGGGGATGGCGATCAGCAGAGTTGAGAACAATCTACATCGCCACTCAAAGATCTTTGGCCAAATATGGTTTACAGGCCTGGGCTCCATGGTTGTCGAACTCCAACTTAGGCAATCTTGAAAGCGCCCACCTGAACGCAGCTAGAGCCATCACTGGTGATTTTAGATCAACCCCCAGAGAATTTGTCTTGAGAGGCATATCTCACCCCAATTGAATCGAGATACAAGACCTTGTCACTTCTTAAAACGGATAGCTGGCTACAAGAGGCTAATACTGACCCATGGAGATTGACTCTGGACGATATGTGTCTCAAAAATGGTGAATAAATATTGGCGAAATTAACCAAACCGATTTGAGTGAACTTGACATGTATTCTCAACACCAAACCGGCAAATTGAGGCTCAAAACTCTTTGAGACCGCCCCTCCCCAGCCCCTAGCTACACGACAACAGCGAATAAGTCGGTGCCCCAAAACGTCCAACTTGAGAAAACCCAACAAACCATCGATGAAGAAAGTCATACTGACCTTTGAGTTTACGCCGATGGTTTCTAAAAAAATGACACCAAAAACGGTGGAACTGGCATGCTTATAGCCAAAGACAAAAAAGTTCTCCACCGTTGGCACGATGCAACCGGAGCACGCAGCAGCACCTATTCGGCAGAAAACTGCTCTAGAAGCTGTTTTGGAGCGGTTAAAAAATGAAAATGTTTGGCACATCGCGGTTAGTGTCTGTGATTGCAAATCCCTAGTCAAAGCCATTTCCAGCGTATGTCTGGAATTGATCTAATAAAGACTATTAAAAGATTAAAACCACAGATAATCCACACCAAACCGACTCAACCAATGTTTTTTTCCAACAGACCGCCACTACAATCATCCGCTCTTATAAGTTGACCATCGTCTGGGTTCTCGAACATTGTAACATTTAAGGCAATGAGCTGGCGGACGCAGAAGCCAAGCGGGGATCCACTTTACCGCAACCTGTCGAGCTGCACCTGGATCTAAAAACCAGGAAAGCGGAATCCGTCGGAAATACAGACCACTCCCAAGCAGCCACCACCGCTTTCTGGACTTATACACCCCCAAGATAAACAAAATCAAAAAGAACGCCCTCAGGCAGAACTGACTGCTCTAGTCATGTTCTGAAGCGGGCACCATTCAAGTCTCCGTTGATAGCAGCACCTCAGAGAAAAAGCAAATTCTAATCTCGGTCGACTCTGTGAAAAAGAGCCCGAAATAGCTGAACACCTCTGGCTCAGATGCCCAGCCTTCGCAACGGCCCGCTTTTGCCACGATATCGGGGCCTCCTATGATGAACTCGTGCGCTTTCTCCAGCCAGCTGTAGCGCATCTGAGAACCACACTCAGGCGCCTAAAATATACGTAATCAACATCAACATCCACGACAACCATAACAAAATCTAAAAAACCCACCAGCCACCAAACAAAAATGTCAACATCAAAAATATCAACGTAGATTAGAATATATGAAGGCTGATGAGCTAAGAACAGATTGTTTTTAATTACTGGGTTAATTACATCAGGTATTTTTTTGGAAATCAATGAAATCTAAAAGAGCTTTTACTAAAAACGAATTTGGTCTTCAAATCGACAAAGTGTGAATGGAAGAAACAAAGGTTGCTTGTTGAAGGAACAAAAAAACGCAAATATTTGTGAATGAGTTTCTGGAATGATCGACAGGTGGCCATGCTTTTGGTTGGAAGGGCTGACTGTGGCTTGGACCTTCACTATCGCCAGCAAGTTAAGCAGTTTAATGGGAGTGTGGACGAGTGGGAGGTTTTATGAGTTGCGGATGAACGGATATTGCGAAGAGTTTGTGGAAGAAGTGTGGTGGGAGGTAGCGCCAGATAAAAGTGTATGAAAAAGTGGTGGAGGGTTAAAAAGCGATTGAGTTTGGAGACAATGTTGAACGGGTTGCAATGTTTGGCTGGGAGGGGTTTGAAAGTGGTACGGGTTAGAAGGATGAGGATATTTGAAATGCGTAGGAAAGAGGAGCGGGTCGAAGACCTCTGAACAAATTTGGTATTTGCTTTGTGTTGTTTCGGTATTCAGAGGAGATAGGTCGTTTGCTTTTATGTATTTTGGCTTTTCGGGGCTTGAACAATAATAATTTTGTTCGCAACAACTGCTCTCGCAAGAATAATCCGGCTCACAAATACATTTTCGTTCGTAGCAATACTTCGGTTCATGGGAATATTTTGTTGCATAAGGATATTTCCATTCAAAAGTACGTTTTTTTTTTTTTTCTGTGTACCTTCTTCCTCTCCGCCTGCCATCGTATTCCCTTTCGAACTGTTCGCCCCGACACCGGTTTGAATTAGCAGAAATGGCATCCAGCGTTAGGTCACTAAGCAACAAAATCCTCTTCTTCCTCTTCTTTAATTCCCTCTTCAACATCATTCTCGTCGTCTTTCTGGCAAATTCGTCAGAGGGGAAAAAAACATGATTGGAGGAGAACGGGGTGTCCCTCTCATCCAAAGATGACAATACTGATTCCACGGAGAGACTGGCGTTGTGTTGGTTGCGTTGGGAGAAACGTGATGGAGGTTTGTGCCATTGCGCACGTAGTGGTGAATAGACACGTGGTGTGTGCCGTGGTGAATAGATACGTGGTGTGTGTTGCCGTTGTGAACAGTTTCGTGGTGTGTGTTGTCTTGGTGAATATTTACGTGGTGTGTATTGTCCCGGCGAGTAGATACATGGTGTGCGTTGTCTTGGTGATAATTTTCGTTCAAGATGTTTTTGTTTCGAGAGAATTTTTCCGTTTTGGTGCTGTGGAAAAAATTTATAGGTCTGATCCGGAAAATTCTCTTTCTCTTCTACTTGGATAGACATGAACGAATGTTGTTGGCGTTGTTTGTTCTGTTTTTTTTTTTGCTTTGTTTGTTTTTCTATGAATTTTTGTTGTTTTCTTTGTTGCGCGTGTTGCGAAAAAAATTGTTGCTGTTGTTGTTCAAGTTGTTTTTGTAAAATTTCATTTTCCAACTGCAACAAAAACAGCTCTTTCTCTTCCAAACGTTTTTCTTTGCTTGACAACACCTCTCTTTGTTTGATGAAGAGATTTTCTTGTTCTGGGTCTTTTCTTGGTAGTTGTGTCAAAGCAGAGTTTTGTTGAAGATATTTTGACTGTTTTTGAAGTGGCTGTTGAAGTTGTTGTTGAAGTTGTTGTGGTTGTTGTTGAAATTGTTGTTGTGGTTGTTGTTGAAGTTGTTGTGGTTGTTGTTGAAGTTGTTGTGGTTGTTGAAGTTGTTGTGGTTGTTGAAGTTGTTGTGGTTGTTGTTGAAGTTGTTGTGGTTGTAGTTGTTGTTGTAGCTGTTGTTGTAGTTGCTGTTGTAGTTGTTGTTGTTGTTGTTGTTGTTGTTGTTGTTGTTGTTGTTGTTGTTGTTGTTGTTGTTGTTGTTGTTGTAAGTTAAATTCAAGCGCGTTTCTGTCAAATTTTCGTGGCATGTTATATTGTGGTAGTTGTTCGTTATATTGTTGTGGTTGCACGTTATATTGTTCTGGTTGCATGTTAAATTTGAGTAACTGTTGCGTATGAATGAGAGATGGTTGTTTTTTGAATTTTTGTATTATTTGGCTAAACTTATCCATGGAATTGCGGGGATGAACATCAGAAATGGATTCCTTGTAGGATGTTTGGTTGGCTCGGGCAATTGGGTGAGGGCTGATAGGGTTACAAGCCTGGTGCTTTGTGTCAACCAGTTGTTTCTTTTGTAGTGGTTGCACAATAATTGGTTGTCTTTGAGAATTTAATTTTGGATTCTTGTTAATTAGGTGTGGATTTCTGTTAATAAGTTGGGGATTTCTGTTAATTTGCTGTGGATTTCTGTTAATTAGCTGTGGATTTCTGTTAATTAGCTGTGGATTTCTGTTAATTGAATGTGAACTTGTGTTAATTAGCTGTGGATTTTTGTTAATTGAATGTGAACTCATGTTAATTATCTGTGGATTTTTAATTGAATGTGAACTCGTATTAATTAGCTGTGTATTTTTGTTAATTAGCTGAAGATTTGTGTTAGTTAGTTTATTTTTTTTAATACGACTTTCATTCAGATTGAAAGGAAAAACAAAACTCAGTTTTTTTTGGTTTTTGAATGGCATTTTCGGAGGCAAATGAGGGGGAGGAGGGTGGCGGAAAAAACTCCAGCTGCGATGGAGGCGTGCTGAGTGGGCGAAAAAGGTAAAAGAAGGTAGAAGTCACTTGGTAGGGTGTTTGGTTGGCGTGGCTTGTGAGATTAGTGGGTGAAGCAGAAGAGGCGTCTATACAAGTCTGTTGGAAGATGCAAGGACACGTGATTCAAGTGCAATCTCCATAATCATCCTTCCGACTAATTAAATATCCTTTGGGATTGTTTTAAGATGATTTTTTTCAAATATTTATTTTTCTTTTATGCAGAAAATAGAAAATTCTAAAAGTGCGAGACCTTGTAAAGATTTTTAAGTTTCAACGTTGAATTAAAATTTGAATTTTTAAAACGATTGAATATATATTTTTATAAAGAATTTTCTTATTTTTCGTGTTTAATTTTTTTGTTTATTTCTTTTTAAGTTTCAACGTCAGCTTTCGAACTTTTTTAAATGTTAACTTCGTAATTTTTTTCATTGTTTTCATAACAGTCGATTTAACGATAATAAACTAAGATTTAAAAAATATTTCAATTTTGTAACCAGTTGAATCTAAATATTTATATATAAATAATTAATTACGATATTTTTTGATGGTGTTTAACTATGAGCTGATAAAAGTGCGTCAAAATATTGAAGTTCTGGTAACATGGTAACTAAGCGATATAAGAAGTTATAAATTTGAAGTCTGCATCGATGCTTTTATATCAGATTACAGTATTTTCAATCAATCGCATTTCAACGATTCCTTTGGTTTCTCGAATAGTTCCAATCTTCACCAGACCAACAGCCTGGTTCTTTAGCCAAACCAGCAGTCATGTTACTCAGCCGTTTTTCAAGCAGCGAATATTTTGTGAATTTGTTTCAATTTTTTTTGCTTAGTTCAGATTTAAAAAAAATTGAAATAGTGCTGCAACAATTTTCAAGTTTCTGTAGGAAGAGCACTCAGTCAAATCAATTCGATCAAAGCCAAAATCTCATGAGATACCTCAAAAACTAAGAGCAAAATTTCCAAAACCTTAAATGAGTAGATAGAGAATAATGAAACAAATTTTGTTGAGCTGCTGTGTAAAAGAGACGGCTAATGAGTGCTAACTTTCCCAAGGGTGCTAAACAGAGAATGAGAATGTGTGGATGTTGCCAATCATAAACATATAAAACAACTTCAATCTTTATTTAATAAAACAATAAGGCTTTACTACCTTTTTCCTAACTATCCTTAAATAAAACCAATATTTGCATCTCTTGATGAACGCTTGTTCTCAAGAGTTACCAATAACCCGCACCATGTACTCCATCAGATCCTCCCATCTGTCAAGTCTACGTCCAGTGATATGCGAAGACGAAAGCACAATAACACCAAAACAATTTACTCCTCCTACCAAGACAAAATATTCCTTCTTCGTCTTCTCAATACTCAATAAGCTCATAATACTCATTGTTCATCGTTTTTAATTTAAACCTTTTTTTGCCTTTTGTTGTAAGTTCAATGCTGACTTTTATGACTGATAACATTCTGTTTCCGTATATTTTAATTTCTTTTTAAGTTCGACTGCTCGCTGTGTTTTTGTAAACTTTCCAGTGTATGTCTGTAATTGATCTAATAAAGACTATAAAAAATGAAAATAGAAAGGTTGAATAAGCAAATCATTTGTGGACACAGGAAATTGTCACATGATATTCAGGGAAATTTTACAATACAAATTAAAAAAATTAAAATAGGGTTTAACTTAAAAAGGTGTTAGAGTATTTGGATCTGCATGAAACTCTTCAGTTTATTAGTGGTTCTCTTTCTTGTTTGGTGTTGTTCTTTGGGGGATGGTGGGTGCATGGTGGAGTGAATGGAAGGTGTATGGTGAGTTGCATGGTAGGGTGCATGGTAATTGCATGGTGGGTGCATGGTGGAGTGAATGGAAGGTGTATGGTGAGTTGCATGGTAGGGTGCACGGTGGGTGCATGATGAGGTGCATTCAAATCAGAGAAGCGGAGAAGTTGGGATGAAGATTCGAAAAGTAGCTGTAGTGGTGTTGTATGAGAGGTGTGGAAAGATGAGGTTTTAACTAATTTTCATTCATTGAAGCCCTTTTAGAGAAGTTGCTGAAAGCTTATTTAGAAGGGGTTCAAATTGGATAGTACCTGTGAAGAAGAACGAGAGGAGAGAGACAATGGAGAGGAAGAAAGAAGAAATAGGTTGTAGGAAATTGTAGTCAGTGTCCTCAAAAGGTTACGGGTTCGAATCCTTAGGAAGGTAGCATTATTTTGCTTCCGTTGGTATTGTTGTTGTTGCTGGTGTTTCAAACCACGTCGTATTTGTTGTTGTGGGAGAAGTGTTGCTGCATGACAAGGTGTTGAGTATGTTGAAATAAATGTTGGGGTTTCATGTACTTTTGTTTAGGTTGGGTTAGATTTTGAGGTTAGTATTTTTTAAAAGTTAATTTGTTTTAAAAATCGTTTCAATTGTTGTGGTTGTGAAAAACTCTGTTGTGGAAAAAATTGTTGTTGTGGGAAGAGTTGTTGCTGTGGAAAAAGTTGTGGAAATATTTGTTGGTGTGGAAAAAGTTTTTGTTGTGAGAAAAGTTGTTGTTGAAAGTAATTTTGTAGCTGAGAAAAATGTTGATTTGAGTTTTTCAAACGTTTCTTTCGTGATAGTTTTGGAAAAGATTGTTGTGGATGCTGTTGCAATTTTTTCAGCCGTTGTCTAAGTTTTTTTTGCTGTTGTAGACGCAGTTTTTGCGAGTGTTGTTGCAAGAGTATGTTTTTGGCTCGCAACAAAAGCTTCTTCTCGTTTTTCGGTCTTAATTCTTTACTTGAAATAACTTTTTCCCGACTCTGTGACTCATTCCATTGATGTGGTCGCAGTGAAGAATGTGTATGTTGTAGTGAGGAAGCTTCTTGTGGTGTGGCTCTTTGTTGTAGTCGTGTGGCTCTTTGTTGAGATTGCATGGATTTGTGCTGTGATCTCCTAGCCTTTCGTTGTATGCGCGTATACAGTTCTTGTTGTAGCAGCGCTTTATAATGGTGTAGCACCATAATGTTTTGTTCTATTTGCGTGTTTTGTTGTTGTAGTTGTATGTTTTGTTGTTGTAATTGCATGTTTTTTTGTTGTAGCTGCGTGTTTTTTTGGTTTTTTAGTTGCGTGTTCTTTTGTTTTTGTAGTTTCATGTTTATTTCTTTTAGTTGCGTGTTTTCATGTTTTAGTATTTGTTTCTTTAGTTTTTCTGGTTGTGTGTTTTTTTGTTCAAGTTGCGTGTCTTTTTGTTCAAGTTGCGTGTTTTTTTGTTTAAGTTGCGAGTATTTTTGTTCTAGCTGCGTGTTTCTTTGTTGTAGTTGCGTATTTGTTTCTTTTAGTTGCGAAGTTCTTTGTTCTGACTGCTTAAATATTTCTTGTTGCAGCAGTTTGTTGTTCTCTTGTATTAGCATATTACTTTGTTTTAGTTGCAAAATACTCCGTTGTAGTTGAGAGTTTCTTGGTTGAGCTCCCATGCTTGCTTCAGAGAATTGAGAATGAGTCAATAAAAAGACTTTCGTTTAATCTTTTTTTGTTTGTTTTTAATTTTTTGAATTTCATTTACTTTTGATTTGCAACGTCAGCGTTTGAGCTTTTTAAATGTTAATTTTTTTATGCTTTTAAGTGATTTATCAAATTACAGGTTTTAAAATCAAAATTTGCTAAGTCGTTTTCAATTTTAAATTCGGTTTTTTTAAATTGAGGTTTTGGTTGATTTAACTTTTTTCTAGTTTGATTTTTGATGCGATTGAGTTATGATTCATTTTTAAATTTTAAATTCCAGTTATGGTTGATTTGATGAAAAATTCTGTAGATTGCATTTATTCTTTGGTTTCCGGTTTCACGAAAGCGTGTATAGCCGTTACTTTAACTTACCACATTTAAACTATTTTTATTACCTATTTGAAATTTAAAGTTTCAAGTATTAGTTAGAAATGAGTTAATTTACCTAAGAGTTATTGCTTTTGCTGATTGCAAGGGTTCTGAAATTTTTTTTTTTTAAATTGCCAAATCCGCCATTTTCTCGTTCGAAATACAGACATTTCAGTGAAATCTTCAACCAACGCCTACATAAATACTGTTTTCAAAATTACTTAACAAGAAAGTAAACAAGTGTTGAAAGGCATTGCAAAAAATTGTGGTATCCTGACAGACTAACTTGTGGATTTGAGAAATGGCTGAGGAAGAAATTGGTGTGAAATCGTCAACCAATCGGCTACAGAAATACCGTTTGCCAACTTGAGCGAAAAAATAAGAATGAACGAGTGTTGAAAGCAATGCAAAGAATTGTGGCATCCAGACAGACTTTCCTGTGAATATGAGGAATGGCTGAGAAGGAAAATAGAAGAAAAAAACTCTGTAATAGTTATGTTATGTTGTTTTAAGAAATGATTCAATTCTCAACTTTTAAGACTCATTAATATGATTTAATGAACAATTTTGTTCTTGAATTCCTTAGAACTTTTCAACGTTTCAGTTTTGGTTAATTTGATTAATTTTCTTACAAAAAAAATTGACAGTTTTATGACATTCACTTATTGTTGATTTCAATTTTTTTTAATTTTGATCGTCCACCCTGTTCTGTGCAATTTCCAGCATTTGTCTGGATTTGCTTCAATAAAAACTATAACATTCTGAATTTTTGATATTCATAAATTTGATTCTATTGTCGATTTTTCTGATTTCTAGAAACAGACAATTAAAAGTTTTCATGACATTTAGTTATTTTTTTATTTTATTTTGTTTGTTCACCATCTTTTGTGCCATCTACAGCGTTCATTTGAATTTGCTTAAATAAAGACTAAAAAATTATTTTTAAAATAAATTTGTGAACTCCAATGATAATTTCTACCCATTGTTGATCTCATAGACACACGCACCCACACCACCTCTCTTCAGAGACCTTACTTCTGCTATCACAGAGCCTCCTCTCCCATCAACCAGTGCCACTCATTGTGAGAGAAGCACCTTTGAGAACTCTATTGTGGAATCTGTCGTCCCAACGCAATAATAATAATTTTAATATTAAAAAAAATAAATAAGGAAAATTGAAATAAAAGTTAATTAGGTCCACCAGCCTTTTTAAGGGCTGCGTTGAAACAGTTATAAAAGCAGGGTTGTGCTGTTGAGGAATAAATCATTGAGCTGATGGGGGAGTACACGCCTTAGAAGAACAAACTATTGAGCTGATGGGAGAGTTCAAGCCTTGGAGGAACAAACCATTGAGCTGATGGGGTTTTTTTACCCCATGGAGGAACAAACCATTGACAAGAGTATAATGTAATACAATAAAAATACATAACCATACAATACAAGTAGGAATATTATTATAATGTCATGGGGCCCATAGAGACTGAGTAAAAAATCATTTTAAATATAATTATTATGAAGAAATAAGTAAGAAAAACAATTTTCATGGAGAGGAAGAGAATTTCCCTGCCATGATTGTGGGAGGTGGATGGATTTTTCCCGAGTACTTTATTGACTTGAGTTGTAGCTATTTTAACTCAAACTTAAGCTAATTTTTTTTTAATTTTTTTTATTTTCAAAATTTTTGTTTTGTTTATAATAAAACTCTAATTTTATATGAAAAAAGAAATTCTAATCAATAAAAGATTGTAATTTTTTTCAACTTTTAACTTTATTATAAAAATAAATTAAAAAATTAAAAATCATGGATTAAAACATCAAATTGGTAAGCGTTTGATGATGTACAATTCGTAGTTTGAGTCCTTGAATGGTGGTGAGTTGAAAAGTTCTTTCACACATGAGAAGTTGAGAAGTAAGTAAAAAAACCGCTTCCTTACGCGACTTTCAAATTCTAATAATGAACTGAACCTCTTTTTATTAAACACCAGGTCACTTTACAATAAATCCTTACACATTTTTAATCTTCTAACCTCCTCCTCTATTCACTTTTTAGGCTTAACTGAGACATGGCATGAAGATGCCACTTCACCCTCTTTACATTCTGCTTCTCTTTCATTTTAATCTTTTATTGAACTGGCTGGGTCTCCTACAAAACCTTTTTTTTTCTCACTCCTCCCACGGTGGCATTTCTTTTTTCTATATATCTACTTTTTTTGCTTTTAACATTTCTTATCCTCCTTACTCTTCCTTCGAATGTCTATTTCCATCATTCAAATTTCCTTCTAATTTCACTTTTGTTATTGCACTAATTTATAGGCCTCCTACTTCCTCCTTCCCACTTTTCCACGAAGAGTTTCCGGTTTCGCGAAAGCTTGTATGACTGTTACTTTAATTTTCTTTATTTAAATTATTTTTATTAACTATTTGAAAGTTAAAGTTTCAAATATTAGTTATAAATCAATTAATTCATTTAAGAGTTGTATTTTTTGCTGATTACAAAGATTTTAAAGAGATTGTCGAATCCGCCATTTTCTAGTTTGAAATACAGACCTTTTTCTATGTATGCGTCGCCAAAGTGATGCCAGTTATTGCCGCTGAGTTTTCATTCTTCAAATTTAACTATTTTAATCCATTTTTTTCAAATTTTTGAATTGATTTATTGTTTTAAATTGATATTTCATTGTTTTTAACATTAAAAAAAAATTTTTCGCGTTTTGTTCGTTTCGTAGGTTCAATTTCTATTACTGATAACATTCTGTTCTCGTATATTTCAATGTTTTTTTAGTTTGACTATTCGCCGTGTTTTTGTAACATTTCCAGCGTATGTCTGGACCTGATCTAACGAAGATTATAAAAAAAAATTATTATTAGACATTGCAGTTAAATCGTCAACCAATCGGCTACAAGAATACCGTTTGCCAAGTTAAAAAACAAGAAAGTGAGCTAGGGTTGAAAGCATTGCAAGGAATTGTGGTATCCAGACAAACTTCTTTGTGAATATAAGAAATGGCTGAAAAGGAAAAGAAAAGAAAAGAAGAAATAACTTGAAATAACTCTGCAATAGTTATGTTATGTGGTTTGAAGATATGATTCAATTCTCAAATTTTAAGGCTCATTTATTTGATTTAATAGACAATCCTGCTTTTGAATTTCCTAGAACACTGCCGTTTTGGTTAATTTGATGAAACATTCTTCAATAGTCAC
This sequence comes from Branchellion lobata, assembly GCA_947562095.1. Taxonomy (NCBI): domain Eukaryota; kingdom Metazoa; phylum Annelida; class Clitellata; order Hirudinida; family Piscicolidae; genus Branchellion; species Branchellion lobata. The sequence goes on along the minus strand of OX387257.1, from coordinate 3,110,549 downwards.
TCAATGTAAACTATGACTCAAGTATAAATTTTTGAGATTTTGAAATTTAATTTTATAGTCAATTTTTCATCTCTTGCAACAGCCACTCGACAATTCTTTTGACATTCAGTTATTGTTGATTTTAGTTTTTTTCCTTCAATTTTGATTGTTCACCATGTTTTGTGCCATTTCCAGTGTTTGTCTGGATTTGATTCAATAAAGACTAAAAAAAAGAATTTTCAGTTTTAACTGAGACTCTATATGCATTCTTCCACTTTTTTTATTTTGGGTGATTTTAATATTTCTCAGTATAATAAATTGAATCTCTATTCTTTGAAACTAGATAATATTTTTTATCTTTCTAATCTCACACAACATGCTTATTTTCCAACACACACTGCCGGAAACACACTTGCTTATATAATCTCTTCTTCTTTCACTAAACCATCCATCTCATAATTACTTTTCCCCAAAAACCTTCTCTGAATTAACTAATATAATCAATCCAATGTCCTCTTTCACATGTTCTATTGACCTTATACCAACTCATATTTTTAAAGAACTTTCTTATTTTTTCTACCCAAAAATGTTTGAGCTAATTAATCTCTCTTTAACTACAGTAATCTTCCCTTCTACTTAAAAAATCTATTATTACACAAATAATTAAAAAATTCTCTCTAGATCCTTCTCTACCAACAAACTATGGGCCTGTATCTAATTTATCTTTTATTTCTGAATTTCTTGAAAAGGTTGTTCATTTTCAGCTTCTCCATTTTTTGAGGCCTGACAATCTGCTTTCTTCTACTCAGTCTGGTTTTCGTTTTTTCCACATTACTGAAACCTCACTTTTGCAAATATCTATTGATTTGTCACTTTCCTGTGACCAGGGTAATATCTCCATCCTTCTTTGCTTGGATTTTTCTTCTGCTTTTGACATTGTCGACCACTCCTTACTAATTTAGCAACTTGAGACATCTTTTTGAATTTCTGGCTCTTGTCTTAAATGGATTTTCTCTCATCTTTCCAACAGGATTTCTGTAGTTTCCATAAACAACTCTCATTCTACTCTTTCCTCGTTCTCATTTGGTGTTCCTTAGGGTTCTGTTCTTGGTCCTCTTCTTTTTATTCTTTATACTTCTGAACTTTCAAAAATTACTTTATCATTTTTTCTTCAGTGTCAACTTTATGCTGATGACTCTTACATCTTTACTTCATTCCCTTAATATGAATTATCTTTTACTACCTCTAGAATTTCTTATTGTATTGGTAAAATAATCCCTTGGAGTGATTCTGTGTTTTTCAAACTTAGTTCTTCGAAATTTGATCTTCTTTATTTCAGCCTTATTGAATCTCTTCCCTCAATTAATATTTCATCTAACCTTTTACTCGCCCCTTCCACCATTCTTAGTTTAGGTTTCATCTTCGACTCTTCGCTTTCTCTCATACCACAAATAAATAGCTAAATTATCTTTTTTCCATTTTCACCGTATTAATCAACTGAAAATTTTCCCAGACAATCCAACCCTCAAACTGCCCGCTTAGTTTTTGGCACTCATAAATTCTCTCGTCTAACTCCTACCCTTATCTCTACACTATTTGCATCTTTAAAAAATCAGTTTTCAAAATCTGCACTCTCATGTTTAAAATAAAAAATAATCACCACTACCTACTCAGCTGACTTTTTTCAATTGCCTCTTCGTGAGGGACTGAGGCTTTCTACTTATTCTCATTTTTTAGGATACCTTCCAACAATATTTATGCTAAATCTTCACTTTCCTACTGAGGGCCCCTTTTATGGAACTCTCTTCTCCCCATTCTCACCTCTATTATTTCTCTACTTTCGTTTCGTGAAAATCTTAAACTTTGTTGTTTAAACAGTTCGTAGCAGAGCACTCTTAAACAGTGTGTAATCAGCGCTATATAAATGATTTGATTAGATTAGATTTTCCTATTTGAGAATTTCGAAAAAGACTTTCTCTCCCAAGCACACAATCGTCTTTGGAGCACATAAACGTTTAAAAGTGAACAATAATTTATCATTGAAGTCAGGATCATACACAATGTCAGATCCAAATATAAAGTCCAAATCTTTGAATAAATCATCATTTGCAGGGGTTCCCCAGCTATAAGGTGCTGCAATGATGTTGGCGATGTTTGATGAATGGCGGTTGAGAGCAAGGCAATGGCGAGTGTGGTGGATGGCCGAGGGCAGGTCTGTCACTGTGACGTCCGCGCCCAGAAGAGCACTCAGCATTCCTACCAAGCCACAACCTGCCCCCAGCTCCAAACATTTGTTACCGCTAAAGTTTTCGCTTCCCTTGTGTTCGAGGTACGATGCTAATAAGTAGGAACCGTGCCATAACTTGTAGTTTGTGTTTTCTCGTCTGCTCACTTCAGCGTCTAAATTTTGTTCAATTTTGATACTTTGATTGCAAAAAGGAAAGGTTAAAACTTTTTGGTTTTTGAAATCCACCCTCGGGTTGTTGTAGGTCCACAGTACTAGAGACATGCGATTGTTGTTATTTTTAGGTTACGATTTGTGCTTAAAAATGGATTCTTGAAGGACAACTTTTATATAGAAAATAGAGTTTGTCAAAAAAATAATTTTAATAAAGCTCCAATAAAGTATTTTTGAAAAATCAAAACTAAAAGTTTTGTTAAATTTTATTTGAACCATGAAAAGAAATACAATGCTGACGTTATTTTGAAAATAAGAAAGCATAAGAAACAAGTAAACTGAATATGTATGTCATAAAATTCAGTTTTGATTCATTATTTGCAATATGTTAATGTATTTTAATTCAAAATAGTTTTTCAAAACTCTAATAGTTTATAATATATTTTTTTATATACTTTATTCAATGAAAAATAAAATAATACAACAAATATGTATGCGTTCTCCAAAGTGATGCCAGTTATTGCCGCTGAGTTTTCATTCTTCAAATCTAACTATTTTAATCAATTTTTTTCAAATCTTTTAATTGATTTATTGTTTTAAATTAATATTTCATTGTTTTTAATATTTTTTTTAAGTTTCTCGCGATTTGTTCATTTCATGGGTTCAATGCCGACTTTTCTATTACTGATAACATTCTGTTCTCGTATATTTCAATGTTTTTTTAAGTTCGACTATCGCCGTGTTTTTGTAACATTTCCAGTGTATGTCTGGACCTGATCTAATGAAGACTATAAAAAAATTCTTTGGACACAGAGAAATTGTTCTTGTCCTCGGAAATTTTCAATCGCTATATAAACTTCAGACAGACCATAGCTATTACTTCGACCTTTTAACATTGCAGAAGCATCGGTAAGCTGATTATCAAAGAATCACATGCGTATAACCTACTTGAGCTTCTCATCAAGACTTTTGGAATTTAAAGCCTCATTTATTTGAAAAACTTCCAAAGATTCACTTTTTAATCTAAATCCAATCAAAACATTAGTAACACCTTTGTCAATGTGAAACAAAGAAGATCCAAATCTCAAATGTTTTCAATTAATTTTTTTATGGCGCCATTATTGGTAAAACAAACGAAGAAATAAGAAAGGGTTCTGTCAATGCGGTGTCATCCCATGGGGTGTCAGCAGCTGGGGTGTCAGAGCATCGACCTCAGCCACAGAGGAGTAAAGTGCCTGGAGTGTTCGTGTGGCTTCAAGTTCGTGTCCAAGTGTCCGCAGTGCCCAATCCGCTGTCCCTTGTGTCACCTCTACCACATCGTGCGCAAACGTCAGTGGTGTCGTAATCAAAAGGCTAGGATGTGTTGCTTCGGTCGGTCATGCACGTGTGGCTGTACTCTGTGCTGCACGTGTGGTTGTAATTCGTGCTGCAAGTGTGGCTGTGATCCTTGCTGCAAGTGTGACTGCGATCCGTGCTGCAAATGTGGTTGTAATCCGTGCAAGTGTGGCTGTAATCCGTGCAAGTGTGGCTGTAATCCGTGCAAGTGTGGCTGTGATCCATGCTGCAAGTGTGACTGTAATTCATGTTAGTGTGGTGGGGATCCATGCATGTGTGGCTGTAATCCGTGCAAGTGTGGCTGTAATCCGTGCAAGTGTGGCTGTGATCCATGCCGGTGTGGCTGTAATCCGTGCACGTGTGGCTGTGATTCGTGCTGCAAGGGTGGCTGTGATCCATGCTGCAAGTGTGACTGTAATTCATGTTAGTGTGATGGGGATCCATGCATGTGTGGCTGTAATTCATGCAAGTGTGGTTGTGATCCGTGCAAGTGTGGCTGTAATTCATGCAAGTGTGGCGGTGGTCCGTACTGTGAGTGTGACTGTGATCCATGCCAGTGTGGCTGTAATCCGTGCACGTGTGGCTGTGATCCGTTCTGCAAGGGTGGCTGTGATCCCCACTGCAGGTGTAAATGGGATCCGTGCTACAAGTGTAATTATGATTGTTGTTCGGATGTTTCCAGTGAAGTCTGGCCTCCAAACTACAAAATGGCTTCAACCACCAAACCGTTTGTTGTTGTCAACATCAACAAACTTACTAGTAGCAACGTTGCAACAAATAATGTTGCTGGTAACCATGTTGCTACAGTAATTGTTGCCTAAACCAAAGTATCAACATTGATGTGGCGCTGAATTTTGCAACAGTTTCCAAGAATGTCGAACAGATGCGCCGGTTTGAAAAAGAAGAAAGAAGAAAGTTGCGCAAGACGAGTGGCTGTGGTGGCTCCCACCACTCCTACCTTTTCAGCGGGGCTCTTCCCAACCACACAGCCTTCTCTTCTTTTCCCTCCTCCCCCTCCTCTTCTTCATTCTTCTCTTTTTCATTTTTCTTTTCTTCCTTCTTCTTTTCCTCCCCCATTTTTTTCTTTTTCTTTTCTTCCCCTTTTTTTTTTTACATTCCTTCCTTCATCTTCAACATCCTCCATAACACCTTGGAACTTTTGAGATTTTTCCGAGTGTCCTTTCGAATGACTTCAAAGACGTTTGATTTCATGTTCAATAATATTAAATAATATTAAATTATTATTATTATTATTATTATTATTATTATTATTATTATTATTATTATTATTATTATTATTATTATTATTATTATTATTATTATTATTATTATTATTATTATTATTATTATTATTATTATTATTATTATTATTATTATTATTATTATTATTATTATTATTATTATTATTATTATTATTATTATTATTATTATTATTATTATTATTATTATTATTATTATTATTATTATTATTATTATTATTATTATTATTATTATTATTATTATTATTATTATTATTATTATTATTATTATTATTATTATTATTATTATTATTATTATTATTATTATTATTATTATTATTATTATTATTATTATTATTATTATTATTATTATTATTATTATTATTATTATTATTATTATTATTATTATTATTATTATTATTATTATTATTATTATTATTATTATTATTATTATTATCATTATTATTATTATTATTATTTATATTATTTATATTATTATTATTATTATTATTATTATTATTATTATTATTATTATTATTATTATTATTATTATTATTATTATTATTATTATTATTATTATTATTATTATTATTATTATTATTATTATTATTATTATTATTATTATTATTATTATTATTATTATTATTATTATTATTATTATTATTATTATTATTATTATTATTATTATTATTATTATTATTATTATTATTATTATTATTATTATTATTATTATTATTATTATTATTATTATTATTATTATTATTATTATTATTATTATTATTATTATTATTATTATTATTATTATTATTATTATTATTATTATTATTATTATTATTATTATTATTATTATTATTATTATTATTATTATTATTATTATTATTATTATTATTATTATTATTATTATTATTATTATTATTATTATTATTATTATTATTATTATTATTATTATTACTATTATTATTATTATTATTATTATTATTATTATTATTATTATTATTATTATTATTATTATTAT
>OX387257.1:3092084-3099584 GCA_947562095.1 Branchellion lobata | reverse complement strand
ACTCAGAAGCCAAGTGGGGATCTACTCTACCACAACCGGCTGAGCGGCATTTGGACCAAAAGACCAGGAAAGCGGTGATTCATCGAGAAGACAGACCACTCTCGAGCAGCCACCACCGCTTCATGGTCTTATACACCACCAACACAAACCAAATCAAAGAGAACACGCTTAACAAGGCAGAACTGACGGATCTGGTCAAATTCAGAAGCGGACACCACCCAAGTCTCCGCCGATGGCTGCACCTCACAGAAAAAGCAGATTCAGACCTCTGTCGACTTTGTGAGGAAGAGGTCAAATCAGCCAAACACCTTTGGCTCAATTGCCCAGCTTTCGCAAGGGCCCGCTTCTGCCACAACATCGGGACTTCATATGATGAACTTGTGCGCCTTCCACAACCAGCTTTAGCGCATCTGAAAACTTTCCTCAGGCACTTAAAATAAACAACAACAACAACCACAACAACATCTTTGGCCGAATATGGTTCACAGGCTTGGGCTCCCTGGTTATCGAAATCCAACCTAGGGAAGCTTGAAAGTGCCCAGCTGAACGCAGCTAGAGCCATCACTGGTCACCTAAGATCGACCCCTGGAGAATTCGTCCTAAAAGAGGCACATCTCACCCCACTGGAAGCAAGGTACAAGACCTTGTCACTTCTTAAGGCGGATAGTTGGCTACAACAGGCTGACACTGACCCCCGGAGACTGACCTTGGACCGACAAGCTCCTCAAAGACTGGTAAAAACGGATTGGCGGGGATTGACCACACCGGTTTTAAGGGAACTTAATCTGTTCTCTCAACACCAAACCGGCGAAGCGAGGCTCCCACCCCCTTGGGACCGCCCACCTCCAGCCCCCATCTACATGACACCAGCGAGCAAGTCGATGCCTCAAATCGTCCAACTGGAAAAAGCCCAACGAACCATCGAGGAAGTAGGTCATAGCGACCTCCAGATCTACACTGATGGTTCTACGACAGATGGCACCAGAAACGGTGGAGCTGGCATGATCATAGCCAGAGACAAAAAAGTCCTCCACCGATGGCACGCACCTACAGGGGTGCGCAGCAGTTCCTACTCGGCGGAAAAAGCAGCGCTAGAAGCTGCTTTGAAGTGGCTAGAGAGTGAAAATGATTGGCACAGGGCGGTCATTGTCTGTGATTGCAAATCCCTAGTGGAAGCCACAGGCAACCCACACCAAACCGACCCGATCATCGTCACCTATCAACGCTCCATCGCCAGAATCACTCGTTCCAAAGAACTACTCATTGTCTGGGCCCCCGGACACTGTAACCTTTGGGGCAATGAGCTGGCGGACTCAGAAGCCAAGCGGGGATAAACTTTACCACAACCGGCCGAGCGGAACTTAGACTCAAAGACCAGGAAAGCGGTGATTCATCGAGAAGACAGACCACTCTCGAGCAGCCATCACCGTTTCTTGGACTTATACACCACCAACACCAACCAAATCAAAGAGAACACCCTTAACAAGGCAGAACTGACGGATCTGGTCAGGTTCCGAAGCGGACACCACCCAAGTCTCCGCCGATGGCTGCACCTCACAGGAAAAGCAGATTCAGACCTTTGTCGACTCTGTGAGGAAGAGGTCGAATCAGCCGAACACCTCTGGCTCAATTGCCCAGCTTTCGCAAGGGCCCGCTTCTGCCACAACATCGGGACCTCCTATGATGAACTTGTGCGCCTTCCACAACCAGCTTTAGCGCATCTGAGGACTATCCTCAGGCGCTTAAGATAAACAACAACAACAACAACCACAACAACAACAAAATCATTACAAAAACAGTAACGTACTTAACAACACCCGTTAATACATTTAATGTACATATCCAGCCCATACTTCGTAGAAATTGAAGTAATTTTATTTTGATTAATATATAAAATATATACATTCTATTTGAGTTATAGAAAGATATTTATTTATTTAATTAGTTTTATTTATAATTCAAATTTCTACCAATTAAGGGCTAAGTAAGTAACTTAAATGTAATAACAGGTGCTGTTGATTTTGTTGTTGTAGTTGTTGTTGTATAAGTATATATATATATATATATATATATATATATATATATATATATATATATATATATATATATATATATATATATATATATATATATATATATATATATATATATATATATATATATATATATATATATATATATATATATATATATATATATATATATATATACAAATATATATATATATATAATACTTAGTTTATTTTTTACAGATTGTGGTGAAATGTTCTAAATGGCTGGAGTCTATGTGTTGTCATAAGATGAGTGATGACAATGATGATGATGATGATGATGATGATGATGATGATGATGATGATGATGATGATGATGATGATGATGATGATGATGATGATGATGATGATGATGATGATGATGATGATGATGATGATGATGATGATGATGATGATGATGATGATGATGATGATAATGATGATGATGATGATGATGATGATGATGATGATGATGATGATGATGATGATGATGATGATGATGATGATGATGATGATGATGATGATGATGATGATGATGATGATGATGATGATGATGATGATGATGATGATGATGATGATGATGATGATGATGATGATGATGATGATGATGATGATGATGATGATGATGATGATGATGATGATGATGATGATGATGATGATGATGATGATGATGATGATGATGATGATGATGATGATGATGATGATGATGATGATGATGATGATGATGATGATGATGATGATGATGATGATGATGATGATGATGATGATGATGATGATGATGATGATGATGATGATGATGATGATGATGATGATGATGATGATGATGATGATGATGATGATGATGATGATGATGATGATGATGATGATGATGATGATGATGATGATGATGATGATGATGATGATGATGATGATGATGATGATGATGATGATGATGATGATGATGATGATGATGATGATGATGATGATGATGATGATGATGATGATGATGATGATGATGATGATGATGATGATGATGATGATGATGATGATGATGATGATGATGATGATGATGATGATGATGATGATGATGATGATGATGATGATGATGATGATGATGATGATGATGATGATGATGATGATGATGATGATGATGATGATGATGATGATGATGATGATGATGATGATGATGATGATGATGATGATGATGATGATGATGATGATGATGATGATGATGATGATGATGATGATGATGATGATGATGATGATGATGATGATGATGATGATGATGATGATGATGATGATGATGATGATGATGATGATGATGATGATGATGATGATGATGATGATGATGATGATGATGATGATGATGATGATGATGATGATGATGATGATGATGATGATGATGATGATGATGATGATGATGATGATGATGATGATGATGATGATGATGATGATGATGATGATGATGATGATGATGATGATGATGATGATGATGATGATGATGATGATGATGATGATGATGATGATGATGATGATGATGATGATGATGATGATGATGATGATGATGATGATGATGATGATGATGATGATGATGATGATGATGATGATGATGATGATGATGATGATGATGATGATGATGATGATGATGATGATGATGATGATGATGATGATGATGATGATGATGATGATGATGATGATGATGATGATGATGATGATGATGATGATGATGATGATGATGATGATGATGATGATGATGATGATGATGATGATGATGATGATGATGATGATGATGATGATGATGATGATGATGATGATGATGATGATGATGATGATGATGATGATGATGATGATGATGATGATGATGATGATGATGATGATGATGATGATGATGATGATGATGATGATGATGATGATGATGATGATGATGATGATGATGATGATGATGATGATGATGATGATGATGATGATGATGATGATGATGATGATGATGATGATGATGATGATGATGATGATGATGATGATGATGATGATGATGATGATGATGATGATGATGATGATGATGATGATGATGATGATGATGATGATGATGATGATGATGATGATGATGATGATGATGATGATGATGATGATGATGATGATGATGATGATGATGATGATGATGATGATGATGATGATGATGATGATGATGATGATGATGATGATGATGATGATGATGATGATGATGATGATGATGATGATGATGATGATGATGATGATGATGATGATGATGATGATGATGATGATGATGATGATGATGATGATGATGATGATGATGATGATGATGATGATGATGATGATGATGATGATGATGATGATGATGATGATGATGATGATGATGATGATGATGATGATGATGATGATGATGATGATGATGATGATGATGATGATGATGATGATGATGATGATGATGATGATGATGATGATGATGATGATGATGATGATGATGATGATGATGATGATGATGATGATGATGATGATGATGATGATGATGATGATGATGATGATGATGATGATGATGATGATGATGATGATGATGATGATGATGATGATGATGATGATGATGATGATGATGATGATGATGATGATGATGATGATGATGATGATGATGATGATGATGATGATGATGATGATGATGATGATGATGATGATGATGATGATGATGATGATGATGATGATGATGATGATGATGATGATGATGATGATGATGATGATGATGATGATGATGATGATGATGATGATGATGATGATGATGATGATGATGATGATGATGATGATGATGATGATGATGATGATGATGATGATGATGATGATGATGATGATGATGATGATGATGATGATGATGATGATGATGATGATGATGATGATGATGATGATGATGATGATGATGATGATGATGATGATGATGATGATGATGATGATGATGATGATGATGATGATGATGATGATGATGATGATGATGATGATGATGATGATGATGATGATGATGATGATGATGATGATGATGATGATGATGATGATGATGATGATGATGATGATGATGATGATGATGATGATGATGATGATGATGATGATGATGATGATGATGATGATGATGATGATGATGATGATGATGATGATGATGATGATGATGATGATGATGATGATGATGATGATGATGATGATGATGATGATGATGATGATGATGATGATGATGATGATGATGATGATGATGATGATGATGATGATGATGATGATGATGATGATGATGATGATGATGATGATGATGATGATGATGATGATGATGATGATGATGATGATGATGATGATGATGATGATGATGATGATGATGATGATGATGATGATGATGATGATGATGATGATGATGATGATGATGATGATGATGATGATGATGATGATGATGATGATGATGATGATGATGATGATGATGATGATGATGATGATGATGATGATGATGATGATGATGATGATGATGATGATGATGATGATGATGATGATGATGATGATGATGATGATGATGATGATGATGATGATGATGATGATGATGATGATGATGATGATGATGATGATGATGATGATGATGATGATGATGATGATGATGATGATGATGATGATGATGATGATGATGATGATGATGATGATGATGATGATGATGATGATGATGATGATGATGATGATGATGATGATGATGATGATGATGATGATGATGATGATGATGATGATGATGATGATGATGATGATGATGATGATGATGATGATGATGATGATGATGATGATGATGATGATGATGATGATGATGATGATGATGATGATGATGATGATGATGATGATGATGATGATGATGATGATGATGATGATGATGATGATGATGATGATGATGATGATGATGATGATGATGATGATGATGATGATGATGATGATGATGATGATGATGATGATGATGATGATGATGATGATGATGATGATGATGATGATGATGATGATGATGATGATGATGATGATGATGATGATGATGATGATGATGATGATGATGATGATGATGATGATGATGATGATGATGATGATGATGATGATGATGATGATGATGATGATGATGATGATGATGATGATGATGATGATGATGATGATGATGATGATGATGATGATGATGATGATGATGATGATGATGATGATGATGATGATGATGATGATGATGATGATGATGATGATGATGATGATGATGATGATGATGATGATGATGATGATGATGATGATGATGATGATGATGATGATGATGATGATGATGATGATGATGATGATGATGATGATGATGATGATGATGATGATGATGATGATGATGATGATGATGATGATGATGATGATGATGATGATGATGATGATGATGATGATGATGATGATGATGATGATGATGATGATGATGATGATGATGATGATGATGATGATGATGATGATGATGATGATGATGATGATGATGATGATGATGATGATGATGATGATGATGATGATGATGATGATGATGATGATGATGATGATGATGATGATGATGATGATGATGATGATGATGATGATGATGATGATGATGATGATGATGATGATGATGATGATGATGATGATGATGATGATGATGATGATGATGATGATGATGATGATGATGATGATGATGATGATGATGATGATGATGATGATGATGATGATGATGATGATGATGATGATGATGATGATGATGATGATGATGATGATGATGATGATGATGATGATGATGATGATGATGATGATGATGATGATGATGATGATGATGATGATGATGATGATGATGATGATGATGATGATGATGATGATGATGATGATGATGATGATGATGATGATGATGATGATGATGATGATGATGATGATGATGATGATGATGATGATGATGATGATGATGATGATGATGATGATGATGATGATGATGATGATGATGATGATGATGATGATGATGATGATGATGATGATGATGATGATGATGATGATGATGATGATGATGATGATGATGATGATGATGATGATGATGATGATGATGATGATGATGATGATGATGATGATGATGATGATGATGATGATGATGATGATGATGATGATGATGATGATGATGATGATGATGATGATGATGATGATGATGATGATGATGATGATGATGATGATGATGATGATGATGATGATGATGATGATGATGATGATGATGATGATGATGATGATGATGATGATGATGATGATGATGATGATGATGATGATGATGATGATGATGATGATGATGATGATGATGATGATGATGATGATGATGATGATGATGATGATGATGATGATGATGATGATGATGATGATGATGATGATGATGATGATGATGATGATGATGAGGATGATGATGATGATGATGATGACTGATGATGATGATGATGATGATGATGATGATGATGAT
>OX387257.1:3026420-3041420 GCA_947562095.1 Branchellion lobata | reverse complement strand
CCTCCTCCTCTTCCTCCTCCTCCTCCTCTTCCTTCTCCTCCTCCTTCTCCTCCTCCTTCTTGTTCATCTCCTCGGGGAGGGTGTGGCAGAAAGCCCAATAGTTGTGGTGGGAGAAGATCACCGCCAAAACCAGATTCGGATTGTGGGAGGAGTCTAGAACCAGATTCGGATTGTGGGAGGAGTCTAGAACCAGATTCGGATTGTGGGAAAATCCCAGAAGCAAAAGCTGAAGAAAAGAGTTATGGAAAGCAACAGGGTGGTGGGAGGGGCTATGGAGGAAAACAAACACCCTTCGAAACAATCAACAAACCACCTTTCGTATGTGCCTTGGCTAGAAGGCGTAAAAAATAATTTTGAAAGTTACAAATGTTTGGATGAGGTTGACAGTTCGTGAAGCGTAAGCAAAAAGCGTTATTATATATTTTTTTACGTATTTTATGCACTTTTCGGGTGGTGTTTGTGAAAGAACAACAACATAAAATTTTATTCAAAACGAAATCGTTATTCAAATTGACAAAGTGTGAATGGAAGGAACAGAGGTTGCTTTTTTGAGGAACAAAAAAACACAAATATCTGTTAGAGAGTTTCTGGAATGATCGACAGGTGGTTATGCTTTTGGTTGGAAGGGCTAACTGTGGCTTGAGCTTACACCATGGCCAGCAGGTTAGGCAGCTTAATGGGGGATAGTGAAGGTTAGGGCAAATAGAGAAAAAGATTGATGAGACAAGCAGAGTGAATAGGGAAGGTTGTTGATCAGAATGAAGACTGGAAAAATAGGGAAGAAGCCTGGAATGATAAGAGAAAAAGATAGAAAAATTAGAAAGAGTATGGAAAGATTGGAGAGGAGAATGGGAAGATAAGAAGGAAGAATGGGAAGGTTAGAAAGAATAATGGGAAGATTAGAGAGAGTAATGGGAAGATTAGAGAGAGTAATGGGAAGATTAGAGAGAGTAATGGGAAGATTAGAGAGAGTAATGGGAAGATTAGAGAGAGTAATGGGAAGATTAGAGAGAGTAATGGGAAGATTAGAGAGAGTAATGGGAAGATTAGAGAGAGTAATGGGAAGATTAGAGAGAATAATGGGAAGATTAGAGAGAGTAATGGGAAGATTAGAGAGAGTAATGGGAAGATTAGAGAGAGTAATGGGAAGGTTAGAAAGAATAATGGGAAGATTAGAGAGAGTAATGGGAAGATTAGAGAGAGTAATGGGAAGATTAGAGAGAGTAATGGGAAGATTAGAGAGAGTAATGGGAAGATTAGAGAGAATAATGGGAAGATTAGAGAAAATAATGGGAAGATTAGAAAGAATAATGGGAAGATTAGAGACAATAATGGGAAGATTAGAGAGAATAATGGGAAGATTAGAGAGAATAATGGGAAGATTAGAGAGAGTAATGGGAAGATTAGAGACAATAATGGGAAGATTAGAGAAGAGAATGGATGCTTAGAAAGAAATCTGTTTGTTAGAATGAAGGATGGAGTCATTGAAGAATTAACCTTGAGATGAAAAAAGGATGGATGGAAGGAAAGATGGATGAAAGGAAGGATGGAGAGGAGGATGGATGAAGAGAAGGATGGATGGAAAAGAGGATGGGCGGAAAGAGGGGTGAATGGGAAAAAAATGGATGGAAGGGAGGATGTATGAATGAAGGATGGATGGAAGAAAGCATGGATGAAAAGAAGGATGGATGGAAGAAAGGATGGATAAAAAGAAGGATTGATAAAAAGAAGGATGGATAAAAAGAAGGATGGATGGAAAGGGATATGAAAGAAAGGAAGAATGGATAAAAGGATGGATGGAAGGAAGAATGTATGAATGAAAAATGGATGGAAGGAAAGATGGATAAAAGGATGGATGGAAGAAAGACTGGGTGAATGAAATGGATAAAAGGAAGGATGGATGAAAAAAGAATGGATGAAAAAGAAGATGGAAGGAAAGAAGGATGTATAAATGAAGGATGAATAAAAAAAAAATAGATGAAAAGAAGGATGGATGGAAGTAAGAATGGATGGTAAGAAAGATGAATGAAAACAGGATGGATGAAAAAAAGGAGGATTGAAAGAAAGATAGACCGAAAAAAGGATGCAAGAAGGGGATGGGTGAAAGGAAAGATGAATAAAAAAAAGATGACTGGAAATATGAGTTGAAATAAAAATGGATGAAAAAAAGGATGGATGGTATGAAATATGGATAGAGAGAAGGATAGATGGTAGGAAGGATGGATGGTAAGAAAGATGGATGGAAAGAAGGATGGATAGTAGGAAGGATGGATGGTAGGAAAGATGGATGGAAGAAGGATAATGGTAGGAAAGATGGATAGAGAGAAGGATGGATGGTAGGAAGGATGGATGGTAGGAGAGATGGATGGTAGGAAAGATGGATAGAAAGAAGGATGGATGGTAGGAAGGATGGATGGTAGGAAAGATGGATAGAAAGAAGGATGGATAGTAGAAAGGATGGATGGTAGAAAAGATGGATAGAGAGAAGGATGGATGGTAGGAAGGATGGATGGTAGGAAAGATGGATAGAGAGAAGGACGGATGGTAGGAAGGATGGATGGTAGGAAAGATGGATAGAAAGAAAGATGGATAGAGAGAAGGATGGATGGTAGGAAAGATAGATAGAGAGAAGGACGGATGGTAAGAAGGATGGATGGTAAGAAGGATGGATGGTAAGAAGGACGGATGGTAAGAAGGATGGATGGTAGGAAAGATGGATGGTAGGAAAAATGGATGGAAAAAGGATGACTGGAAAGATGAGTGAAAAAAAGAATGGATGACAAGAAGCATGGATGGAAAGAAAAATGGATGACAAGAAGGATGGATGGAAGGAAAAATGGATGACAAGAAGGATGGATGGAAGGAAGGATGAATGGAAGGAAGGATGGATGGTAGGAAAAACGGATGGTAGGAAGGATGGATGGTAGGAAAAACGGATGGTAAGAAGGATGGATGGTAGGAAGGATGGATGGTAGGAACGATGGATGGTAGGAAAGATGGATAGAGAGAAGGATGGATGATAGAAAGGATGGATGGTAAGATAGATGAATGGAAGAAGGATAATGGTAGGAAAGATGGATAGAGAGAAGGATGGATGGTAGGAAGGATGGATGGTAGGAAAGATGGATGGTAGGAAAGATGGATAGAAAGAAGGATGGATGGTAGGAAGGATGGATGGTAAGAAAGATGGATAGAAAGGAGGGTGGATAGTAGGAAGGATGGATGGTAGAAAAGATGGATAGAGAAGGATGGATGGTAGGAAGGATGGATGGTAGAAAAGATGGATAGAGAGAAGGATGGATGGTAGGAAGGATGGATGGTAGGAAAAATGGATGGTAAGAAAGATGGATAGAGAGAAGGATGGATGGTAGGAAAGATGGATGGTAAGATAGATGGATGGAAAGAAGGATGGATAGTAGGAAGGATGGATGGTAGAAAAGATGGATAGAGAGAAGGATGGATGGTAGGAAAGATGGATGGTAGGAAAGATGGATGGTAGGAAAGATGAATAGATAGAAGGATGGATGGTAGGAAGGATGGATGGTAGGAAAGATGGATAGAACGAAAGATGGATAGAGAGAAGGATGGATGGTAGGAAAGATGGATAGAGAGAAGGATGGATGGTAAAAAGGACGGATGGTAAGAAGGATGGATGGTAGGTAAGATGGATGGTAGGAAAGATGGATAGAAAGAAGGATGGATGGTAGGAAGGATGGATGGTAGGAAAGATGGATAGAAAGAAGGATGGATAGTAGGAAGGATGGATGGTAGAAAAGATGGATAGAGAGAAGGATGGATGGTAGGAAGGATGGATGGTAGGAAAGATGGATGGTAGGAAAGATGGATGGTAGGAAAGATGGATAGAGAGAAGGATGGATGGTAGGAAGGATGGATGGTAGGAAAGATGGATAGAAAGAAAGATGGATAGAGAGAAGGATGGATGGTAGGAAAGATAGATAGAGAGAAGGATGGATGGTAAGAAGGACGGATGGTAAGAAGGATGGATGGTAGGAAGGATGGATGGTAGGAAAGATGGATGGTAAGAAAGATGGATGGAAAAAGGATGGATGAAAGAAGGATGACTGGAAAGATGAGTGAAAAAAAGAATGGATGACAAGAAGGATGGATGGAAGGAAAAATGGATGACA
Source organism: Branchellion lobata (assembly GCA_947562095.1). Classification (NCBI taxonomy): domain Eukaryota; kingdom Metazoa; phylum Annelida; class Clitellata; order Hirudinida; family Piscicolidae; genus Branchellion; species Branchellion lobata. The sequence goes on along the minus strand of OX387257.1, from coordinate 3,037,272 downwards.
AGAAGGATGGATAGAAGGAAGGATGAATGGAAGGAAGGATGGATGGTAGGAAGGACGGATGGTAGGAAGGATGGATGGTAGGAAGGATGGATGGTAGGAAGGATGGATGGTAGGAAGGATAATGGTAGGAAAGATGGATAGAGAGAAGGATGGATGGTGGGAAGGATGGATGGTAGGAAAGATGGATAGAGAGAAGGATGGATGGTAGGAAGGATGGATGGTAGGAAAGATGGATGGAAGAAGGATAATGGTAGGAAAGATGGATAGAAAGAAGGATGGATGGTAGAAAAGATGGATAGAGAGAAGGATGGATGGTAGGAAGGATGGATGGTAGGAAGGATGGATGGTAGGAAAGATGGATGGAAGAAGGATAATGGTAAGAAAGATGGATGGTAGGAAGGATGGATGGATGGTAGGAAGGATAATGGTAGGAAAGATGGATGGAAAAAGAATGAATGAAAAAAAAGTTGTTTGGAAAGAAGGATGGATGGAAAGAAAAATGATTAAAAAGAAGGATTACAGTATGGAGGTTTATGTGGCAGGATGGTGCATAGAAGTCATAGACAATTTGTATACAAGAGACATCACGCTGTGGCTTTGAGCTTTCGGGATTATTTCATGCAGGGATGGCTGGGGAAGTTGCGATGGATGGAAGGTTGGGATATGTGGAAGGTCAGAATGAAAAGAAAATTGCGATGGTTGGGGGACCAAGGAATTTTTTTGAGCTTGGAGGTTTTGATATAATTGGATTAAAATTTCTGAGACATGGTTTTTGAGTAGCTCGGCTGGGTTTGAAGGAGTTGCAGCTTTTGACTTTGATGATATGAACTCGAAGTTGCTAGTGTTGCAACTATTGTTGTTGCAACTACGCATTTTACAAGCTTTCGGCTGGCAACGGAAAGGTTTACAACAAGATGGTTCACAAGAAATGTCATAAAAAAAAGTTTTACAACACGGCTTACAACACGGTTCACAACACGGTTCACAACAAGGTTCACAACACGGTTCACAACACGGTTCACAACACGGTTCACAACACGGCTTACAGCACGGTTTACAACATAGCTTACAACACGGTTTACAACTCGGATTGCAACACGGTTCACAACAGGGTTCACAACACTGTTCACAACACGGCTTACAGCGCGGTTTACAACATGGTTTGCAACATGGTTTACAACACGGTTTACAACACGGTTTACAACACGGTTTACAACACGGTTTACAACACGGTTTACAACACGGTTTATAACACAGTTTACAACACGGTTTACAACACGGTTTACAACACGGTTTACAACACGGTTTACAACATGGTTTACAACACGGTTTACAACACGGTTCACAACATGGTTTACAAAATGGTTCACAACATGATTCACAACCCGGTTCACAACACGCTTCACAACGTGGTTTACAACACGGTTTATAATACAGCTTACAACACGGTTTACAACAGGGTTCACAACACGGTTTACAACAGGGTTCACAACACGGTTTACAACATAATGTACAACATGGTTTACAACATAGTTTACAACGTTGTTTACAACACGGTTTACAACACGGTTTACAACACGGTTTACAACACGGTTTACAACACGGTTTACAACACGGATTGCAACACGATTCACAACATGGTTTAGAGCACGATTCACAACACGGTTCACAACACGGTTCACAACAAGGTTCACAACACGGTTTACAACACGGTTTACAGCAAGGTTTATAACAAAGCTTACAACACGGTTTACAACATGGTTTACAACACGGTTTACAATACGGTTTACAACACGGTTTACAACACGGTTTACAACACGGTTTACAACACGGTTTACAACACGGTTTACAACACGGTTTACAACACGGTTTACAACACGGTTTACAATACGGTTTACAACACGGTTTACAACACGGTTTACAACATAGTTTACAACACGGTTTACAACACGGTTTATAAGATGGTTCACAACACGGTTTCCAGCACGGTTCACAACACGGTTCACAACACGGTTCACAACATGGTTCACAACATGGTTCACAACACTGTTCACAACACGTTTTACAACACGGTTTATAACATTGTTCACAACACGGATCACAATACGATTCACAACACGATTCACAAGATGATTCACAACACGGTCTACAACACGGTTCACAACACGGTTCACAACACGGTTCACAACACGGTTCACAACACGGTTCACAACACGGTTCACAACACGGTTCACAACACGGTTCACAACACGGTTCACAACACGGTGTACAACATGGTTCACAACATGGTTTACAACATGGTTCACAACATGGTCCACAACACGGTTTACAACATCGTTTGCAACATTGTTCACAGCCTGGTGTACAACAGGGTTTACAACATGGCTTACAACAGGGTTCACAACACGGTTTACAACATGGTCCACAACATGGTTTACAACATGGTTTGAAACATGGTTTACAAGACGGTTTACAACACGGTTTACAAGACGGTTTACAACACGGTTTACAACACGGTTTACAACACGGTTTACAACACGGTTTGCAACACGGTTTGCAACACGGTTTACAACATCGTTCACGACACGGTTTGCAACAACAACGTTTACAACATTGTTTACAGCAACAACAGTCATCACAACAACAATCACAACAGTCATCACAACAACTATCACAACAACTATCACAACAGCTATCGCAACAACAATCACAACAACAGTCATCACAACAAACATCTTTACAACGACCTCTCTTTCTTTTTCTGACTTTCAACTCACTGGACTTTGGCTCACTTGTTAACTTGTAATTGATACTGCTGGGGCTCGATGGATCCTCATGCAAAAGTGATGGATTATCCACTAACAACTCGCTTTCATTCCTTGAATTGCTTGTCGAGTTGAAGCTCCCAGAACTGCTTGGTGGGTCGCGATAGTTGGGTGAGAAAGGATCTTGAGAGGACGAGGGAGTTGATGAAACCAAGGGGGATTTTTTGAGTTGACAGCAGGATGAAGGCGTATATGAGCATCCTTTCGAGACATTGGGTGAAACTGTGGCAGAATAAATGGAAGGAAATAATGCTGGATACAATGGATTATAAGGAGGAACTTGGACAGAAAGGTAAGGAGGAGGCTGGTGAGAAGCATAAAAAGAAGGTTGGAAAAGAGGTTGAAGAGGAGGTTGAGGGGACAAACGAGTGACATTTGGTGTCAAACTCCCGAGGTGATTGGACTGATTAGAAAGATGCTGGAAGAATGAATCATTTTCATCACCATCCCCAGATTTTCTATCTTCATCATTGTGGTCTGTGTCAAGTTGGTCTGTCTCAAGGTTATCCGTGTCAAGCTGGTCTGTGTCAAGGTTGTCTGTGTCAAACTGGTCGAGGTCAACGTTGTCAAGGTCAAGGTGGTCGACATCATCGTCGTCGGTGGTAGCGTCGGAAGGAGTAAATTTAGAATATGATACCAGTTGTGAGTCGTCAGGAAAGTAAGCACTCCGGTTAGTCGGCTTGAGGCGTCTTTTTGACGATTGTAGAATTGACTTTTGCGACTTTACTTCCTGGTCATTCAAGTAGTTTTCCATATCGTTCAGAAAAGTTTCCTTTTCCACCAACGTTTTTTCTTTGCTTGACAGAATTTCGTCTTGTAAAGAAATCAATTTCTGTTGTTGTGATATCGCTTGGTTTATTTTTTCACGGCCCAACCGAACATTACTATCTCTTACGGATTCCAATGAACTTGGTTGTTGCGCGAGGCGTTCTGGTGAGGTGTTATGAATGGAGCTTGAATGCGTTGATCTGGGTTGTAGTGAAGAAAGTTTCAGTGGGTAATCTCTCTTGGAGTGTGGCTGTTTTGAGTTATTTTGTTTAGAAGAAAATCGCGTTTGTTTGTTAATTGTGTTGTTTTGCATGGAAGATTGTTGGCTTGAGATGTTTAGTGTGGAGGATAATTGTGCTGGGTTGTCTTTCACAGAAGATAGTTTTGTTGCGCTGACTTGCATTAAAGGTGGTTGTGTTGAGTTGTCTTTCATAGCAGATAGTTGTGTGGAGTTATTTTGCGTGGAGTAAAGTTGTGATGAGTTGGTTAGCAAAGAATGATTTTCTGTGGAAGGTAGCTGTGTTGAGTTGTTTTGTGTAGTATGTAGTTGTGTTGAGTTGTTTTGTGTAGAAGGTAGTTGTGTTGAGTTGTTTTCTGTTGGGTTTTCGCCAGCTGCCACATTTGCCAAAGGTTCGTTAGTTTTGAATGCTTGATGGGTTTTGGGCTTCCATGAACCATCGCATGAAGGTAGACCACCTGATGAATGATAAAATAGCTCTTCGTATTCTTTGTTACACGTTGGAAAGTAGTTATAGAAAGACATCTTTCAAGATGGACAAAGGGGAGAAGCGTGGTGAAAAAGGCTCCAGCTGCGATGGAGATGTGCTGAGTGGATGGAGAATGTGATGAAAGGAGGGGGGGTCACTGGAGTGGGGTGTGGTTGGCGTGATCTTTGAGAGGATCCAATGAAAAAACCAATAGTTCAAAATCAGTTAAGAAATGTTGTAGTTTCAGTTCTGAATTGAAAATATTTAAAGAAAGTTAAATTATATAAAGTATTTTTTGTAATAATTCTTTTTTCATTTTTTATGTTTAATTTTTCGTATTTTATTTACTTTTCACTTGAAACGTCAAGGTTTAAGTTTTTTAAATGTTAACTTTTCTATAAAATTCAATAAAAAAGTAATTCAATTATAAGATCAATACCTAGTTGCAATAATTTCATTAGACCCACTAAATCAAGCAAAGTTTTATATGGTTTTATCAAACCTAATTCAAACCATTTATCCCTAAGTTGTGGTGATGAAGTTAATCTTATCTGATCTAATAAAGACATTTGTAAAGCACCCTTTAGCACTTTGTTCAAAGGCGTTCACATGGAAACGATTTCACTCGTCATAGAGTACTAGTTGACTAAACCAATAGCACGGTTCATAATGAAAAATCGTTAAAAACAGAAATAAAAATATATATAATTTTAGTTTGCTTTGTTCCCAGTTAATTATATATAGTCTATTCGAGTCTTTTAAATCTTCCTCATTATCATTAAAATTTCGATTCTTTTATACAATAGAAAATTTTTTTTTAATGAAATTTTATAATTTTGGATAGATTTCATTTTTTTAATATTTATTAATTAAAAAACTACAACACAGCCTCATGTAAAAGGGTATTGATTTTTCTAGAATCCGGTGGCGGTGTTAATTGAAGTGGTTTTTTTAAATAGCTAATACCAAGCTAATTTCATAATGAAGCTTTATTTTGTGTTTATTTCATCATTCATTCTCAACTTCTTTATTTCAAGTTAGTTGGAAATTCCTATTATATGTCAGAAATATTAAGAAATTTTATAAAAATAAGATTTGAGACAAATCGTTTATTCTTTAAAGCTGATTAATTAAATAATGCTTTTTCATTAACGCGAAGGCGCTCGGCATCACGGCAAGAAGTTCGTGTTGGTGGCCGAAGAGGAGACCGCTTTCTTCGAAGTGAATAACGAAGGTGGAATAGATGAATGGAGGAAAGATGGTGAACCTTTACAATCTTTTCACGGTAATACTACTGCCTCTGGCTATGAGTATTCGTGCGAGGGAAATAATTGTGTTTTCAAGATTGAGAATGTTTCAAAAGAAAAAACAGGTGTCTATGCATATCAGTGGATTGTGGAAAGTCGTTCGAATTTTAAAGATTTTGTACTCGTCATCGGCGGTAAATTAAAATTTAGAATTTTTTTAAAAATAATTTTTTTCTATTTTGAAGTTTTCTAATTAAAAATTTTTGAAATTTATTTTCTTATTATTTTATTCCCACACTCTTTTCCAGCTCTTTCGTGCAGTTTGTCAGTGCCAGAGGTTTTGGTAGGACCAAACGACTGCCAGGGAGTGAAAGCAGAAAAAATTGAGGGCCTGTGTAAGTTGCACCACACCACCAATGAGGATTTCATCCCACCCATCAAATGGAGAGTGAAAGGTTCAAGAGGGGAAGAGGTACTGGTTCCTGCCTCCTTCAACAGACCTCGAAAAGTGGATTCTGCTGAAAAAGACACTTCTTGGGAACTTACTGATAAAATATCAGTGGGAAAAAAGTGGGAGGTTTTTGAGTGTTATGTGGAAAAAACTTCTCTCAGCTGCTCTGAAAAGTTTGCTCCCAAATCTCTTCTCTGTGGGTGTTTGTACCTGCTGATGTTTTGTTTTTTTTTGTTTTTTTTAAAGAAAACAATCTTTTCAACCACCGACAACAAACCCCTGTTTACTACCAACACCAAACCTTATTCATCACTAATAATCAAGCCACAATTAACTTCTTATCTTCCCCTATCACCAACCACCATAAACAATCTTACCTACCCAACAGAACCAAACCAACAACAAAACCAAACCACCAACAGCAAATCTACCCACTCACGAACCAAAGCCTTTTCCCCACAGGGGCACACAACAAAAGTCATGAGGAGTTAACCTCCTACACCTTGCACCCAATGACGTTGAGCACCAAGCGCTCAGTGAGGTGTCAAGCCGCCAAAAGTGCAGGCGTTTACTGCACGTACCAGTGGTTTCATCAGGCATCAAACATCAGAACTGAGTTTGAGGGCTCTCTTCTGCACCAGGATAACCTCCTTTCTTCCGGTACCTACCAGTGCCTGGCACATTGCGTCCTCCACCACAACAACCCCCGAAAATGTGTCCTCCTTGCCGACCGATTCCAATTCGTCCTTTCCAACAAAACTAGTTGGCTTTCTTTTTTCTTTTTTTTTCATTTTTAGTTTTTGTTTTTGTTTTTTTTTTTCGTTTGTCTTTCTTGTGTTTTCATTTATTTCATTTTTTCAAATTTTCATTCAAATCAAGATTCATTCATTTGTTGAAGTTTTTGTTAATCTTTCCATCATCCAATTATCATCATTCATTCATACTACTATTCACTACTTAATTCGTTCTTCATTCATTCATTTGTTCAGTAACCCTGAATTTAGTAACTACTAAATTCATTCATCATTCATACTACTCATTCATTCATTCATTCACACTACTATTCATTACTTTATCTGTTCATCCACTCATTTATTCATTCATTCATAATTACTTTTTACTCATTTGCTTTTTTATATCATCCGTCCCAATCAGTTCTTACTTTCAGGTAATCATTCTCAACATCCCATCATTGAGTCATTCACCATCAATAAATTCAAAGATCTCCAATCTCAAATCTTCCTTCCATTCGCAGGTGTATGGTTGATCCTCCTTCTCCTCCTTCTCATTCTCCCCATCTTCCTAGTCATAGCAGCTTTTCTGTTTTACAAGAAGAGAATGAGGTTTGGACATAACTAAGATTTCTTATATGAGAAAACTTTTCAAATATATTGTACTATTATACTTATATCATAACCATTTTCATTATTATTCTTATTATTATTATTCAAATCATTGTTATTGTTGTGATTTTAATATTGAAAGTGGCATCTTTCCAGGAGAAAGAAAGACCAGACAAAAAAGGACCAACTGCTGTCTAACAACACCACAATTCCAGCAACTGCCAACACACCAGCAGCAACAACTAACCCACCAGCAGAAGCTAACACAACAACAAACCCTCGACACCTCAACACACCAGCACCCCGCTCAAGACCTTCTCTGGAGAATTCCATTCGTAGGTCTTTCAAGAGGACCAGCTCCAACAAAAGCAGCATGGAGGTTATCACTGAAGAGGGCGAGGACAGCGTCAGCAAACGTTAGCAAACCCCTCTGTCTTAGCTTCGATTCCCGCTACGCGCAATTTGTTTTTTTAATACTTTTGGCGCTTAATTTTCAAGTATTCATGAATAATTTCTGAAAGATGCTGATTTAATAATTTTTTTTTCTTTTTATTGCCATCGCAAAAATCTTTCAATATCACATCTTTCTCTATTACCACCTTAATCCAACAAAAAAATTCCACACTTTCACCACCAAATGAACCATGTTTCCACCATTATTCCACAAAACCACATTCCAACGACCTTCAAACCATCCATCACCATCTGCACAGGAGAGAGAAAAATCACTTTGAACGATTCCAAAGGAAGCGTGATGGGGGTGGGAGTGATGGGAGATCGCATATACTGCGTCTGTTCAGACAGCACTCGCTTGTTCGTCTACCACCGACAACCTCCCCACAACCGTATCAAGCCCGAAGAGGTGAACCTCGAAAACCTCACGAAGCCCACAGACTTGGCAATTTGCGAGCAAAAGACGTCTGTGTTTATTTGCAACTACACCGATGATCGGACCATTTACAGGCTGGTGGGAGGGAGGAGGGTGTTGTGGTGGTTCATAGAGGAGAGGGGGGGGGGAAGAAAATTGATTGATGGTGAAAGCGGCTGAGAGGTTCGTTTGTAAGTTTGTTGGTTTGAATAAGATCAGGTTGCATTGCTTTGAATTAGATTGTTAGATGGCTCATTGGAATTAAGCTCCCAAAATCCCCACTCCGCCACATTCTCACCACCAACGACCCAATTTCCCTCCACAGGGTGTTTGTGGGCACTGACCAGCAGCAGAGTGGCGTGTGTTCTTGTGTGGTGGATGGCGACCCAGCGTCCATGTGCACACTGGCCACCGACCACACCACGGCTGCAGTGGTGCTCAAACGGCAACGACAGCTGCACGTGGAATTGTACCAAATCTCTGCCTGCACCGACCAGTACGGAGTGGTGGTCGAGAAGACCACGTGGCACAAAAAATTCCGCCTTACACTTACTTCTGACGTCAAGTTTCCTCTTAAAGCGTGTCTTTCCGCCTCCCCACCCTCCTCCTCAGACCACCAGAGCAGCCTTGCTCTTCTCTATGCCTCAGGTTCTTTCTCCAGCAAGCGCTTTGAGCGCTACTCTCTTGCCCACTACGACCTCAAAGACGGCAGCTTCAAGGGCAAGGTATTCGACTTTCACACAATCCACTCCTCCTTTGTTCCTTCTTCAATGGTTTCGGCTCATTCGCTAGGTGGTGTGTACGTTCTTCGTTCAGGCTCTTCGGGTGCTTTCTGGCACCTGGATCCGACCACACAACGCTTCAAGAGCCAATTTCCCGTCAAGAACTCTGGCATTAGGTTTTGTACCGACCACCCGTCTGTGGCTGCTGTGGTTGTGGTGGTCGGCTGTGGCAACCACCGAGCCAACTCATACCTCGTCTGCAAACAACTCGACACATCCGTCAAACCAGCCGCCATTTAGTAGTTTTTGTTGTTTTTTTGCGCTATATAAATCAGTGAATTTGTGCATTGTTTGAATTTATTTATATGATAGTTAATGGGTTCATTAATTATGAATTGTGTAAATCTATAAATCACGTGAAATTATAAGAGTTGGAAAAGTTTTGTGCCTTGAATTTTGTTTTATTCGTTTGCTTTTCGAATTATGCTTTAGTTTGTTGAATTATTTAATCAATTGTATATATTTTTACAGCCCTTTGTATTTACTTCACATGTATTGTATTAAATGTAATCATTCTCAACTAAATGCAATTATTTTATATTCATTCTCAACTAAATGCAATCGTTTTATATTTAGTTTCAACTAACTATATTTGTTTTGTATTTATTTTCAACAACATACAATTATTTTGTATTTAGTTTCAACTAAATACAATTCTTTTGTATCTTTTTTCAATTAAATATAATTATTTTGTATTTATTTTCAAACAAATAGAATTCTTATTTAATCTTCAATCTTAGCCATACGCCGTAATCTTCCCTTCCTATACTTTCCAATTCAATGTCAGGCTCTTTACCATTGTATGTAAAACGGCCTTTTGAATAAAATAATATAATAATCATTATAATAATAACAATAATAATAATATTTTTTAACGACATTGTTTTGTTTTGTTGCTTACTTAGGGAATGTGCCTTTTTGATGCGCTTTATTTGTGGCTGAGGTTGCTAGGCTTGAATATGAAATTTAATTACTGTTTAAAACTAATTTAAATTTAAATTGATATATTCTGACATTTTTAGTTTATTTTTGCTATTTCAGATCTTCAATTTTTAATTTAAATACGCGAGGTTGAGACTTCGGGTTCAATTTTGAATTGGATGATGAAGTCTGAAGTTTTTAATTTTATCCGACCAAATGTATAAGGTATTAATTTCTTATTCAAACAGTATATTTGTAGGTATTTATATATTGTATAGGTATTGAAGATTTTTCAATGTTTTCGCTCGCACCTTAGTGCCTACAGTGTGGTTGAGTATTCACACAACTTATCGTATTTTTGCTTCTTTTTTTTGAGAGTTTCAATTATTATTTTTTAAATTAATATTTAAAAAAAATAATATTTTTCAGTTCATTCTTTCAGAAAATTCTTTTTTATTTTTTTTTTTTTTTTTGTTAATTTTATAATCTTTTACCATTTTTTGTTTCAAATTCCACTACAAATTCCTTGTTGTATTTATTTATTCACCAAAAAACGTAATTGTTTATAATTTCAAATGTATTTATGTTTTTCGCTCAATCGTGCTTTTGTTCTTCCGGTAGTTTGTAATCAATCAGGTTGTTCAATCAAAATCTAAACTAATAATATTAATATGAATTATTATCTAATTATTAATAATTATTAATTATTTTGATTTCGAAAAAAAATTGTTTATATTAATTTTGTTTTGAAAATCCCCAAAAAAAAACATTTTTATTAAATTGTTTGAATTTTTATTGCATTCTCAACTCACCAATTTTTTTATTGCCTCTTAGTGTTCTTCAGATTTTTTTCATTATTTAACATTTTTTGTTTTTGTTTCATTTTTTAGATTTTTTTGCAATTAAAAGATGGTAAAGAGTATGAAATTCTTTTTTCTTC
>OX387257.1:3003920-3011420 GCA_947562095.1 Branchellion lobata | reverse complement strand
CAAGTGGGAAGATGAAGAAAAACGATGAAGGAGAGTGGGAGTGGTCTGATGAGGAAGAAGATAAGGTGATGGAGGGGGTGGAGGTGGTGGAGGTGGTGGTGGTAGTGGTGGTGGTGGTGGTGGTGGTGATGATGATGATGATGGGGGTAGTGGTGGGTGTGGGAGATAGATGAAGAGTGGTGGTTGGGGTTTGTTGGTATTGGTGATGGAATAGTAGTAAGAGCATGAAAAAACTCACACCCACAATATGAACCCACGCCCATGAACAAACATGAACTCACACCCACAAACAAACATTAACTTACACCCACAACCTTCCACAAACCTTTACAAGCCGCACCCACAAACCCCCACAACCATCCCAGGTGACACAGCAGAGTGACAGAGCCACCAGCAGCAGCAGCAGTGGCGCCCAACAAGTGGTGCAGACTGGGCAGTGTTTGTATTTCGTGCTGAGGCTCAGGAACCAAAACAAGGAACTCAACGACATCAAGTTCGAGTTCACCCTTGGAGAAGGTGGCCTGAATAGGGGAATTACGGGGATTGTGAAGATTGTGGAGTGGGGTTGATAAATAAGAGGGGGAAATTGGGGGTTGAGTTAGGTGGAATTGGTTGGGAGAGTGGTTTTGTTAGTGTGAAAAAGGAATTTCATTCATTCCAACTTTTTGCACCACTATTCATGCACCACCAAACAGACACGGCTCAGAGCGTGGCTAGAGAGATGGTGGAAGCGGAACTGGTTGATGGGAAAGATGTCATCGTTGGTGAGTTAATGATGGTGATGATGATAATGATGATGATGATGATGATGATGATGATGATGATGATGATGGTGATGATGATGATGATGATGATGATGATGGTGATGATGATGATGATGATGATGATGGTGATGATGATGATGATGATGATGATGATGAATCCAGTTCGTTAAAGTTTTAGCCTGAACAACTTTAAAAATAAATCTTTTATTTTGTATTCAATTATTAGTTTCAACTTTATTTAAGTTTTTTCCTTTTGTTTTCCATCAAAAATGGTTGCTTCAGATCGTCTTTATTCGAGACGGTGTAAGCGTAAGTTTATTTTTAAAAATTTGTTTATCGGATAAATTTTTTGCTACACCAAGGTTAGTAGCATTTCTTTATTCAGGGGTCTTTAATTATTTGAATGGTAGATTTATTTTTTTACAATAATCCCAATGTGATCTTGCCTCTGGAAACCCGATTGGCGATAAATCGTTTTGGAATCGGCAGAGATCAGAAGTGGCACTACCGAGGAAAAAGAGCAGGTAGGAAGGTCAAGGAAAAGTGCGTCAGACACAACAAAGACCGCCATGAACTGATTCCACTTGTCTCAAGACGCCACCAGGCTCAGGAGACTGGATCTCCAGTTTTAATTGGGTTTCAGAACGTGAGATCACTGAATAATAAAGTGGAAGATATGGTAGAATTAATTCAGGACTATAAAATGGATGTGATGTTTATGGCAGAAACATGGCATGATCCGGAGTCAATCAGCATAAGTAAGCTGCGGAGCCGGGGTCTTGTGGTCTTCGAAAAAGCAAGGCCAAGACTTCCCGAGTCTGTGAACCCTCTGCTCACCAACCATTGAGGAGTGGCAGTGGCTTTCAACTCCATGTTCTGGTGAATGCTGTTAAAGTTAACTTCAACTGCCAGTTTCAAACGTGTGTGAGAGTAAGCTCAAGCTCCAAGTCAGTCATCGGATTGGTTGTTTATCGCACAGGTGCTGCTTCTTCATTGTTTTACAAGAAATTTGAAAACACCTTGGGTATTCTGGCCACAGACAATGAAGAGGTTTTGATTCTGGGTGATTTCAATTTTCACTTGAAGCAGTCCGACAACACAACGTTGCTTCATCCTACAGACCCATCTTTAATCTGCCTGTTTTGTCCAAACTCTCAGAAAGGCTTGTTCTCAACAGAGTCATGAGCTATTTAAATAATTCAAACCTTTTCTCCACCCACCAATCAGCTTACCGTCGTCAACATTCCACTGAAAAAGCTGTCACAAAAGTGTATTCAGACATTCTTTGTGCAGCCGATGATGGTAAGCTCTCCCTCCTCATACTGTTAGACCTGTCAGCTGTCTTTGACTCAGTTGATCACAGTATTTTGTTAAAACGGCTAGAAAGCACATATGGTTTTGATGGTCTCACACTGGAATGGTTCAAAAACTACTTGAGTGACAGATCCTTCAATGTACGCCGCAGTGGGACAAATCGGATTTTGTTGACTCTTCAGTGGGTGTCCCACAAGGATCTGTTCTTGGACCATTGTTGTTTTCTTTATACACTGGAGACCTTGAAAGAATAGTTTTGAAATAAAAGCTGGGATTTCATCAATATGCTGATGACACTCAAATATATGGCCACTGCAATAATGAAGGCACAGAAGAATTGCAGAGAGATTGTCTGAGTGTGTAGATGAAATCGCATCTTGGATAGGAGCCAATTGCCTCAAGCTCAACAGTGAGAAAACTGAGGTGATCTGGTTCTCTTCTTGTCGGAATCTGAAAAATATTCCGAGTTATTCTGTCCGTGTATAAGAAAGCAACATCTTTCCATCACAATCTGTAAGGAACTTAGGAATATCCATGGATAGAAACCTCGCGATTGTCAAAAATAATACAGACGTGTTTTACCTTTCCGCGTCAAATAAGATCCATCAAAGGATGTTTGACAATGGACCCCTTGAAGAAACTTGCATCGGCCTTAGTTTTAAGTCGTATTAACTATGCAACATGGCTTTAGTCAGGTTACCTAAGATAACAACGCAGAGTATTCAATCCATAATCAATACAACAGCCAGGCCCATTACAGGAGTTAAAAAATATGATCACATTACCCCTGTACTCAAGGGGCTTCACTGGCTGAAAATTGATGAAAGAATTGAATATAAAATTGCTCTGCAGATGTACAAGCGTTTATCCAACGAGGGTCTTGCGTATCTGACACGTGACCTAGTTCCAGTTGCTAGTCTGCCGGAAAAACTGATTGAGATCGGCTTAGTCAAAGGACGTTGTTCCCAACAAGCACAAGCTAAAATCATTAGGATTAAGAAGGTTCAGCGTCAGCGGACCTAAGTTGTGGGACAACCTGCCTAACAGCTTAAAATCTTCAAGTTCAACAAGATCATTTTGTCGATCTCTGAAGACTTACCTATTCAATAAATCATTCCCTCCATTATACTAATATTACTGTTCTTTTTTAGAAATATTTTATTTTTATTTATTTACTTATTTAATTCTATTTTTAATTTTTCACAATAGTTTTAATAATGAGACGTTTTGAGTGGCCTCGAAACTCTACGGGGTTAATGCCACTATAATAATATTCGTGTTTGTATTGTATTGTATGATGACGGTGATGATGATGATGATGATGATGATGATGATGATGATGATGATGATGATGATGATGATGGTGATGGTGATAATGATGATGATGTTGATGATGGTACTGACGATGATGATGATGATGATGTGAATGACCCCACTCCAGTGGCAGCCAACCTACAGAAGATTCTAGACTCTCCTGAACTCAAAGGAATCGTTTTCGCTCTGGTCTGTTCTTTTCGCTTTCTTCCATTTCTCTCCTCCCATCACCCTCCAACCCAAAAATTTTTTCCTGCTTTATTCTTTTTAACTTTCTTTCTTTTAATTTCCAAAATCTTCTTCAATGAATTTCTCAACGCCACCAAACATCCCTTAACCCCCAACACAAAAACTTTTTCTCATAAACTTTCAAGACTTCTCTAGACCACTTTTTTTCCTAAGTATTTCTCTGCCAAATACCCTCCATTTATCACCAAAAACTATTCACCCCCTCCCTCTCCATAAACTACCAAAAACTTTTCATTCTTACCCATATACCACCAAAAACCTTTCACCCCCCAGAACTACAACTGCGTGCCTCACGAGATTCCAGACGACAAGACCCTCATAGGCTTCGCACAACTCTCCCTCATCGACCCTTCCGACCCTGAGGCCAACATTGAGGATCCAGCTTGAAGGGGATTTTGGGGGTGTTTGAGGGGGATTTGGGGTGTTTGAAGGGGATTTGGGGTGTTTGAGGAAAATTTCAGGATGTTTTAGAGGGATTTTGGGGTGTTTGAGGGGGATTTTGTGGGTGTTTGAAGGGGATTTTAGGGTGTTTGAGGGGGATTTAGAAGGAGGTTTTGGGGTGCTTTAGGGGGATTTTTGGGGTGTTTGAGAGGGATTTTTGGGGTGTTCGATGGGGATTTTGAGAGTGTTTGAGGGGGATTTGGGGGTGTTTGAGAGGGATTTTGGGGGTGTTTGAGGGGGATTTTAGGGGTGTTTGAGGGGGATTTTGATGTGTTTTATAGTTATTTTACGGTGTTTGAGGGGGATTTTGGGGGTGTTTGAAGGGGATTTGGGATGTTTGAGGGGGATTTTAGGGTGTTTGAAGTGAGATTAAAGGGGACTTGGGGGGAAGAGGCTTAAGGGTGAATTAGTGGGATTTTGATGGAATTGAGTGGTGTTTGAGGGAAGGTTTGGGTATTCATGAGGTTAGCTATGTATTTGAGAGGTGTTTAAAGTATTTGATGGAGTTTTTATGGGATTTTTTGGAAAGTTTAGGGGTTTGTCAGGTGTGATGGTATGGTATTGATGGGTTTTGCTGGGGCTTTGATAGGAGTATTTTGATGGGAAGAGGTTAGTGCTGGTGGTTTTGGGGGGGGGGAGGGGGATTTTTTGGTGAAGGAGGTGATGAAAGTGGCATTGTGGTGGATATTGTTGACAAAGAGTGTTTTGGTGGTGGAAGGTGAAAGATGAGAAAATTCATGGTGGTGGAAGATGAATAGTGTTGGGGTGGTGATGTGTGGTGTTTTTGGGAGGATATATATAGGGGTGTGTTTTAATGATTTATAGTCATATAAAACGGTTAGGAGTTATATAAGGTATTATATATTGGGTGTTGTTGTGGTTGGTGGTGTGGTGGAGGGTGTTTATGGTTTTGTTGTGGTAGAATATCGTGAGGGGGAAAGGGTTAGGAATAAGAAGTTTTTTTGGAGTAGTTGGGGTGAGGATTATAATGAGCTGTTGGGCTCATGGGGAGATGACATAAGGATTGAAAGAGTATATATGGTATTGAAGTTGGATGTTTCGGATATTGGGTGACTGTTGGTGCGACCTTTTAGAAAGAAAGAGAGAATTTTGACTCATCATCTTTTTCAAAACACTCCAACCCACCCTCACGAGCACTCCACTTCACTCCCAGCCATTAATTTCATTGCGCCCACTTAGACCACTTTAAAGAACATTACATCACAAACGTATATAAAGTTTTCGTTATTTCCCACTATATATTATTTAGCGTTTTTTTTTTGTAAAATTGATTTTTTGAATTCGTTATTTATTGTATCGAAATTAACTCATTATTCAACTATTCACATATCCAGCATTAACTTACAACCATTTCGAGTTTGCAGTTATATTATTTCATTTAATATTTATATAGATATTACTTAAAATATTTTTTCAATTTTTTATCAAAAAACAATCAAGAATTTTCCAAGTCATCAAGTTTTCTCGTCTTTTTTTACACACCCCTCTTGATCTTCTAATAGTTCCATCCACTTTTAGTTTTTCTTTTAGGTTTTTATCTTAAATGTGTGGTCGCCGTCTTGGTTTCGATCAACTTCGCACCGTTTTCGCAACTTTCGCTCAAAATCCAAACGTGTATATTTCTTCATATTCATAATAAATTCAAATCAAAAAATATATTTAATCAGTTTGGCGAATTAAATAAAAAAATTATATTATCTCCATGCGTATAATACATAACAAATACGATTATTGGTTGCGGTAACCGGAGATTTCATAAACCACATATTATAATGGTAACTGATAAAATGTTAACTATTGTTCCTATAATCTACAAAATTCTAATTCAGAACTAATTTTTTCAGCGTTCTTAATCTTTTTGCAAATATTTCATTAAGAAACGACAAATCGACATCCATTTTTAATGGATTAAAAATGAGCTGATACATCTATCCCTGTTTAATTCACTTGATCACAGCGTGTATTATATCTAATTTCATTTTATCTTAGATTAGAATCATTCACATAGCTATTTATATGTAATTTTGAGCTAATCTTGTTTACGCTAGTTAAATAGAATCATTTATAAATCGCATTTAATCTGAGCTTATAAGCTTAGATTAAATGCGATTTTACTACCCGAACTCGACGTAAACCCTTAAGTGAATATAGCGAATTTATATTAAGTCCTTGAATAAATTAATAATAATTTTAATCATTTTAAAATTATGCTTTTTTTGTTTATAAAAGGCAGTTTCGCTCTTTAGAGTCTGCATGCGCACAAACGCGAATTGACTGATTAAAAATGAATTTAGGTATAAACAAATTATAAGTTCAACTAGTATTAATTTGTTTTACTTTGTTAATAAAAGAAGCCTTCAATTTATCCAAATTAACTTTATTGAATGTTTGACAACTTTTCTTTATTTAACGATATTAATTCATTGTTTGAATAAGAAAAACTTAAAAAGCTATAATTATGATTTTGATTGTTTTTACTGACAAACAGCAAAATTACCACAGTACAGTAACAAATAATAAAACCAATAACAAAAAAAATTGATAAAAAATAGAAACTAGAGTTTGCTAAATAAAAATTTATTTATTTTTCAAACCAACTGTATTTTTTAAATCGAATAACTTGGATTGCCAAATTATTTTAATTTTTGTTTTATCGAGGTTTCATTGATAATTATTATTCTATGCACTAGTGTACATGAACAAGTATAGGAAATTATTAATTTTTCGAAATTATTTATTGATTTATAAAGTTAATTCAATTTATTATTATTATATATATATATATATAAATTAATTTTTTTCATAATTTCTAAATTATAAAATAAATGCATTAAAAAAATGATAAAAAATAAATGCTTTTTAAAGAAAAAAAGATACAAAAAAGCAAAGTATAAAAAAATTAATTAGTAATAATATTGTGTCAGTAAAATAAACGAAAATAAAGTTATGTTTTTAAACTTTATAGAAAATATGCATCAAACAATGAGATTTTGTTAGGTTGACCTAAAAAAATAAGTCAAAAAACCGTAAAATGAAAATGCAAATTACAAATTTGAGCAATTCAAAGAGGAAGTTGATAGGAAATATGATGGGAAGGAAGTATGGATGATGCTGGCGAAGGTGAAGATGGTGGTGCTGTAGGTGGTGGTGGTGATGATAAGAACAAAAAGAAGAAGAAAAGAAAAAAAGATAGTGATGAAGAAGAAGACTATGACAATGAGGTGGTCAGAGACTCATATTAAACTTTCTCCACTGAACTCGTCTTGCCTTTCATTCATGCATCTGTAACTGTGTCTTTTTGCCCGTCTCTCTTCGTGTGTGTTCTTGTGTTTGTCTGTGTCTGTGTGAGTGTCTTTGTCTGTGCCCGTTTGTTTGTATGTACTAGTGTCTGTATCCG
>OX387257.1:2961420-2998920 GCA_947562095.1 Branchellion lobata | reverse complement strand
TGGAATTTCAAACTCACTTCTTGTTTTTACTCTCCCCTCTTTCTCCCATTTTTTCAATATCTTTTTCTTTACCGGAAAGTTTTCTATGTTCGCACTGTTTCTATTTATAGATGTGTTTTCGGTTCCTAATTTTCCATAAAACATAGGGTTAGGATTGATATTTATGTTTTTAATAATTTTATTATCATTGTTGATTTCAATACTGTCGTTATTACTATTGTTATTATTAGATATTTTGTAATGATTAGCGTTTATATTGCCTGTATTTTTATTAATTGTACCATTGTCCTTTCTGTTTCTATTAAAGTTATAATTACTGTCAATACTATTTATATTATTGTTGTTATTATTACGTTTACTACTGCTGTTTATAGAAAAGAGCGGTAGCATTTGAATATCGCCCTGACCAGCTATTCCTGCCTGGCTTATATTATTCATATTTATATTAAGCCTGTCTCTATTATTATTTATTTTATCATCACAATTATAATTATTATTGTTGTTATTTTTGTTATGAATCATCATGTTGTTGTTGTTGTTTACATTATACCCACCACCATCAGAATCTTCATCATCATAACCACCACGGTTGTTCCTGTTCATGACGTCATACAAAAAGCTCATTTTGTTTCCCAAGTAAGCCTTATTTTCAAAACCCCGCCTGTCGAATGCACCTTTTTCCCACCCATCCTCATCATCTTTTAGACGTTTTCTGTCATGGAAACCAATGCTTTTGATACGACTTTTACCAATAGTATCATAACCAGTGTTTCTGTCATCTACATACTCCTCCTCCTTCTCATCCTGCTGCATGGAACTACGAGAAATTGTAGGGATTCTGTCTTCTGTGCTAGTGTCCGTGCACTTGAAGAGAGACCTGGGAGGGGGGGGGGGTGGCCAGTATGCAATTTAATAAAACACAATACCTTACTACAAAATACAATAGTATACAAAATAACAAAATACAATACAAGTTAATACAAAACAATACAATAAAATACAACACAAAAAAATAAAATACAATACAAAAATTAAAATACGAATCAATACAACAAAATACAATGCAATGAAATAAAAACAATAAAATACAATGAAACACAAGACAATACAGTACAAGTTCGAATTTTATTATAGTGGCAGTAACACCGGAGAAAGTCGAGATCTGTTACATCTTATTAGGAGGATTTTATCATTTCTGTACTTATTTTCTCATTTACTTCATTAATTAATTATTGAATCGAATTTTTTCGAGCACTTTAAGAAATTGACAATTCAATTTACTTATTAAAAATGATAGTCACCATAGCAACCAATTACTATCATACCCTAGCAGTCACATTCCCACAGCAACCACGCTTGGAGGCGTAGAGGAAAAAGTAGGAGATGATAGTGATGATGATGATGGCGATGATGATGAGTGAAATAGAAAGAACTACCACCTTGCTCTGCTCCATTTTCCCCCTTTCCACCTCCACTGAGCCTGAAACTGAAAGAGGAAGTGAATGGATTGGGGTTGGTGAAATAAATAGATCGAATGAGCTAGATATGGAAAGTGTTAAGTTGTGATAAGAAGGGTGGAAGGTGATCAATGGTGATAAGAATGATAAAAGGGATGAGTGAGAATCAAAATGAGGGTGGTGGGTGGTGACTTTTTTTAAATCCATTCTCTTGTAATTTACATGGTATTTTCCATAATCATTCATCTACTCAGCCTCGAATTCCATCAACTTTCCCCATCCTCCATCCATCCAATTAATTTCTCAATTCAATCAACCCTCAAACGCTCGTCCTTTATTCATCCATCTACCCCAACCATCTTGCCTCCACTCCCCCATCCTCACTGGTCTGCAGTAGGATGGTGAGAGGTAGGACAGACCTTCCATACCTGTTCACCACGTATATGTCTGCTATGTAGCGCCTTTTGGGCTGTAGGCTTCCGATCACCAGCCTATCATGGGTGGCATCCAGTGATGGTGAGAATGAGGAAGAAGAGAAGGATGGTGATGATGATGATGACGATGATGATGATGATGATGATGACGATGATGATGATGATGATGATGACGATGACGATGATGATGATGATGATGATGATGATGATGATGATGATGATGATGATGATGATGATGATGATGATGATGATGATGATGATGATGCTGCTGAAGAGGATGGATACGAAGAAGAAACAGAAAATGAGGAAGAGGTGTTAAATTGGAAAATAGTGACAGGGATTGGTTTGATGGTTCTTTCGATGGAGGAAGAGGAAGAGGAGGAAGAAGAGGAGGAAGATTGAAACATCTGTAAAAGTTGCATCTCTAATTATTATATTGATTTATTAATTAATTTACCTATTAACATAATCATTTTCTTCAATTATCTATTTATTCATTCATTTATTTTCTACCTTTTCATTCATTAAAAAGTTTTCAATAATCTACCTGTTCATTCATCTTCTCTAATCAGCAAGCCACCCATCCAATTTTCCAACCACTCATCCACTCACTCACCTACCCAATCATTCTTTCACCCATCTACCCACCAGCCCATTCAATCACCCATCTACCCATCCATTAATTCAATCACCCATCTACCCACCCACTCATTCAATCACCCATCTACCCACCCACTAATTCAATCACCCATCTACCCATCCATTAATTCAATCACCCATCTACCCACCCACTCATTCAATCACCCATCTACCCACCCACTAATTCAATCACCCATCTACCCACCCACTCAGTACACCACCCATCTACCCACCCACTCCTTCAATCACCCATCTACCCACCCACTCAGTACACCACCCATCTACCCACCCACTAATTCAATCACCCATCTACCCACCAGCCCATTCAATCACCCATCTACCCATCCATTAATTCAATCACCCATCTACCCACCCACTCATTCAATCACCCATCTACCCACCCACTAATTCAATCACCCATCTACCCACCCACTCATTCAATCACCCATCTACCCACCCACTCCTTCAATCACCCATCTACCCACCCACTCAGTACACCACCCATCTACCTACCCACTCAGTACACCACCCATCTACCTACCCACTCCTTCAATCACCCATCTACCCACCCACTCATTCAACCACCCACCTACCTACCCACTCAGTACACCACCCATCTACCCACCCACTCATTCAATCACCCATCTACCCACCCACTCCTTCAATCACCCATCTACCCACCCACTCAGTACACCACCCATCTACCCACCCACTAATTCAATCACCCATCTACCCACCAGCCCATTCAATCACCCATCTACCCACCCACTCCTTCAATCACCCATCTACCTACCCACTCCTTCAATCACCCATCTACCCACCCACTCCTTCAATCACCCATCTACCTACCCACTCCTTCAATCACCCATCTACCTACCCACTCCTTCAATCACCCATCTACCTACCCACTCCTTCAATCACCCATCTACCTACCCACTCCTTCAATCACCCATCTACCCACCCACTCCTTCAATCACCCATCTACCTACCCACTCCTTCAATCACCCATCTACCTACCCACTCCTTCAATCACCCATCTACCCACCCACTCCTTCAATCACCCATCTACCCACCCACTAATTCAATCACCCATCTACCCACCCACTCCTTCAATCACCCATCTACCTACCCACTCCTTCAATCACCCATCTACCCACCCACTCATTCAACCACCCATCTACCTACCCACTCAGTACACCACCCATCTACCTACCCACTCAGTACACCACCCATCTACCTACCCACTCATTCAATCACCCATCTACCCAACCATCTACCCAACTATCTACCCACCCATTCCCCCACTCACCTTGACGAAGTACTGAGCCCCCTGGGACACCCCCTTAAACACGTGACCACACACCACCACTACGCCGTTGCTCTTTTCCTCTTCCACCTCACAAGTCCTCAAGTTATCTGGTCTGCCTGTGGTTGGGGGTTGGTAGGAAGATGGTCGGGAATGTGGTTTTGAAGGGATTTTGGGGTGTGGTGTTGAACGGTTTTGGGGGCTTTTAGGAGTTTTTGGTTTTTCAAAGGTTTTAGAAGTTTTTTGTTGTGGTTTTGGAGGTTTATTGTCAAGTTTTTGCCGGTTTTAGGTGTTGTTTTTGTGCTCGTTGTGTGGATTGTAGTGGTGAAAAAGAGAAAATGTATAATTGAAAAAAAGAAAAAAAAAGTTTTAATAAAATTCAATTTTGTTTAATTAGACTATAATTTCAACAAAAAAAGCAAAGTAAAAAAAATTTAAATAAAATAAAAAATTGAAAGCAGACGCACCGGAGGCAGCCAGCTCCACAGAAAACTTCCAAGAGCCAACTTTGTTGGCAGCTTCACACACGTACACACCCAAATCTGACGCATGCGCAGTGGAAAATTCCAATTTACTGACATAGTGGCCTTGATAAGGAGGTGACGGGAGGGTGGAAGTGGTGATGGAAAATCTAGAATCTTCTAGAATGGTTTTGTTACCAGGACTTTTCCAGCCAATGACAGGCTTCGGATAGGCGTCCACGTGACACTGAAGAAACGAGGGCTGGTTGAGTTGACCTAGATATTTGTTTTGCCGTCTTTTTAACCATATCGGTGCGTCTGTATGAGTGTGTTTTGTATGTGTGTGTGTGTGTGTGTGTGTGTGTGTGTGTGTGTGTGTGTGTGTGTGTGTGTGTGTGTGTGTGTGTGTGTGTGTGTGGCAGTGAGTTTTAGTGGTGGGTAGTTAGGATTATTCAATTTATAGATATTTTTTATTTTTCCTTAATTAAACAGAAAATTGAAGTAAGTTTTGTTCTAAAACCACCAATCTCACATAGGACAGTCACTAAAATAGAAGCTTTGTGATAGGCCGTTGGAGATTTATAGTGGCACGTATAGGTGCCTGATTGGGTGGGCACTGAGTAGCTTAGGTAGAGGCTTTGACGTGATTGGATGACCACCGAACCCTTCAGCCAATAGAAAGACTCATTTCTGCTTCTGACGTCATCAACTTGACACGTGATGTTGATGGTTCTGCCCTGCACCACCTCATACGTCTTTGGCAACGTGATGACTGAGGTGGGGTGTGGTCATCGGATTATTGGAAATTAATTGCTTATAATTAACATGTTAATCAACATAATTAACTATTGTAAAGAGGTTAACTGGTTATATTCAGGAAATAGTTTTTTAGGTTCTTTGATTTTTTATGTTTCTTTTTTTAATATACTCTTATTTTATTTCGCTTTTATTTATTTTTTCTTTTCTTCTACTTTTCTTTTTTCCGTCTTAATTTCCTTCTCAACCATTTGCACATAACCCACTTTCTTGGCATTGTCGTAAAAGAAAAATGTTTGTAAAAGCCGAAATCTTTTGAAAAAAAGTTGTTTTACAAAAATTAATCTTTTCAAAAAAATTCATCTCTTCACTTGATATGCAGCCTTTGGTAACAAATGCAGAATAAACGAAAAAAGTGAAAAAATGATTTCTCAAATAATCCGATAATCTCATCTTAACACTAGGACCGCCTAATCAATTTAGAATTGCATTATTTTTTTTAAATTTTGATTTAATTTTATTGAATTGCTAAGATTAATTCTTTCAAATTTTAAACCGCATTTAAACCGTGTATAAAGTAGCTTTTCACCTGTAAAAGCAATGACAAAACGATTTTTGAAATTTTATCTTTCAAAAAACAAGAAATATTTTATTACTAAAAATCTTTTAACAAAAATTCAAACTTTGCTTGGGAAAATAAATTATAAATAGTTTTTATACTAGAATTTATACTAGAATTGTCTACGTAGTAACGACTAAAATTTTACACATTCCTATTTTCGCCACGTCGTTCCGTCCTTCTCGATTTTGCCGACAGAATGCAACTGGCGATTTTAAACGTGCTTTTTCTGCTTTTCGCGGTTACAGCGGCTGCGAAATATGATATAAATAGCAATATTGTCAATTCAAATGTTGTTAAAAAGATCGATATAGCCACCCAGCTAGTCAGGATAAATACAAAAATCACCGCTAAAAACGGTGGGGGATTGGCAGTTGATACTTACTTGTTCGCCATTGAACCCCAGCTTAGCTCTCAGCTTTCTTTCATCTCGGCTTATGTATGAGTTTTTACAAAATTATTTTTTCTTCGTGCATTTTCATGCATGCTTTGAAATTGATTTATTTCAAAAATGTTTAGTGCAATGATATCATTTTTTTTAGATTGCAAAATCGGGAGATTCGCAAGAGCCTTTGGAAGTGAAAGAGGTCACAGTTGATCAGCACAAGTTTGTCGTCTTTGATGTTGAGAGTATTTCAAAAATTAATTTTTTTCAAAGTTATAAATAATTAATAAAATAAATAAATATAAATTGTTTAACTTTTCGAATTGCTGATTATGAAGCGTTGAGGTAAATATTGACCCTTTATCATTAAAATTTCAGCACAAAGAAGTTGTATGCAGTGGATTTGAGTGGGCACAAGATCTTAGCAAACTCAGAGTTGGCATTTGTGGTGGAGACAACTTTCACCCATATCCTCAAGCCCTTCCCTTCACACATCCTCCAGTCTGAGAAGCAGTTTGTAAAGTATTTGGGCAACCGTCACTACTACAGCGCCTACAAGACTGACACCCAGACCATCTTGGTGGTGTGTGCTTCAAGCAACATTGACTCATTCACCAAGGAGAAGCCATACAACATCAACGGAGCCACCATCAGCTATGGACCCTATGAGAATATTGATGCTTTCAAGGAGGTGGGAGAATTAGTTCAAGTATTAATTAATCAAGTATTTAATTTTTAGTTTGAAGTTTCCTTGGATCTAATCTAATCTAATCAAACTTGAACTTGGCGTTTAATGCCTCCTTTGGTCCAATATAAGCTTTGAAGCTCATTGAATTCCTTGAAATTTGTGCTCATGCTTCCAAATGATAGCTGTGTCTTAAAAATGATTCAAATGGCACTGAACAATGAAACCTGCAAGAGCAAAATACCAAATAGAAAATTATTAATTAAATAAAATTTATTTTTTATTTTTATTCTTTTTATCAGTTATCTTTCGTTAATAATAAACTAAAAACCATACAAAAAACGTTCACACCATCCAATCAGACAACCCTGTCGATTCACTACGAGAACAACACCCCCTTCTTGACGGTGACCCACTTGATGCGCGTCATTGAGATTTCCCACTGGGGCAACATCGCAGTTGAGGAGACCTTTGACATCTTCCACTCTGGAGCCATCCTCAAGGGCTCTTTCTCCCGCCATGACTACCAACGGAGTCAAGATGGCGTGTCCTCCATCAAGTCCTTCAAGGTGGCTGGTGTGGGTGTGTTAAGTCTTAAAAGGTGGTTAGTGTGGGTTTAGGTGCATTTTGGTGTGAATAAGTGACTGCATTGGAAATGTGTAATCTTTTTTTTCACCCTTCATTCTTTTTTCTCATCTTTTCATCATTTTTCTTCCATTCCATCTGTTTTTTCCATCCCACTCTCCCATTCTCATCCATTTCTCTTTTCCTACTTTCTTACTGTTAAATTTGGGGGTTGTTAAATTTGTGCTCCAGTGTTTTTTGGCTCAAAAGATGAGTTATAATTAAATTAAAACATTGAATTTTGTCTCGTTCATAAATTTAATAATACTTTGTTTATTTGTTTGAAAATTATTTCAAAATACTAAATTTGAAAGTTGGTATAATTCAAAAACAATTCTTTGTCTATTGGACAGAAAGGTATTTCCTTATTTTTTTTTGTTTTTTTTTACTCTGAAGTATTTTGGGTTAGTGAAAATTATATCACTTTGTTCGTAGTTAAACCCTTATTTATTGTTCAGTTTATTATGAATTTTCATTTAATTTTTGATTTAATAGCAAAAAAAAAGAATAGTTGAATTTCTCATATACTGTCACATATTAAATAATACGTATAAGCGTGCACCACGTTTATGTACTAATTATCCAGACTCATAATCGCATAATTAGCCAGATTAACTATATTATTTTTGTGAGAGGTGAGTGTTTTGTGTTCTGTCTATATTATTATCATATCAATTACAATTGTCGTAATTATAATAATAATAATAATAATAATAGTGAATCTATAGTTATGTTAAGGAGATAATAAGAGTTTTAAAAAATAAACTAAATAAATAAAATAATAATAATAGAGAAATAAATAAATAAAATAATAATAATAATAGAGAAATAAAAATAAATAATAATAATAATAATAAAATTGAAACTGAAAAAAAAGAAGATAAAATAAATAAGTAAATATAAACTACCAAAGAAACTTAATAGCTAACTGAAAAGAAAAAAATATATGGATATAATGTCTAAACGTGAAAGAAAGGGAGATACACTCCCTTAGCTAAGTCCTGGGCTTCTGACTCGAACTTGTCAGAAGCCTTGGAACTGGAGGGACAACTCAACAGTAGAGCGGCAGACCTGCAGAGGGCTGCCGAAGAATTGTTGAAGAGTGGAGAGGTTGCGCGGCGAATCGAAAGCCGCGAACGTCTCAGAAGCATCATTGACTCCCTGGTGGTCATGGTGCCAGTGGAGGTGAAGAAGCTCCAGGTTTCGGTGGGGACCCAGTCAGAACCTCTGGCCTGCTCTTCCTTGGGAACGCAGGCAAAGCAGGTCATGCAGCCTGTGAAGTCTGTGAATTATGTCTTGGTGGTGAAAGGAAACATCCGTGATGTACCGGATGGGAGGCAATTCAGAGGTGCGCAGAACAGCGTCGTGCCAGTTCCTACCCCCGGGCGTTTTATAGCGGGAGCGCCGCAAATCGACCGCACAAGAGTACAAAACGAGAGTTTTGTACCCGTGGTAAGGAGGAAGAAAGTCCTCCGAGAAAATGTTTTCGAGAGGATCAAGACATCAAAATCCGTGATTCTCAGACCAAAGGAGGGTGAGACGCTCTTGGAGCTCAGAAAGTCTTTCCTGGAGTTGCTCAAGAGTGTTGAGGCGTCACCAAAAAGTCGCCAAAGATTTCGACCATTAAGTCGAATGAGGCGAAAAACTTCCTCGTGGTCGATTTAATAAACGAAGTGGAGCAGAGGAAGGTTGAGGACCTCATTAAATCAAAGTTGGTCTTTTCGAGACCAACAGGTTTTGATCCCGCGGTGACGGTGTACAACGTACCCTCCGACCTTACCGAGGGAGAAATTTTAGAAGCTCTAGTGGCCAAAAACGGTCTTTTCTTCGCGTCTGGTGAGAAAGAAAGACTAAAAGTGTGCCGAAGATTTAGGAATAGCCGGGGAAACTGCGACGTGGTCGTGCGTATGGCGCCGGCCACGCACAGGCAACTCGGGGAGAAAAAGGATAAGAGGGTCTTCCTCCTTTTCTCGGCACACCCTTACAAAAATAGAGTTCAGACCCTCAGGTGCTTCAAGTGTTTCGGTTATGGGCATACCGATGCTAAAGGTAGCTGTAAAAATAGCCGGGTCTGCGGCCGATGCGGAGAAAAAGATCATGTGGCGGCCAAATGCTCAAGCAGGGCCAAGTGCGTCAACTGCTTGCGGGCAGGCAGAGGGCCATACGGCCACTGATTCAGGATGTCCCGTTTACGCGAGGCATCTCGCAATCACTCGAGCACGCACTGCCTACTAATGGATGATAAATATTCTTTTTATTTTGGCGTTGATTATTCATCAGATATCAACGATTATAATTACGATTCAAAAGATATTATTATAGGTACTTGTGGTAATAGAGGTCCCAAGCGTCTCAATTTCCTTCAGCTCAACTGTCGCAATTGTCAGGCCGTGATGCATGAAGTGGAGGAGGTTATCTCCGCAGGCGGCTTTGACATTGTAGTCCTGCAAGAACCTTACCTTCAGAAGGGCTTCGAGGTGAATGAGTATCACAGCTTCATACCTAGGAAAGCTACTGCGAAGGTGTGCACTCTAGTGGCAGTCGGCTTGCAAGTGTTCCATTTGTCTCGTTTTGACACGGATCCTTTGGTAGCTCTTAGTGTCGGATCGAGGCAAATGTCTTGCGGGTTGATTGTTTTGAATGCATACTTTCAATATAGCTCTAACCATAACATATTCACAAATCAAATAGATAATGTAGTTTTATATAATAGACATCGTAAGATATTGCTATGCGCTGATTCGAATGCGAACTCTCCGCTGTGGTTTTCTTAAAAAAAGGACAACAGTGGGAAGCTGCTTTGCGAATTTCTATTGCTACGCAGCTCTAAGACATGTAACAAACGTAGTGATAAGTATACTTTTGATTCAGTATTAGGTACTTCAAATATAGACATAACGGCATCTACCGATAATATGTGTGGGAGCGTGATAGACTGGAGGGTCACGGATGACGTCGTGGGTAGTGACCACAAGTCTATCACGTTCTCCATCAATATAGATAGGTTCAATAAGGGCAATAGTGAAAATAGGTATGTAAGTAGTAAAAATAAAATAGACCAAACTAAGTATAACTATAAGAAAACTGACTGGGAGCGCTTCAAGCGGATTCTTGAGGCACGTCTGGCTGAGGAAGTGAATGAGGACGTGATTATGACGGCGATAGATGAATCGACGCCTAGGATGAAAGAGAGGAAGCGTGGTTGGAAGAAACAGGTAACGTGGTGGAATGATGAATTGGCTGGTATGAGAAGGGAGGTAGTTGCAGCCAAAAAGCAGCTGGTCAGAAGGAGGAAATGGAGCTGCTTGGTCGAGGCTGAAAAAAGATATCTTGCCGAGGTGAGAACATCGTATGTGAAGGCTATCAAAAGTGCGAAGGAATGCTCCTGGAAAGACTTTTTGGAGCGCTACGGCGTAGATGAAGGAGGCCCAGCAAACCCCTGGGGAACTCTCCACAGGCAAGCTGCTGGCAAGACAAAAAAGGTGTCTTTTGGAAGTTTGGAAAGGGACGATGGCAGCTGGACAACTTCGTGGAAAGAATCTGCGGAGCTTCTTCTGGAGCGTTTCTTCTCCAGTGATGAAGAGGATGCTTGTGATGGGTCCCATCAGCATATTAGGGAGCTGGTAAAAAGTTACCAGAACTGCAATGTTGAGAGTCCAGTGACTAGAGAAGAGATCATTAGGTGCCTCAAGAGGTCGAAGAATAGTAAGGCTCCTGGACCCGACGGTGTTCTTTACGAGCACCTGAAGGTTGTACAAGAAATTTGTCCGGACTCCTCGGCCGGTTTTTTAAATAAATACTTATATAATAGGACATACCCGGTTAATTGGAAAGTAGCTAAGCTGGCTGTGATACCCAAAGGTAAGAGGGCTTCGCTAACCAAGGCTGGCTCCTACAGACCCATTTCACTTTTGAGTGCAATGGGCAAACTGTACGAGCGAATTTTGGTTTCAAGAGTCGAGCAGGACTACGACGCCAGAGGACTAAACAGTTCATCTCAATTTGGTTCAAAGCGTCTCTGTCTGCTGAAGACGCCATATGCAAGAAGCTTGGGACCTTCAAAAATAAAAATAAAAAGTTTGTATTATTATTATTTATTGATATTCAAGGCGCCTTTGATAACTTATGGTGGCCTTCAATTTTATTACGTTTAATTAAAGTAGGAATAAGCTCTTACATGTTTGATACATTAAAGGACTATTTTAGTGGGAGAAGCGTGTCGTTAATGGCCGAAGATAGATCCATGATGATAAGCCGTGAAGCTGAAAGGGGCTGTCCTCAGGGATCTATCGTAGGCCCGTATGCAGGGAGGTGGTGCATGGACGAATTGTTGAACGATGCACGATGTGAATGGTCTTCTGACACTGTGGAATGGGTTGCGTATGCGGACGACATAGTGATTGCAGTGAAGGGCAATAGCCGCTTTGAACTGGAGCGTTTATCCGAGCGCTGTCTGTCGCATCTGATGTCATGGTGCGGCAGGTATAAGCTCCGCCTATCCACGCCGAAGACCAAGTGCATGCTGATAAAGGGCCACATGGATAGGTCGAGGATGCCCAGGGTTCTATGTGCTGGAGAACGCATTGAATGCGTTCGACAGTACAAGTATCTTGGTGTTATTCTGGATAGTGTACCTAACTTTGTAGAGCACGCGAAGTGGGTAC
This sequence comes from Branchellion lobata, assembly GCA_947562095.1. Classification (NCBI taxonomy): domain Eukaryota; kingdom Metazoa; phylum Annelida; class Clitellata; order Hirudinida; family Piscicolidae; genus Branchellion; species Branchellion lobata. The sequence goes on along the minus strand of OX387257.1, from coordinate 2,986,890 downwards.
GAGCGAAGGTTTCTACCTACATGTTCTCCCTGAAAGCCCATGTAGGTAGGGGAAGGGGAATCCAGCGGAAGGTGGTAGAAACACTACGATACTGTATGCATTCCTATGATTACGTATGGTGGAGAGGAGTGGGCGAAGAGTATGAATAAAAGTCACGTGAGGAGGCATCTCAATGCGCTGTATCGGGTGCTACTCCTTACACTGACTCGAGGCTGTACTCTCGTTTCTACCGTCTCTCTAGAAGTGGTAGCTGGCCGTATGCCTTTGGACTTGGCCGTATGCCTTAGAAGACTCCGGCAGTCTATAAAAGCAAAGAGGGCGATAAAACTTCTGGGCTTTACGAGTGACGCTGAGGCTCCGGTAGCGGATGAAATGGGGAGGGCAAACGAGCACGTGCTTTCTCTTTGGCAAGAAAGATGGGACGCGGAAAAGAGAGGTAGGATGACCTATCGATTTCTTCCGAGTGTGAACTTTGCATCCACGAACCGCTGGCTCAGACCAGGGTTTTTGACGGTTTTCATCCTAACTGGTTATGGCAGACTCTGTAAAGCGGCCTTTGACAGAGCGGTGTCCTCAACTGACAGATGTCCTTGATGCTTCTGTCAGCCTGAAACGGTCGAACATTTCATTTTTGATTGTCCAAATATGTCCAATTCCGACCCACCTTCTTTGACGAATGCAGGCATGAATGGAATGAGTTGATAAATTGTGAGACACGTTTCTCCTAATTTAGTGTTTTCATTAAATTTGCTTTTGAGAAAAGAGAACTTTCCTTGCTGGCGGACTCGACAATAAATTTAAAAAAAAAAATGAAAAAAAAAGAGAGAAAAAAATGTTTAAAGAACGTCGTAGGCGTCATTACTGTCGCAAACCGGCGGTGTTGGCGGACGCGACAAAAGAAAAGAAAGGTGTTGAAAAAAAAATAGCCTCAGATTTAGTGGTTAAGGTGCTAGGTAGAGGATAATAGTTTAGTTTAAGTATAAAAATAAAAATAAAAAATAAAAAATTCTATGAGTTAGATCAGTCACTACCTGTTAAGTAAGGTTGGTAAATAAATTTAGTAAAGAGTAATGTGTCGAGGAGGCATTCGGTGGGCTGAAGTGCTCGTTCGAGCCTCTCGTGTGCGCCATCAGGAGATCTTACTCGCCCCCGGTACGGACTAGCCGGAAAGGGTAGCGAGAGTGGTCGATGGATTATGGCTTAACTGCCGAGCGCCCATATAGTGAATTTACTACTCTCCTACTTTATTGCATTTTCTTCCAATTCCATAATTTTTCCATTCATTTTTGCTTCACTTCATCTCATTCCATCTTTCTTCTTTACCTGACCATCCATTCAATCACTCCACAACCCAACTTCACCCCCCTTTTCCTTCACACACTCCCCCTCTCCTCCATCTGTTCCAGACTCTTTTGCCTCTGTCGGCACGAGATATCTATTACCGAGACGAGATTGGCAACATCTCAACCAGCAGTCTCAAGGAGACTGACGCCGGTCTGGAACTGGAACTGCACCCTCGTTTCCCCCTCTTTGGTGGCTGGAAGTCCCAACACTACATCGGCTACAATGTCCCCAGTTACCAGTACCTCTATAACAATGGTGGGTGGCTGGCTGGCTGGGTAGGTTTGTGTGGTGTGGTAATTGCGGAAGCTTGTGTGGTTTGTGTGGTGGTTTTGGTGGTTTGTGTGTGCTTGTGGTGGTTTGTGTGGTGGCTTTGAGGTTTGTGTGGGATTGTGGTGGTGATGGTAGTAGTTCAGTGGTTTAGGGGTGTTGCGTTATAAAAGGTAGATGGGCTGGTGGTTTTGGTGGTTTAGTAGTGGTGTCTATGTAATAATGCTTGGTGGTGGTTGTGGTGCTCTAAGGTTATTTATGATAATGATGGCGGGACTGAATTTAGGATCTGATGGCTGTTGAGGTTGGTTGTATTTGGAGTTTCGTGAGTTGCAGTGGTGGTTGTCTTGGCAACAATGGTTTCGATTTTTTTTCACAAAAACTACTCACTATTCATACTCCCCCCACACCCCCTTTCCCAGGAAAGAATTTCGCTCTGGTGATGAAGCTGATTGACCACGTTTATGATGACCAGGTGATTGATAGCTTTGAACTCAAGATCATTCTTCCAGAAAGATCCAGGTGTGTTTGTGTGTGTGTGTGTGTGTGTGTGTGTGTGTGTGTGTGTGTGTGTGTGTGTGTGTGTGTGTGTGTGTGTGTGTGTGTGTGTGTGTGTGTGTGTGTGTGTGTGTGTGTGTGTGTGTGTGTGTGTGTGTGTGTGTGTGTGTGTGTGTGTGTGTGTGTGTGTGTGTGTGTGTGTGTGTGTGTGTGTGTGTGTGTGTGTGTGTGTGTGTGTGTGTGTGTGTGTGTGTGTGTGTGTGTGTGTGTGTGTGTGTGTGTGTGTGTGTGTGTGTGTGTGTGTGTGTGTGTGTGTGTGTGTGTGTGTGTGTGTGTGTGTGTGTGTGTGTGTGTGTGTGTGTGTGTGTGTGTGTGTGTGTGTGTGTGTGTGTGTGTGTGTGTGTGTGTGTGTGTGTGTGTGTGTGTGTGTGTGTGTGTGTGTGTGTGTGTGTGTGTGTGTGTGTGTGTGTGTGTGTGTGTGTGTGTGTGTGTGTGTGTGTGTGTGTGTGTGTGTGTGTGTGTGTGTGTGTGTGTGTGTGTGTGTGTGTGTGTGTGTGTGTGTGTGTGTGTGTGTGTGTGTGTGTGTGTGTGTGTGTGTGTGTGTGTGTGTGTGTGTGTGTGTGTGTGTGTGTGTGTGTGTGTGTGTGTGTGTGTGTGTGTGTGTGTGTGTGTGTGTGTGTGTGTGTGTGTGTGTGTGTGTGTGTGTGTGTGTGTGTGTGTGTGTGTGTGTGTGTGTGTGTGTGTGTGTGTGTGTGTGTGTGTGTGTGTTACAAATACAAACACGAATATTATTATAGTGGCATTGACCCTGTAGAGGTCCAAGGCGACTCAAAACGTCTCATTATTAAAACTTTTGTGAAAAATTTTAAATAGAATTAAATAAGTAAATAAATAAAAATAAATTATTTCTAAAAAAGAACAGTAATATTAGTATGATGGAGGGAATGATTTATTGAATAGGTAAGTCGTCAGAGATCGACAAAATGATTTTGTTGAACTTGAAGATTTTAAACTGTTAGGCAGGTTGTTCCACAACTTAGGTCTGCTGACGCTGAACCTTCTTAATCATAATGATTTTAGCTTGTGCTTGTTGGGAACAACGTCCTTTGACTTAGCCGATCTCAAACTTTGTTTTTCCGGTAGACTAGAAACTGGAACTAGGTCACGTGTCAGATACGCAGGACCCTCGTTGGACAAACACTTATACATCTGCAGAGCAATTTTATACTCAATTCTTTCATTAATTTTTAGCCTGTGAAGCTCCTTGAGTACAGGGGTAATGTGATCATATTTTTTTACTCCTGTAATGAGCCTGGCTGTTGTATTGATTATGGATTGAATACTCTGCGTTGAAACCTTAGGTAAGCTGACTAAAGCCATGTTGCCATAGTCAATACGACTTAAAACTAAGGCCGATGCAAGTGTTTTCAAGGAGTCCATTGTCAAACATCCCTTGATGGATCTAACTTGACGCAGAAAGGTAAAACACATCTGTATTGTTTTTGATATCCGCGTTGACATCGTGAGGTCTCTATTCATGGATATTCCCAAGTTCCTTACAGATTTTGATAAAAGGATGTTGCTATCTAATACACGGACAGAATAGCTCGGAATACTTTTCAGATTCCGACGAAAAGAACCAGATCACATCTGTCTTATCTCTGTTGAGCTTTGGGTAATTGGCTCCTATCCAAGATGCGATTTCATCTACACACTCAGACAATCTCACCTGCAATTCTTCTGTGCCTTCATTATTGCAGTGGCCATATATTTGAGTGTCATCAGCATATTGATGAAATCCCAGCTTGTATTTCAAAACTATTCTTTCAAGGTCTCCAGTGTATAGAGAAAACAACAATGGTCCAAGAACAGATCCTTGTGGGACACCCACTGAAGAGTCAACAAAATCCAATTTTGTCCCACTGCAGCGTACATTGAAGGATCTGTCACTCAAGTAGTTCCTGAACCATTACAGTGTGAGACCATCAAAACCATATGTGCTTTCTAGCCGTTTTAACAAAATGCTGTGATCAACTGAGTCAAAGGCAGCTGACCGGTCTAACAGTATGAGGAGGGAGAGCTTACCATCATCGGCTGCACAAAGAATGTCTGAATACACTTTTGTGACAGCTTTTTCAGTGGAATGATGACGACGGTAAGCTGATTGGTGGGTGGGGAGAAGGTTTGAATTATTTAAATAGCTCATGACTGTTGAGAACAAGCCTTCCTGAGAGTTTGGACAAAACAGGCAGATTAGAGATGGGTCTGTAGGATGAAGCAACGTTGTGATCAAGACTAGGCTTTTTCAACAGTGGTGTAATCTGAGCCGATTTCAAAGACTTTGGGACAATTCTCTCAGAAAAAGACTGATTGACCATACTTTTTACAAAAAGTAAAATCATTCCTGAAATCTTTTTCAAGAGCCAAGTGGTTATTAAACCAGGGGCATACTGTTTGTTGGGAAGCCTTTGAATAGCCTTGAGTAGCCCATCCTCATCCTCATCCTGGAGCCTACTGAGACCACCTTCTTGTGCATGAGCTAAATAAATGGGTTTTTCTCTGGCTCGGATTGAGTTCCTCGCTGACTCAACTTTTTTCAACAGAAAAGATTCGGAAAGTGTATGTTTATGTGTATGTGTGTGCGTGTTTTTTTTATACTTTTTATAGTGTGTTTTGTTAGTATTTATCTTTTTTTTGCCTCTCTGTAATTAAGTTGTTTTTCCTTTCACCACCAGCAAAATTTTTTCTTCTCACCACCCTCACAACAACTTCACTTTCATACTTACCCTTCCTCCCCTCCCCCAGTGACATCAACTTGCAGACGCCCTACAAGGTGAATCGTCAAGGCGACGGCATCCTGAAGACCTACCTCGACACCATTGGTCGACCCGTCATCCACGTCTCCAAGAACAACGTAGTGGAACAACACATCCAGGACTTCCAAGTGGGTGAAGGAGGGGGTTGATACAGCAGCTGTACCTACTAGCCACCACTACCGTTTTAAAAACCACAACAACAACTACACCAACCACCACCACACACCAGTTGTACTACAACCACCACCACACACCAGTTGTACTACAACCACCACCACACACCAGTTGTAATACAACCACTATCACACACCAGTTGTACTACAGCTTCTCGAAGCAGCTGATGCTACAAGAGCCCCTGATGGTCTTTGGCGCCTTCTTCTTCCTCTTCTTCACCGCCATCGTCTACGTCAGACTCGACTTCTCCATCGCCAAGGTGGGTTGGGTAAAAGTGGCTTTGGTGTGTTGTATGCTGAATGCGTGGAATGTTGGGTGGGTGATGGTGGTGATGGTGGTGAGTGGTTGTTTATCATTTCATTCACGCATTCATCCACCCATCCAATTTATCAATTCAGTTCTACATCCACCATATGTTATCCATCCATTTTTTCACACCAGGATGAAGCAACAGAGGCCAAACTGCGTCTTGGAGGCTTGCTGCGACAGGTCAGCCTCAACCAATCAGCATCATCAACCAATCCCAACAACCAATCAGCATCTTCAACCAATCCCAACAACCAATCAGCAACCACCAGCATTCACAACTATCACTCCCATCATCACACCATTCATCTACTACCATCGACCAATCACCGTTCATCACCACCAACCATAATAACCACCCTCACCATAACAACCACCATCACCATAAAAACCACCATCACCATAACAACCACCGTCACCACAAAAATCACATTGAAAACCACCACCACCTTTCACTGCGCAGGTGGTTGACTTGCACGAGCGCAGGAGTGCCTTGTACCAGTCGTACGACGACGCAGTCAACAAGTTTAAGACCTCCAAGGACTCTGCAGCCTTCAAGGTCCTTTTCTTATCCATCCTCCTTTCCATCACTCATCCTCCCATTCTTCTCTAATCTATTCATTCTTCCATCATTCATCCATCTATCCTTTCTTTCTTCCATAATTCTTCCATCATTAATTTATTCATTCTTATTTCCATTATTCATCCATCCATTCTTTCTTCCCTCATTCATCCATCCATTCTTCCATCATTCATCCATCCATCATTCCTTCCCTTCATAATTAATTTTTTCATTCATTTTTTTTTCATCTGTTTATTCATTCATCCATCACTTTGTTCATTTTTTCACATTTTCATATATCTTTCTTTCTATCCTTTGTCTATCTATCCATCAATCCACCCATCTTTTATCATTTACTATTCCAATCTTCACCACCACTCCAGCCACCATACACGCCATCACCGATTTTTTCCACGCCCCCATCAGTCCACCAACAACCCATTCACCCGCCTTTCTCCTCCAGTCGAACTTGAAAAACATAGATGGGGACCACAAGAACCTCACAGGCCAGATCAGCAGTCTTCAGGCCAAACTCAAGGTTGAGTCTGTTGATGCCTTCGAAAAGGTGGGTAAGGGGTTGTGATTCGAGATGGTGTTGGTTTGGGGTGCTGGTGATGGTTGTGGTGTGTGGTGTAGTGTGGTGTGGTGTGGTGTGGTGGTGTGTGGTGGTGTGTGGTGTGGTGTGGTGTAGTGTGGTGTGGTGGTGGTGATGTGGTGTGGTGTGGTGATGTCTGATGATGGTAGTGTGGTGTGATTTGGCTTGGTGGTGGTGTGTTTGGTTGGTTGGTAAGTTAGAGTGATGGGGCAATAGTGAGATAATGGTGGCAAGAAAGGAAGGAAGGGAGTGTGGGTTGGGGGTGATTGAAAGAAGGAAGTCCAGTTAGGAAAAGAACGTTGTTGCAAGTAGACAAAATGTTTTTCGGTCGGCTCATAGTTTGGCGGTACCTTCATATAGCGCCAAACAATTTCAGCTTAACGAGCTGCAACGCTTGGACACTCAGGTGCGCAGTCAAATCACCCTGCTGTCCCAGGTAAAGTGTTTTTCCACATTTCACTACCCGCCCTCACTTTCCAATGAAACCACTACTATACCATTCCTCCCATTCCAATGAAACCACTACTATACCATTCCTCCCATTCCAATGAAACCACTACTATACCATTACTCCCATTCCAATGAAACCACTACTATACCATTCCTCCCATTCCAATGAAACCACTACTAAAACCTTCCTTATTTGATAACCCACAACAAAACACTACAACTTCTTTATTCCCCATTAGAACAGTCCTCACACCACCAAAATAATTCATTAAGCTCTTTCTCCCACCCACACCACAACGTCATACTACCCTACAGCACAACACATCATCACATCTTTGCACCACCAAAATAACCCCAAAACACCACATTACTACAACACAACGGTCAAACCACCACAGCAACCAAACACCACCACAACCACACTACCACAACAACCACACTCCATCACAACAACCACAATACCACAACAACCATCGGACAAGAGTTGGGACCTTCACGTGGTGTCCGACGAGATGCCGCCAAGTGGCGACATTCGAACCCAACCAACCCATCGACCAAGCTGTGCTGTGGAAGGCGCAAACTACAGACTCCCCACATTCCCACCTCCCCTTTTTCAATAGCCGAAGGTGCACATCCCGCCCTGCACCTCCGGTCTCTCCTCTTGAGGGCGGGCGACGTCGAGGCAAATCCCGGGCTGGTGTGCCGGGGATGCACTATGACAAACAGACGTGACATCACCCCCATCACCTGTTCAAGCTGCAGCCAGCCATACCACAGGTCTTGCTCTGGCCTTACTCGAAACAAAAAGAGTACTCAAGGCTTCATCTGCAGGCCCTGTGCTGGACTCGCGACTTCAACCCCAACAATCACGCAGGTGATGGGAACAAGTAAACAATGCTGTGTCTGCAATAAGAAAATGAGACTAAACAGCATTGCCATCAGGTGTCATAGTTGCGGTGGCATCTCCCACAGGAAATGTGCTAATGTCTCCCGCTATGCACCACACGTGAATTGGTGCTGTCACGTCTGTAATCATAACATCCCAACCTCCAACAACACTAATTGTACATATCACACAACCCCCAACAATAATTGTCCAAAAATTCAGTGTGCCCAGCTTGTCATGGCCGGCTGGCTGACTATAAGACCCCATTTGAGTGCTCCGAATGCAAGAGAGGATTCCACCTCAAATGTGCTCCACAAACAAGGCCTGCCTTGGAGCATCTTCAAAGCACTCACAGCTGGACTTGCCAGACCTGTATTTCCGCCCATAACAGTGGGGCAACCCAACAGTCGGACGGAACACCACAGAAGCCCCGAAACACCCTTAAAAAGCTGACCGTAATGCAATGGAATTGCGATTACCTGGCAACGAAGATCCCCGAACTCCGAGTGGTCAAAAATAAGTATGCAGTGGACATCATTCTGCTACAAGAAAGCAAGCTTGGTTTGGAGGACCCTACTCCTCTACTGGAAGGTTTTGATGCTATCAGAACTGACTGGAAGGGTAGTGGAACTCACACAAGAAGGGGTGGAGGCCTCATCACTTACATCAAAAAAGGCCTCCAATACTCGGTGCCCCAGTGCCCCGCAGTAAGCCCTCTATAACAGCAGTGCATACTTCTTCCGACCTCGAGTAGACGTTCCATCTCCATCACAAACGTCTATATCCCACCGGAGAGCTCAACGCACACGAGGGACTTTTCAAAACTCGTTGCCAGTCTACAGTCAGCTCAGGGTTTGCTCTGCGGTGATTTCAATGCACATCATCCCGTCTGGGATGATGTTGCACGGTCCGACGAGCGTGGAACAGCACTGTTCCAATGGGCGGAAGACAACTCCAAACTAGTCCTCAACGATGGCACTCCCACTCGTGCTTCTCGCAACAACCAAGGCCTGGGCTTCAGCTCCCCGGATATCATCCTGGTAGATGCTGATGCAGCAAATAGCTTTGATTGGTCAGTTTTGAACGAGCTAAACTCTGACCACTTCCCGGTTCTGATAAAGTGGAACCAAGGAGTTAATTATGAAAACCAAAAGACTAAAACTCGTCCAAACTACCGCAAAGCAAACTGGGCCAGTTTCCAAGAAATTAATGGAGTCCCTCACTGAGCTGGCTGCTGAAGAGGTTCTTTCGAAGAAACTTTTCATCTTCACAGAAGCTTTGAAAAAAGCAGCCTCAATGACCATACCGCTCAGAGTTCTCAGAACAAATGAAACTCCTTACATGAACGACGAAATCAAGTGCCTCATGAAAGAACGCAATCGACTTCGTCGCAACCTGGCTTTGAACCACACAGCATGGTTGCAGAAATGCAAAGAAATGGCAAAAAGTGTGGAAGAAGCAAAGCGCATGTCCTGGCGCAACCACCTTGAAAAGATAAAAAGGGGAAAAGACGCGAGGTTAGCGTGGCGGACAGTTCGGGGCCTCAAGAATAATGAGCAACAGCCAACGGGAAAGGCTTTTCAATATAAAGGCCGACTGTACCCCCGTGATCAGGCCAAAGCGAACGCTTTTATACAAGAGTATGCCAACGTTAGTAGTAGGACTAGCGACCGAGTGAGCAGACTGGCAGTCAAGCAGCATCGACAGGATATGCAGTCCCTGTTGAGATGCCCTAGACGTACCCCAGAACAGGCTTTCCACCAGGACGAGCTCCAGAGTGCTCTTAAGCAGATCAAAGTGGGAAAAGCGGCGGGTCCAGATGAAATAGCACCAGACCTTCTCAAGCACCTTCCAGCCGACGTGGAGGTAGAATTACTCAAAATTCTTAACCACAGTTGGCTCGAAGGCTGGTGCCCTCAGTCTTGGCGGCATGCGGTCATCATCCCGTTTCTCAAAAAAGATAAGGACCCACAGTCGGTAGACAGTTACCGGCCCATTGCCCTCACATCAACCATCTGCAAGCTACTTGAGAGAATGATCGTAAACCGTCTTTCATGGTGGCTTGAAGAGCATTCCTTGCTGAGTCTATGGCAAGCCGGTTTCCGGAAGGGTCGAAGCACAGTAGACCAATGCCTCCGCCTATCACAACATATCTCTGACGGATTCCAGTCGTCGGAGAGGCTATGGACAAGAATGACCCTGTTCGACTTCAGTAAAGCCTATGATAGAGTCTGGAGAATAGGTCTGCTGCAAAAGATGCACCTTCTAGGTATCCCGGCTCGCTTTCTGGTGTGGATTAATTCGTGGCTGACAAGCCCGTATCAGGGTCAATGCCAAGGTTGGACGATCGAGAACTTTCAAGGAAGGTTTCCCACAAGGATCAGTATTGTCCCCCTTGCTCTTTGTCATATATATTAATGATCTTCTCATACAATTTGAAGACACAACCCTCGTGAGTGCCTATGCAGATGACCTGGCGATTGCATGCAGCGGAAGGAGTAAAATAGATATGAAAGAAGCTTCAAAAAGAAGTTGACAAGGTAATGAAGTGAAGTGATGATGCTCATCTCACACTTTATACAAACAATCTTTCTTCAGCCTATGCACAGCTGAAGCGTCATGGCAGCCGAGGTTTACCCCTTTCCTTCAACGCGGTTCCTACCTTTTTAGGCGTTCAATACGACCGACAGCTTACTTTCTGTGAGCACGCTAAAAAGGTATGCCAGGCTATGACCAAAAGGACGAATATTCCCCATGCCCTTGGGGGCACAACTTGGGGATGGTGACCAGTAGACTGAAGAACGATCTAAATCACCACTCAAAGATCTTTGGCCGAATATGGTTCATAGGCCTGGGCTCCCTGGTTATCGAAATCCAACCTAGGGAAGCTCGAAAGTGCCCAGCTGAACGCAGCTAGAGCCATCACTGGTCACCTAGGATCAACCCCTGGAGAATTCGTTCTAAAAGAGGCACATCTCACTCCACTGGAAGCAAGGTACAAGACCTTGTCACTTCTTAAGGTGGATAGTTGGCTACAACAGGCTAGAACTGAGCCCCGGAGACTGACTTTTGACCGACAGGCTCCTCAAAGACTGGTGAAAAAGATTGGCGGGAATTGACCACGCCGGTTTTAAGTGAATTTAATTTTTTCTCTCAACACCAAACCGGTGAAGCGAGGCTCCCACCCCCTTGGGACCACCCACCCCCAGCCCCCATCTACATGACACCAGTGAGCAAGTCGATGCCTCAAATCGTCCAACTGGAAAAGGCCCAAGGAACCATCGAGGAGGTAGGTCATAGTGACCTATAGATTTACACTGATGGTTCCACGACAGATGGCACCAGAAACGGCGGAGCTGGCATGATCATAGCCAGAGACAAAAAAGTCCTCCATCGTTGGCACGCACCTACAAGGGTGCGCAGTAGTGCCTACTGGGCGGAAAAAGCAGCGCTGAAAGCTGCTTTGAAGTGGTTAGAGAGTGAAAATGATTGGCACAGGGCGGTCATTGTCTGTGATTGCAAATCCCTAGTTGAAGCCATAGGAAACCCACACCAAGCCGACCCGATCATTGTCACTCTTCAACGGTCCATCGCCAGAATCATTTGCTCCAAAAAGTTACTCATCGTCTGGGTCTCCGGACACTGTAACCTTTGGGGCAATGAGCTGGCGGACTCAGAAGCCAAGCGGGGATCCACTCTACCGCAACCTGCCGAGCGGCACTTTGACCAAAAGACCAAAAGACCAGGAAAGCAGTGATCCATCGGGAGGACAGACCACTCCCGAGCAGCCACCACCGCTTCTTGGACTTGTACACAACTAATAGAAACCAAATCAAGAACACCCTTAACAAGGCAGAACTGACGGATCTGGTCAGTTTCCGGAGCGGACACCACCGATGGCTGCACCTCACAGGAAAAACAGTCAGACCTCTGTCGACTCTGTGAGGAAGAGGTCGAATCAGCCGAACACCTCTGGCTCAAATGCCCAGCTTTCGCAAGGGCCCGCTTCTGCCACAACATCGGGGCCTCCTATGATGAACTTGTGCGCCTTCCACAACCAACTTTAGCGCATCTGAGGACTATCCTCAGGCGCTTAAGATTAACAACAACAACAATCACAGCAACCACACCTCACCACAACAACCACACCCCACCACAAAAACCACACACCGCCACAAAAACCACACTCCACCACAACAACCACACTACCACAACAACCACACACCACCACATAGGCGTCAGAAAAGTTCTTGGCGGGTCGTCTGCAGAGGCAGTCGTATCTGGACACAGAGGCCTCGATCAAGTCCTCCATTGGAGACCTCTACAACAACCTTGACAACATCGTCTCTACAATGTGATCTCCATTGCCGTCGTCTTTGGAGTGGTGGTGGTTGTGAGGTGGTGTGGTGTGGTAAGGAGTGGTATGAGAAAGGGAGGATGCGAAAGGAGACTTTAGAGAAGGTTTGGTTGGCAAGGTTCAAGTGCTGTCAGTTGCTATTTAGAATAATGGCTCGCTGTGCATGCTAATGGCATGTGGTGGTTGATGGTGCATGTGGTGGTTGGTAGGGGTTATTGGTGGTTAATAGTGGTAGCAGCTTTTCGAGTGGCTGTAATCTCGTCGGCATGTTGTGTGTTGAGAAACCGTCGTTTTATTTATTCGACAATGAACAACCACCCGTAACTGACCTTGTATCGTTTTTGTTCTTATTATTGTCATTAATATCACTTATTGTTACTATTATCGTTGTTATAACTATTATTATTGTTATTATTTATTTTTTCTATTATTATTGTTAATATTATTTCATAACTATTTCGTTATTTAAACGTGTTATTTGTCAGTTCACCTTCAATTTTTCATTAAATTATCAACCATTTGAGCGTTAGGTTTGCTTTTTAAAATCACTTAACATCATTGAATTTACCATGAATAAGTTAATTAATTCACTGAATAATTGATTAATTAATTAAGATCCATTGGTCGCTGTGTCGTTATGGTAATGACGATGGTAGTTCTGGTGGTCGTTATGAAAGGTTCACTCGTGTGGAACGAATTTCGTTTTTTATACTTATTAAATGAAAAATTCATAAACGTACAAATTAATTAATTAACTTAACTAATTAAATTATATTTTCTCACTCGGTGGGTTAATAGTTATAATTAAAATTATCTGATTCTTATAATTAAATATATCCTTAACTATCGCAAGCATACGAGTGAACAGAGCTAAGTGAAGTTGCTATTCTGGTGATGGAGAGGGGTTGGGTCAGTGTTAGGGTTGGTGTGTTTGGTTGGTTGTCATGTTGGTTGGTTGGGTGGTTAGTGTGCTAGTGATGCTGATTAAGTTTTTGAGGTTGGTGTGTTGCATGGCTAGGTCCAATAACGTCGCCAACCTTATTTCGTTGTCTTTATCATTGTCACCAAAGCGAACTTAGACTATTCTCCAGTGAACTCTGTATGACTTCTGCTTCTGTCTCCTTGTAAGTTTGTCTTTCCTTCCGTTCTTCTGTCTACCTTTCTGTATCTGTACGTCTGTCTGTCTCTTTCTATCTTTCATTGGTAGTGGTTATAGTTACGTATGTTTATTCTGCTCACTGTAGCTGTACTTGCCATCACGCACCATAAGATTAATTATAAATTATATAATAATAATTCATATAATAATAAATTATATTATAATAATATAAATTATTAATAGCATAACTGATTCTAAAAGGTCAGATTCAGTTTTTTTATTCTGAAATTCACAAAATCATATTTTGAATTTATATTTCTAACATTCGTATTATTATTTGTTATTATTACTAATGGATCTTTAATTCCGTCACCAAAGCAACATGAGGTACGAAAAAGGGATGTGCATATTTCGTTATAGATAAAAGTAAACTTCCGTTCGAGTTTATTGCTCCTTCATGTAGCGTAATTTTATTAAAACGTAAATAGATATTTGAAATATGAGCTAAACAGCTTCACTTTCAAACCTCCTAACAAGAACTTTAATGTAATTTTTACGCAATAAAGATGTTTAGTCTAACCAAAAAAGCTGTATAGCGTGTATTGTTTAAAAGAGCTCTGTTGGGAGCTGCCTAAACAATTGGCTTTAAGTCTCAGTGATGCAGCTTAATTGAAGGAATCTAAATGATCGAATTATTATAAAGGCTGTTGAAAAATTCCCTGATTAGGAAGGTTGATGAGTTTGTCCAACTAATTGACTTAATTGATGAGATCAGTTAATTTAAGCCAATTAAATACCATTTACAGTGGATTTAAGTTTTTAATTTAATTAGTGTTTCATATATACTGTGTTAATGATCACAATGAGGCAGTGTACACAAGCAGGGTCGGTATGGGGTAGTGCGGATGAACGGATGAAGATGGGCAGAAGGCAGGAAATGGAAATAAAATAATTGGATAGGGAAAACGAATAAAAAGAGAAACGATTAGAAATGAAAATTGGTGGATGAGTGGATGAAGGGAAAAATGGATGGGTAGATGAATGGAAGGAAAAATGGATGGGTAGATGAACGAAAGGAAAAATGGATAAGTAGATGAATGGAAGGAAAAATGGATGGGTAGATGAATGGAAGGAAAAATGGATGGGTAGATGAACGAAAGGAAAAATGGATAAGTAGATGAATGGAAGGAAAAATGGATGGGTAGATGAATGGAAGGAAAAATGGATGGGTAGATGAATGGAAGGAAAAATGGATGGGTAGATGAATGGAAGGAAAAATGGATGGGTAGATGAATGGAAGGAAAAATGGATGGGTAGATGAATGAAGGAAAAATGGATGGGTAGATGAATGAAGGAAAAATGGATGGGTAGATGAACGAAAGGAAAAATGGATAAGTAGATGAATGGAAGGAAAAATGGATGGGTAGATGAATGGAAGGAAAAATGGATGGGTAGATGAATGGAAGAAAAAATGGATGGGTAGATGAATGGAAGGAAAAATGGATGGGTAGATGAATGGAAGGAAAAATGGATGGGTAGATGAATGGAAGGAAAAATGGATGGGTAGATGAATGGAAGGAAAAATGGATGGGTAGATGAATGGAAGGAAAAATGGATGGGTAGATGAATGAAGGAAAAATGGATGGGTAGATGAATGGAAGGAAAAATGGATGGGTAGATGAATGGAAGGAAAAATGGATGGGTAGATGAATGAAGGAAAAATGGATGGGTAGATGAATGGAAGGAAAAATGGATGGGTAGATGAATGGAAGGAAAAATGGATGGGTAGATGAATGAAAGAAAAATGGATGGGTAGATGAATGGAAGGAAAAATGGATGGGTAGATGAATGGAAGGAAAATGGATGGGTAGATGAATGGAAGGAAAAATAGATGGGTAGATGAATGGAAGGAAAAATGGATGGGTAGATCGAAGAATAAATGGGTGGATGAAGGGAAAAATGATCGGGTGGATGGAAGGAAGAATGGATGGGTAGATGGAAAGAAGTATGGATGGAAGAAGATCAGTGGAGATCGGTAAATTGGAAAGAGAAAAGCTGGTTGGAGGGTGAAGATGGATGGAAAGAGTGGAAAGGTTGCAGATTGGATTGAGTTAATAATAATAATAATAATAATAATATAAATATTAAAAATACTAATAATTATTTTAGAAAAATCCAAGTTGTAAAGCACCAACGCAAGAAACTGAGACAACCTGGTTTAGTGATTAAGAAAATCAAGGATTAAGACAATTGAAAATTAAAAAAATTGAAGATTATAGGCTAGTTTGAATCTTTTTCAAGTTTAAATTTGAAAGGAGAAATTGAAATAGAAGTATTAAAAAAAGTTGAAAAAGAAAGGAAGAAGACTTGAGGAAAAAAGAAGAAGGTCAGAAGGAAAGAAGAAAAGAGAAGAAAAAAAAGAAGAGAAGAGAAGAAAAAAAAGAATAGAAAGAATGAAGAAAGAGGGAGAAGAAAAGAAGAGGAAAAGTGAAAAAAATAAGAAAAAAGAAAGAAAGAGAAGAAAAATAAAAAGTAGGAGAAAAAAAAAGAAGAAAAAAATTGAAAATTGGGAAGAAAAAAGAGAAGATATAAAAAAAGAAGAAAAGAGGTGCAGGACAAACTTGTTGCATAGTGAAGTTGGTGTGCAAGCTTTGGCAAAACCTATGTCACTCATTTCACGAAACTAATGTAGCAATTATAATGAAAAAATAAAATCTGTAATTTTAATAATAAGTGGAAGATTATTCAGTTTCAAAATAAAATATCAATTTATACATTGATTACTGAAAAGATGAAACATCGAAACGGCAAATAATTCGAAAAAATAATTGAATAAGGTTAATTGATTAATAATGAAAAAAACATTATTATGAAAAATTATGATTTATCAATCATCGCCAGGTATAAGATATAATATTTGATTATGAAAGAAATGATGAAATATTAAACACTAAATAATTTAATTCTGTAACATACAAAGAATATTAAACTTTTTGAATATCTCAAAATATTGAATATTTTATTTTTGGAGATAATTTTTAAAGAAAATAATTTTTATATCAGATTCAATTATCATAGTTAAACTAAAAAGTTTTAATTCGGCTTATTTATCGTTATAACAAGCGATTATTACGGTGAGAAAAATAAACCAAGTACGAGTAACCAGAATAATTACGATATATTATGAATAATAATATTAACAAATTAAAAAATAATAATAATAAAATTAATAATTAATAATAACTAATAATGAAAATATTAATGAATATTAATCAATGATAAATGTAAGTAACAACAAAGATTGAATACCTACTTGCAAAAATTCAGAAAAATAAAACCCAATGATTTGGAAAAATGACACAAAATGATAAACATTATTGAAACAAATTTTTAGAAACATTAAAACATTGAGTAAAACTTTTGAGAATTAATTGAGTAAATTTGAAGATTAATTGAATAAATTTGAAGATAAATTGAATAAATTCGAAGATTAATTGAATAAATTTGAAGATTAGTTGAATAAATTTGAAGATTAATTGAATAAATTTGAAGATTAATTGAATAAATTTGAAGATTAGTTGAATAAATTCGAAGATTAATTGAATAAATTTGAAGATTAGTTGAATAAATTTGAAGATTAATTGAGTAAATTTGAAGATTAATTGAATAAATTTGAAGATAAATTGAATAAATTCGAAGATTAATTGAATAAATTTGAAGATTAGTTGAATAAATTTGAAGATTAATTGAATAAATTTGAAGATTAATTGAATAAATTTGAAGATTAGTTGAATAAATTTGAAGATTAATTGAATAAATTTGAAGATTAATTGGATAAATTTAAAGATTAATTGAATAAATTTGAAGATTAATTGAATAAATTTGAAGATTAATTGAATAAATTTGAAGATTAGTTGAATAAATTTGAAGATTAATTGAATAAATTTGAAGATTAATTGGATAAATTTAAAGATTAATTGAATAAATTTGAAGATTAATTGAATAAATTTGAAGATTAATTGAATAAATCTGAAGATTAATTGAATAAATTTGAAGATTAATTGAATAAATTTGAAGATTAATTGAATAAATTTGAAGATTAATTGAATAAATTTGAAGATTAATTGAATAAATTTGAAGATTAATTGAATAAATTTGAAGATTAATTGAATAAATTTGAAGATTAATTGAATAAATTTGAAGATTAATTGAATAAATTTGAAGATTAATTGAATAAATTTGAAGATTAATTGAATAAATTTGAAGATTAATTGAATAAATTTGAAGATTAATTGAATAAATTTGAAGATTAATTGAATAAATTTGAAGATTAATTGAATAAATTTGAAGATTAATTGAATAAATTTAGATAAATGAAACGTAATAATTGATCAAAATATGTGTGGTTAATGCATGGAACAAAATAATAGAAAGTGGAAAAGATTGAGTTCAAGAACACTCAACAGACTCTCAGAAAAGGAATCACAAACCAGTTGAAACTATGCCATCATCATCATCATCATTCATCATCATCATCATCATCATCATCTTCATCATCATCATCATCATCATCTTCATCATCATCATCATCATCATCATCATCATCATCATCATCATCATCATCATCATCACCATCATTAACTTGTTATTTTTACTTGAGTCTGAACTAAGAACTGAATTTCTCACCTTTAACTTGGTCGTTTAGCATAAGAGTATGCCAAAATAAATAAATAAAACAACCACAAAAAAAAACAAAAAAAAAACCCACAAAAACAACAACAAAAACCATAACAACAACAACAGACAAAAAAACAACAACCACAACAGCTCCTATCTTCTATATGACGTCAATTTTGAAACATCTAGAACATCTTCTTCCTCCTCATCCTCCTCCTCTTCTTCTTCCTGTATCAAAGGCCTGAACTTGACGCGGGCGGATGACCTTTTGCGCCACTTGGTGTCGTATACCAAGTACGAGACCATTATCAGCACAACCGTCACCACTGGGAGAAGGGGGGTTTGAAGGAAGTTGAAGATTGAGAAAAGGAAGTTAAGGATTTAGGAAAGAAGGGGTGAAGACTGAAAAGGAAGAAAAAGACGGGAAGAGGAAGATTGGAGAAGAGAGAAAGATTGGGGGAGAGGGAGGGGTAAGGGAAGATTGAGGGGGGGAGGGAGGGATAAGGGAAGATTGAGGGGGGGAGGGAAGAGTAAGGGAAGATTGAGGGGGGGAGGGAGGGGTAAGGGAAGATTGAGGGGGGGGGAAGGAGGGGTAAGGGAAAATTGAGGGGGGGAGGGAGAAGTAAGGGAAGATTGAGGGGGGGGAGGGAGGGGTAAGGGAAGATTGAGGGGGGGGGAGGGAGGGGTAAGGGAAGATTGAGGGGGGGGGAGGGGTAAGGGAAGATTGAGGGGGAGGAGGGAGGGGTAAGGGAAGATTGAGGGGGGGAAGGAGGGGTAAGGGAAGATTGAGGGGGAGGAGGGAGGGGTAAGGGAAGATTGAGGGGGAGGAGGGAGGGGTAAGGGAAGATTGAGGGGGAGGAGGGAGGGGTAAGGGAAGATTGAGGGGGAGGAGGGAGGGGTAAGGGAAGATTGAGGGGGGGAGGGAGGGGTAAGGGAAGATTGAGGGGGGGAAGGAGGGGTAAGGGAAGATTGAGGGGGAGGAGGGAGGGGTAAGGGAAGATTGAGGGGGAGGAGGGAGGGGTAAGGGAAGATTGAGGGGGGGGAGGGAGGGGTAAGGGAAGATTGAGGGGGGGGGAGGGGTAAGGGAAGATTGAGGGGGGGGGAGGGAGGGGTAAGGGAAGATTGAGGGAGGAGGGAGGGGTAAGGGAAGATTGAGGGGGGGAGGGAGGGGTAAGGGAAGATTGAGGGGGGGGGAGGGAGGGGTAAGGGAAGATTGAGGGGGGGGGAGGGGTAAGGGAAGATTGAGGGGGGGGAGGGAGGGGTAAGGGAAGATTGAGGGGGGGAGAGGGAGGGGTAAGGGAAGATTGAGGGGGGGGGGAGGGGTAAGGGAAGATTGAGGGGGGGGAAGGGAGGGGTAAGGGAAGATTGAGGGGGGGGAGGGAGGGGTAAGGGAAGATTGAGGAGGGGGGGAGGGGTAAGGGAAGATTGAGGGGGGGGGGAGGGGTAAGGGAAGATTGAGGGGGAGGGAGGGAGGGGTAAGGGAAGATTGAGGGGGGGGGAGGGAGGGGTAAGGGAAGATTGAGGGGGGGAGAGGGAGGGGTAAGGGAAGATTGAGGGGGGGGAGGGAGGGGTAAGGGAAGATTGAGGGGGGGGGAGGGGTAAGGGAAGATTGAGGGGGGGAGGGAGGGGTAAGGGAAGATTGAGGGGGGGAAGGGAGGGGTAAGGGAAGATTGAGGGGGAGGAGGGAGGGGTAAGGGAAGATTGAGGGGGGGGAGGGAGGGGTAAGGGAAGATTGAGGGGGGGGAGGGAGGGGTAAGGGAAGATTGAGGGGGGGAAGGAGGGGTAAGGGAAGATTGAGGGGGAAGAGGAGAAGGAAATTGGGGGGTGAAGGTCATGTGAGGGTAAGAAGTGGAGCAAGTCATGATGAGTTGATATGTTTATTTTCCAGATTTGTTATTTTTTAGTGAAATAAACAACACAAAGTACATATAAATATACATCCAAAAATTAATAAACCAAAAAAAGAAACAACCAAACAAAAATCAACCAAACAACCAAAAAAACAAAAACAAATAACCAAAGAGACAAAAAACCAGCCAAACAAACAAACAAAGAAACAAAAAAACAAACGGAAAAACAGACCCAGAACAAGGATGATGTAAACCATGACGTAACCATGTGATCGTTGGTTGTTACCATGACTACCGGTATCAATACCGTAACCACCGGTATCAGGTCTGTAAACACCATGAGTAGAAGTAGTGGTGGCATTGGTGGTGGTGAACTGAGGGGTGGTTGTGAAAAATGTAGTGGAAGTAGGAGTGGGGTTGTCGTTGCGTTGAGTTTTAGAGTCTTGACGCTGGGTCTGGAGAAAGTGGTAATGTTGGATTTAGTGTTGTGTTGACTTTGTAATTACACATTGAAAGACTCACTCACTAAACAAACCCACCCACTCACCCATTCTCACTCACAAACCACCCACCAATCCATGCAAAAACATTCACTCACTCACAAAACACTCATCGACCCCTCCACCCCTCACCCCTCCACCCCTCACCCCTCCACAAACACCCCTCCACTACCCACCCATTCAAAAACACCCCTCCACCACCCACCCAATCACAAACACCCCTCCACCACCCACCCAATCACAAACACCCCTCCACCACCCACCCAATCACAAACACCCCTCCACTACCCACCCATTCACAAACACCCCTCCACCACCCACCCAATCACAAACACCCCTCCACCACCCACCCAATCACAAACACCCCTCCACCACCCACCCAATCACAAACACCCCTCCACTACCCACCCATTCACAAACACCCCTCCACCACCCACCCAATCACAAACACCCCTCCACCACCCACCCAATCACAAACACCCCTCCACCACCCACCCAATCACAAACACCCCTCTACCACCCACCCATTCACAAACACCCCTCCACTACCCACCCATTCACAAACACCCCTCCACCACCCACCCAATCACAAACACCCCTCCACTCCCCACCCATGCACAAACACCCCTCCACTACCCACCCATTCACAAACACCCCTCCACCATCCACCCAATCACAAATACCCCTCCACTCCCCACCCATTCACAAACACCCCTCCACCACCCACCCATTCACAAACACCCTTCCACCAAACATCCAGCCACCACCCACTCACAGAAACACCTTTCACTCACCACTCACTTCACAAACACCCTTCCACTACCCACTCCCAAAAACACCCACCCACCCACTCACAGACAAGCGACCAGTGGCGACTTGGGTGAGAAGGTGCATGAGGGGTGCCTGGTTCAAGATCCACCCTTCCAACACCACCACCCCCTCTTTCGGCTGTCTGCAACACGACAGGCCGTAGGTCAACTAGAGAAGGGGGAGTGAGAAGTTGTTGGAAGGTAGGTGGTGGAAGGGAAGAGAAGCCAGTTAATTGTTTTGGTTGGGTGGGTGGGGAAAAGGGGGAAGAGTTTTGTTGGTGGTGAATGAAATAATAATAATAATAATAATAATAATAATAATAATAATAATAATAATAATAATAATAATAATAACAATAATAATAATAAATTGGAAAATAAAATTAGGAAAAACAATAAGAACTTCAAAAAAAAAAACAACAACAATGACGTCATATTACCATGGAAACGTTGGCGTGGTAGTTTTTGATGAAGTTCAGGAAGTGGTGTTGAGAGGCGCGCATTGGCTGACAGTCGTTATTTGGGTCAGGTTCGATATCTGGGTTAAGTTGATAATCCAGGTCAGGTTAACCAATTGAGTCATGTGGATTTATTGGGCCATGTAAAGTAACAGAGTCAAGTTTATCTACCAAGCCATTTAAATTAATTAGGTCCTGTTAACTAGGTAGGTCATGTTGAATAATCGGGTCATATTGTTTAATTGGGTCATTTTGCTTATTGCGTCACCTCTTTCGTCCAGACTATTTTGACTTGATCTTTTATTGGACAGTTTCTTTGGTTTTCTGTTGCCATTCAAGTAATCTTCGCGGACGACCCCGTTATCTGGGTCATGCCCGTTATCTGGGTCATATTCGTTATTTGGGTCGTACTCTTTATCTAGGTCAGGTTCACTAAATAGGTAAGTGTTGAGTTTAGCTTTCAAAGCCTCGATCTCTTTTTCGTCGATGTGAGAGTGTAAGCTGTGGCAGTGTCGATGAAATAATAATAATAATAATAATAAAAATAATAATTCGATATTAATAAAATATGGCTTTCATAATGATAAATAATAATAAGAATAATATAAATAATAATTATAAAAGTAACAATAATTAAACAAAAAATAATAAAAATTATAAAACAAACGATGAGAATAATGATACTGAAAAAAATTAAATAAAAAAAATGAACAATAAAAAAATTTAACGAAAACTTCTCACCCAATTCCTTGGTAGCCAGTCTCCAAGGAAATGATGACGTCATAGTACTTGAGGTGAGAAGCCAGTATGGAAGCTGCACTCTCCTCCTGCTAGATGAGGAGAAGGAAAAAGAGGAAGAGAAGGAGGAGGAGAAAGAGGAAAAGAAAGAAGAGGAGGAGGAGGAAAAAGAAAAAGAAAAGGAAGAGAAGAAGGAAAAATTGGAAGAGGAGGAAAAGGAAGAGAAGGAGAAAGAAGAGGAAGAGAAAGAGGAAGAGGAAAGGAGAAGAAGGAAAAAAGAGAAAGAGAAAAGAAAAGGAAGAGAAGAAGAAAAAGGAAGAGAGGAAGAAAAAGAAGGAGAAGGAGAAGAAAAGAGGAGGAAGAGAAGAAGAAGAGAAGGAGAAAGAGAAAAGAAGAAGAGGAAAAAGAGGAGAAGAGAAGAAGAAGAGAAGGAAGAGAGGAAGAAGAAAAGAGAAGGAGGAAAAGAGGAGAGGAAAAAGAGGAGAAGAAGAGAAGAAGAAGAGAGGAGAAAAAGAGGAGGAAGAGAGAGAGAAGAGAGAAGGAGAAAAAAGAGGGAGGAAGAAGGAAAGAGGAGAAGGAGAAAAGAGGAGGAAGAAGAGGAAGAGAGAAAGAAGAAAAAGAGGAGGAAGAAGAGGAAGAAGAGAAGGAGAAAAAAGAGGAGGAAGAAGAGGAAAAGAGGAGAAGGAGAAAAAAGAGAGGAAGAAGAGGAAGAAGAAGAGAAGGAGAAAAAAGAGGAGGAAGAAGAGGAAGAAGAGGAGAAGGAGAAAAAAAAGGAGGAAGAAGAGGAAGAAGAGAAGAAGGAGAAAAAAAAGGAGGAAGAAGAGGAAGAAGAGAAGAAGGAGAAAAAAGAGGAGGAAGAAGAGGAAGAAGAGAAGAAGGAGAAAAAAGAGGAGGAAGAAAAGGAAGAAGAGGAGAAGGAGAAAAAAGAGGAGGAAGAAGAGGAAGAAGAGGAGAAGGAGAAAAAAGAGGAGGAAGAAGAGGAAGAAGAGAAGGAGAAAAAAGAGGAGGAAGAAGAGGAAGAAGAGAAGAAAGAGAAAAAAGAGGAGGAAGAAAAGGAAGAAGAGAAGGAGAAAAAAGCGAAAAATAAATAAAAAAGAAAGTGGAAAAATAGTTTTCATGATTAAAAAAAAGCAACTGAAGACATAGTGGTTTCCATGGAAAAACATTTTTTTATCTTAATAAAAAATAAGAAGAATTAGTTTAAAAATTTTTAAATAAAAAGTTGATATATACGAAAAAAAGAACAATAACTCTCGTGCATGTATACCAGAGGAGGCCTGAATGCGTCAGATCCTGAGTCACCATGACAACCGAACTGATGGTGATAAGGATGATGATGATGATGCTGATGATGACGATGATGATGATGATGATGATGATGATGATGATGATGATGAGGACGATGATGATGATGCTGATGATGATGGTGATGATGATGATGATGATGATGATGATGATGATGATGATGATGATGATAATGATGATGATGACGATGATGCTGATGATGATGATGATGATGCTGATGATGATGATGATGACGACGATGATGATGATGATGACGATGATGATGACGATGATGATGATGACGACGATGATGATGATGATGATTGATGAAAATGAAATCAATTTTGAAAAACAGAAAAATGAAGAAAACAATATAACAATAACAACGGGAAATACCAACTTTACTGGGTACATGAAAGTTGAGAGGATGGAGAGAAGGAAGGATGGAGAGATGGATGAGAGAAAGGATGGGTGGATTGTTGTCGGATAAAGATGCATTGGCTTCTGTGGGATGGATGGATGGATTGATGGATGGATAGATGGATGGATGGATAAATGAATGAATGGATGAATGAATAGATTGATGAATGGATAAATGAATGAATGGATGAATGAATAGATGGATGAATGGATGGATGAATGGATGGATAGATAGATGAGTTTAAAGGATGAACTAGACAGGATGGATGGATGAGAATGCATTCCTCCCCCTCATTCCTTCACCCAACAACCCCTTAATTCCTCACACACATCTTTGTCACAAAAATCTCATAAAACTAAAAAAATTCAAAATTTCCCTCTCGCAACTTTCAAAATCCCCCAAACCCCCCTTTCACTCACCCACCTGCAACCAAGTGCCTCATCAACTTGACCACTAAATTGGTTGCCAGCACATCCTTGCTGAAGGGCGATGAAGTCACCAGCACCTTGACTCCACCCCCTTCTTCGCTCAACTTCCGCCGCTTCGAGTCTCTCTTTGTGTCTGTGGGTGTATTTATGGATCTTTCATTGTATTTTTAAGTTTATCTGTGAACGTGTTTAGGAATACATCTCTATATCGGTATTTGTATGAATATTTTCATTTGTATAAACAGATGTATTCTTATTTGTATAAACAGATGTATTCTTATTTGTATATACTGATGTATTCTTATTTGTATATACTGATGTATTCTTATTTTTATATATTTATGGATGTCTCTCTGTATATTGTGAATGTATTTCTCTTTACGTGTATCCCTTTTTGTGTGTTTGTATGTGTCTCTCTTTGTCACTGTGCTGTTGATCTTGATGAACTCCACCATCTTCAGCTTTCTTACTCCTTCCCCCAAGCTGTTGTGCCATCCACTCATTCGTTTTCATTCATTCATTCATTTATTCATTCAGTCATTCATTCATTCAAGCATTCATTCATTCAGATATTCATTTATTCAAGCATTCATTCACTCATTCATACACCCACTCATTAAACTTAAATTAAATTAAATTAAAATTCAAAACCTTTTCTTATCCACCCACCTCACTCAAAAACTCACTCTTTCAATGACCTAAACCTCACAGTCCATCCACCACACCTCACTTCATCTACCTACCCATTCACCCACTCACCCACCCACACTCACCAACTCACCCACCCACATTCACCCAATCACCCCCCACACTCACGCACTCACCCACCCACACATCACCCACACCACACCATCCAACAACCCCTCATTCACCCACCCACCTCACAATCCTCACAAGGTGTGGGTTTGCCTTCACCACCCCTTCCACCGCCTCCTCCAAACCCTGCCACGT
>OX387257.1:2928920-2956420 GCA_947562095.1 Branchellion lobata | reverse complement strand
CGTAATGGTGGTGGCCGTGGTAATAGTGGTAGTAGAGATAGAAAAAAATTGAAATAAGAAATGAAAAAAATGAAAAAAAGTATATGCAAAATAAAAAAAATTAATTAATTAAAATAACCAACTATTGACAGAATTATGGAAAAAGTTTATAAAAAAAAGAATAACAGAATTCCAACCTGGTCGATGTTCTGCTGGCTTATTGCCCACTTGCACCACCCACATCTTTCTCCCCTCGACAGACTCACCGATGCTTGACAGATGCATAATGTCACTACACCTCTTGACCATCTTCTCCAGTATCTTGTGCATTTCCTCATGGTTCAAGTGTTTCAAAGTGGATGGATCAGTGAAGTTTTGAGCCCTTTTGACAATAAACTCATCCATTTTTTTGAATAAAACACCTATGGAATAATCCCGCGTGTTGCTCATAGGCTCTAAGTGGAAGATGAACTTGTTTGGTTTTTTTCCACTTAAATACACATTAAATTTCTCAAAACTTTTGTACTTTTTTTTTAATACTATTCGGACGTCCACGAATACTTTTTTGATGCTGGGCAGTGCAAACGCCCCCGATTCATTGGTGGTGGTGTGCACCTCGTCCACAATGACCAAGGCATTTTGAATGGAAAGTAGAGTAATAGCGTCAAGCACTCGGCCTGTTATTAAACGGGATATAAAACTTGAATGTTCAACATATGAAAAATCCTTAGGTGTGTTTCTTGCAAGTGAAGATTTATTTTGAAAAATATTTTGATGAGTTGGTTTGGAAAATAAAATTGAAACTACGAAATAAAACAAAGTAAAACAATTCCCATGCATAAATAGAAAAAACATTGTAAACTAAAACATCTGTTTAATATAGTTTACTTTTAAGTTTTAGAAATGCATGAAAGGTTTACAGTAACTGCTCAAAACTTATTTTGATAATTTTTTTTTTTGAATAAATTCATTAAATTAAATACATAAAAATGTTATAAAACATGGATAATTAAAAAAAAAAAACAAAGTTCTATTTACTTAATTTGCTAGATCCTTTTTTACGTAATTTTGGTGTAAATTTGCAACAAAAAATGGAGAAGTTTTCATATAAATACACTTCTTTATTTTCGAAACTTCAAAAGCAGACCAATAAAAAATGATTTGATGTTGATCATACAATGTTGGAAATGAATTGCAAAAAGAGATTACTATTTGGAATCATTATTTTCACATCAATAAGTGTAACCATATTAGTTACTATTTTACCAAGACCAGTGATAAACGATTTGGTAACCGAGACGCACAGAACGCTAGAAAACCGATTAAATTCCTACAGCAACAACAAGAATCTCAAAAAAAGTCGACCTGAGTTGGACGAAAATGAATTGGACAGGACTTACCTAGAGCTTTTGGGCTTCAACAACAGACCAGTTCTGTACGGAAACCACACGTACAAGAATTTTCAAGAACCCGTCTTTGTCACAGCCACAAACGCCTACAACTTCCAGTCGTGTCTCAACCTTCTCTCCAACATCCATAAGTACTTCTCCAATCACACTCTAGTAATTTATGATCTGGGTCTCGAATCCTATGAAACACTCAAGGTACTTGAATTTTACAAACTTTAACGCTATACAAATGTTATTGAATTAGATAAGATCAGATTGAATCTTTGCTAAGCTTTCATTGATTTAAAAAATATGTATATTCATAGTCTTTAATATAATTTTATTTCATAAAGTTTCATTTGAAAATTTTTTTTCATCAAATTTAACTCAATAATACACACTTGAACACATTAAAACACAACAGTACCAAATAAAAAAATTAATACCCAATACAATTCAATAATACCCAATAAATCTTAATTTTCATGATAACTTACTCATTAAACCACCACCACAATGACCAATGAAGGTGAAGGAAAGGTGCCTGCAGAGCATTAACTGCCTGCTAAAGCACTTTGACTTCAGCAAATTCCCAAGCCACATTGAGGACTATACATACACCCAGGCATATCTACCCATCCTCCTACAGGTACAACTGGTGAAACAAAATTGAATATTTTCGAATAAAAATATCTAATCCCATTCCTCTATCACCATTATAAAACTATTTTCAATTCCTCGATCCCCATTATGAAACTATTTTCAATTCCTCGATCCCCATTATGAAACTATTTTCAATTCCTCGATCCCCATTATGAAACTATTTTTAATTCCTCGATCCCCATTATAAAACTATTTTCAATTCCTCGATCCCCATTATAAAACTATTTTCAATTCCTCGATCCCCATTATGAAACTATTTTCAATTCCTCGATCCCCATTATAAAACTATTTTCAATTCCTCGATCCCCATTATGAAACTATTTTCAATTCCTCGATCCCCATTATGAAACTATTTTCAATTCCTCGATCCCCATTATGAAACTATTTTCAATTCCTCGATCCCCATTATGAAACTATTTTCAATTCCTCGATCCCCATTATAAAACTATTTTCAATTCCTCGATCCCCATTATGAAACTATTTTCAATTCCTCGATCCCCATTATGAAACTATTTTCAATTCCTCGATCCCCATTATGAAACTATTTTCAATTCCTCGATCCCCATTATGAAACTATTTTCAATTCCATTTTACAACCATTCTTTCTCCAAACATTTATTTTCTTTTTACCCACCCAACTTTCACCGTTCCACAACTTTTTCCAATCTTCCCATCCACCACTCCACAACCACTCCCAGCAAGCATTTTCAAACACTCATCTTCCCATCACCTTCCCCTCCCCCCCAGCAAGCATTGACAGACTTTGGGTGCATCTTGTGGATCGGCATGGAGACGGATGAGTACATGACAGACGCAAACCTCACCTCTCACCTGCTGCAGACCAACCAGTCTGGTGGGTGGGTGGTAGGGATAGATGTCTTTTAGCTTGAATAAGTGAATGTGTAAGAGAGTGAAGAGGTGATTGAGTGAGCAATTGAATGAATGAATGAATTGATTGATTAATGGGGGAGGGGTGAGTTGATGAACGAGAAGTGAGTGAGTTAATGAATGAGAAAGGAGTGAATTCATTAGTGAATGGGTGAACAAATGATGGGATGAAAAATAAATGAATTAATTAAGATACACATCAAGGAATTAATAAAGATATAAATGAATGAATAAATGATGAAATGTTGAATGAATATTAAAATGAATAAATAATTGAATGATGAATTATGAATGAATGAATTGGGTAAATGAATGAATGAATGGGTGAATGAATGCGTACACAGGAGGCATCCTGGGCTGGTCGATGGACACACAGGATTCCACGTCGGCTTACACACACCCCTACATGTTTAGGCACTTCACCACCTCTTCCAACAAGTGGGTGCTCAATGGAGAAGTGGGATGGATCAGATAAGAGTGGGCGGTTGGATAAGGGTGGTGATGGAGTGGGTTGGATAAGGGTGGTGATGGAGTGGGTTGGATAAGGGTGGTGATGGAGTGGGTTGAATAAGGGCGGTGATGGAGTGGGTTGAATAAGGGCGGTGATGGAGTGGGTTGGATAAGGGTGGTGATGGAGTGGGTTGGATAAGGGTGGTGATGGAGTGGGTTGGATAAGGGTGGTGATGGAGTGGGTTGAATAAGGGTGGTGATGGAGTGGGTTGGATAAGGGTGGTGATGAAGTGGGTTGGATAAGGGTGGTGATGGAGTGGGTTGGATAAGGGTGGTGATGGAGTGGGTTGGATAAGGGCGGTGATGGAGTGGGTTGGATAAGGGTGGTGATGAAGTGGGTTGAATAAGGGTGGTGATGGAGTGGGTTGAATAAGGGTGGTGATGGAGTGGGTTGGATAAGGGTGGTGATGGAGTGGGTTGAATAAGGGTGGTGATGGAGTGGGTTGGATAAGGGTGGTGATGGAGTGGGTTGGATAAGGGTGGTGATGGAGTGGGTTGAATAAGGGTGGTGATGGAGTGGGTTGGATAAGGGTGGTGATGAAGTGGGTTGGATAAGGGTGGTGATGAAGTGGGTTGGATAAGCTCAGATTCATTCTATTTCTTCCATCTTTTATCTTCCCCCATCTCCTTATCTTCTCTCTATCTCTTAATCTACCCCCCCCCTCCGCCATCTCTTCATCTCCTCCTTCTTCTACTTCCCCTTTTTTTCTTTCCAATCTATCTTTTTCCATCTTTTCATCCCTTCTCCTTCTTATCTTTTTTCCATCTTCTTATCCCCCCATCCCTTATCCCTCCTTTCTCAGATTCCACTTCCACCGCATGTTGGACCCCTCTCACCTCATTCTCACCAACCTTCCCTTCCTCCACTCACAAGTCATGCTGCCCTGGATCAAGTGCTCCCTTTCTTGGCAGTGCATAAGCCCCATCGGCGCTGACTTTGGTGGGGGGAAAAGGGATGGGAAAAAGGGGACGGGCTCAATTGATTGAGGGGATGGTTTTGTTGATGAAGGTGTACTGGGGAGGTGGTTTAATGGATTGGTGAAGGTGGCTGATGAGGGGTAGCTGACTTGGGGATGGGTGTTTCATGGAAGATGGGCTTAATGGTGGGATTAATGGTGGTTGGAGGTGGTTAATAGCTTTTTTGGAGGGAAAGGGGTTTGTTAATAGAAAGTGAGGTAGAAGAGTTAGTGAAAGAATGCTCCACACCAAAGCTATTTTTCTTACACCATGACACAATAACCCACCACACTCAATGACACACCTAAGAATCACCCTCAGATTACCATTAAACTTACCTAACGAAATCCACCACCACTAGACACTTTTCCGAAAAAACCCACACATCAAAATCCCCAAAAAACCATTCAACTCACCACCACCATCACTACCACAGGAAAGACATGCATCCAACGGAGACCTCGCTACTTGTACACGGGCTGTCACCAGTACTCCATCTCGGCTCTCAACATCATCCTGGGAGGCTTGTCCGAAACACAGCCCTTCGACTACCTCCGACTCAACAAGAGTCACCTATTTGTGAAGTTTGAGGAATCTCCCCACACCACCACCACCTCCCCCCCTTCTTCTCTTCTTCGTCTCGATACCACTGTCTCTTGAAAGGGATTGTTTGTCTGAGTGTAGGTGTTGATTGGGTGTGGGGTTTCGTTTGTTTTGGTGTGAGTTGGGTGTTTGTTTAGATGTTGCTTGCATGTGAAGTTGCTTTGTTTTGAATGTGAGTGGGGTTGTTTGGGTATGTGGTTGGGGTTGTTTGTTTGTGGAACGGTTCTGTTTGTTTTGGGTGCTCGGGTAGGTTTTGGGGTGAGATAATTTTTTAAAATTTTGGTATTTTTGTTTTTGGGTTTTGGATTGTTTTTGGAGACAGCGGGATATTTTTGAGCTTGTGTGTGTGTGTGTGTGTGTGTGTGTGTGTGTGTGTGTGTGTGTGTGTGTGTGTGTGTGTGTGTGTGTGTGTGTGTGTGTGTGTGTGTGTGTGTGTGTGTGTGTGTGTGTGTGTGTGTGTGTGTGTGTGTGTGTGTGTTTGTGTGTGTTTGTGTGTGTGTTTTTGTGTGTGTGTGTGTGTGTGTGTGTGTGTGTGTGTGTGTGTGTGTGTGTGTGTGTGTGTGTGTGTGTGTGTGTGTGTGTGTGTGTGTGTGTGTGTGTGTGTGTGTGTGTGTGTGTGTGTCCGAATATTTTGATCTGTCCGTCATAATTTGATGTGGTGCTTGTTGAATCGCCATTGTTAAAGTCATTTTTCTGAGCCAGCTTTTTATTTTTATTTTTTGGACCACTTTATTGTTTTTCTTATTTTCTTCTGCATTCGTGACCACGTGGCCACTCAGACACGTGATCGAGCGATAAAAGATAAACCAACCACGAGGTTCATCGTTCGTTGATTCGTTGTTCTACCCAGTATTTCCACTTTCTCTATTATCGTCTCTTCATCACTTTTTCCAGTTTTTTCGGTTTTTTTCTACTTTTTTAAGAAATTCTTTGCAAATTTTCAACTTTTAATTTATTTTCAATTTATTCCAATTAAGTTTCAATCATCTCGATTTCTTGTTTAGTTAATTTAACCCTGCTTTAATTATTCAATTAATTCACAAATCAAACTTATTCACTTGTTTCCAATAATCTTCAATTACTTCCATAACATTGGAATCAATTTTATTCAATATTAGTTCAATATAGTCAAATTTTAATCCCTATTCTAATTAATTCATTTTAATCAAATCTGTCTGATTGAATGTATATTCTTCAATTCATTCTTTTTTCACCATTATTTCGAATTATTAATTTTTGTTCTTTTTTTATTTATCTTCACTTTTTACTTTTAATTTGTTTTCCAACTTTTTACTTTTAATTTTTTTTCCAACTTTTTACTTTCAATTTATTTTCAAACTTTACTTTTAACCTATTTTCTAACTCATTACTTTTTATTTATTTCAAAGTATCCGCACCTACTAATTCAGTTTCAGTTGTTTGCCACTTCAATATAGATTTATTTATTTCAAAATACTATTGGAATCATATTTCGCTTCAAATGATGTTTCTTTTATTTCTCAAAAAATTAAATTTAGAGATTTTTAATTTAATCTGCAACTTTCTTCATCTTCAACTTTATTAGTTTTTATCAGTTTCACCTTTATTTAATTTTTTAAAATCATTATTCTTTATTTTTCAAATTTATCATATTAATTTATCTTTCAATTGATGCTCTTTAAAAAACCTTTTCCATTTCAATCAAACCCACCTCCTATTCGAGTCAATTTAATTTTTATTTTAAAATTGATTAATTAATAAATAAATTGATTAATTGATCATTCAAATAATTATTAACAAACTTAACATGGCGTTTCATAAATTGGATTTAGTTTTATTTTTATCATATTAATATTACCATTTATTATTCTTATTTTCGTTTTTTTAATTAATATTGTTAATATTTATTATTTTTGTTGTTGTTGTTATTATTATAATTTTTTCTATTATTAGTCTTTTCATTATTATTAATTTCTTGTTATTATTTATTAATTATCGGCTTGGGTCATGGATTAGTTAACGTGTAACATGGTTAATTTAATTTATTAATTGATTAGTGAAGTCGCCTGCTTTTGATATTCAATGCCCATTGCTCACAACCTAATGGCGTTTTAAGGTATCACCGAAGTTTCCATATATTGCCTATTAGTTGCTATCACCACACGGTACCACTCAAGTAAACTAAAAATCTTCTTTTTATTGAGGGAAAATTCTAAGGACAAGAACAACGTCTCTGTGTTCAATTTTCAATAAATAAATTGAATGATTAATTAATTAATTGTTATTTCCAAATATTTTCAATACATTAATTGATTCATAAATTTTTAAAACAAATTCATTAACCAGTTAACAGATCACACCATTACATAATCAAGGGTTCATATTCCATACTATCATTATTTTCCTTATTTGTAACCGATCGTTACATAATCATGGGTTCATATTTGCAATAAATAAACCACTAATCGTGTTTTTTCTTCTCTGCTCCATCCAACTTCCATGACGTTAGGCATTTGTATAGCGCCTATTAACTAGGTTTTAGATTATCATGAAAATCTTTCCAGATAATTCCAGTTACTTTGGAAATAATGTTCTGATGATAAAAAAGTTTTGGGCGAACTTAGAATATAATATTCTTTGAATTTTCCTTCAATAAATGAATAAATATAAAGTTTCTTTTGGCCTTATAGATTTTTTGTCCATCTTGGGTAGATGCTGGTAGAATTGGATTTTAGTTTTGGCTTCGAAACTCTACAGAATGAATGCCACCATAACATTATATGTGCTTGTATTGTATTGTACAACTTACTCTTCTCGTCCACAAGACTCGAATCTCCCGAATGCACGATGGCACTCCAGTGGAACGGAACCTCAGACCTCAAGATGTCTTACAAACTAGTTGCTTAAATCAATATTATCTTTAATATTCACATCAATAATAGATATATTAATACTAATAATAATATTTTTTATTAGCACCGGCAAACCAGGTGAGATGGAAGAATTGTAAAAGGGTATATTATACTTGCTTCCGCCTTCCATGACGGGTCCAGAGCTGAAGTATCAGTTAAAAGTTGAGCGCAATAATAAATTCTAATGTTTCAAGGTGAAAGACAAAGGACTTCCCGGAGTTTATTGTAACCTAATAACAAAAAGGAGCGACAGAATTGAAGATAATGACATTTATTAATCGGATAATTGAAAATAACTTTAATTATTTTAAAATAAAATTATTAATATAAGAAGAGTAACTCTTGCTCATCTTATTAATAATTCATGATAATTCAAAAATTGTACTTTCAAGAAAATAGTGACTTTATTAGTAGAATTAATAATTGTAACAACTTATAAAATATGCAAAAGAAAAGGCATTCCACTACATTATGTTTCAATTCTACATAAAATATTTTGTTTTGAATATAATGCTTTTATTGTATTCGAATTAAAATTGTTTAAATAAGATTGAAATTATTGTAAGGAAACCCATTTTAGAAGTTTAATTTCACAAATCAATATTCATTTAAATAGATATAATAATGAAAAATAATTTTAATTAAATATACTCATCAATGTATTACTATTCATAGTATTTAGTAGTCATTGAAGTTAATAATATGAATTAAATTTAATAGTCATTAAACTCGAATTAATTAACTTTAATGTTTAAAGTTGACATTGTAATGAAAACAACAGCGGACCGGATTAATACTACCGAAATAATGAAATTATTATTTGATTTTAATAAAAATAAAACATTTTTTTCAGATAAATTAAAGATTTTTCATAGCATTTAAATGGGAATAATGAATTAAAAAGATAACATGAAGCGTTTAATAAAGATGAACCTTCAGTGAACCAAATTCGATTTATTTGAATGGCTCTATTATTTAAAGTTCAATTTGACCAACTAACAAACTAACCAATCAATAATCTAACAAATTAACAAGCCAACTAATCAATAATCTAACCAACCAATTAATTAATTAATTTATGAGTTCTTATTATTGATAAACAAGTCAATTAGTCACTTGATAGCTTAATAACTGGCGTGAACGATCAGGACGATTGACGGCCTCAAGCAGTGTTACTCAAACACCGACGACCAAGGCCTACTCGAAAAATCAAGTATTTATACCTTAGGATTAATTAATGATTAATTGATATATAATATATAATTAACTTATAAATGATTATAATGAAAAAATAATAATGATAGTAGTGAAGAAATACTTTGAAGAAGGAACAAAAAATAATAAAATTAGAAAATAATGATCGGAATTTAATGACACATATTATAACTGGCCACCAAAAAATCTACAGCGGCCAACCAATTAATAATATTCTCGATAATTAACTAATCAATCATAATCAAGAACAATCAGCCAATCAAAATCCAGAATGACCAACCAACCAGTCATAATCCAAAACAAGCCAGAATAGACGCCCAATCACAATCCCTAGCAACCAGCCAATCAACGGGCAGCTCAAAAGTCTTCCAGGTCGTAGTCGATGTCGCCATCTTGCTCGTAAGACTCCATGCTCTGGAAGTCCACTTGGTAGCGGAGGATGCCTGTATATATATATATATATGTTGGTTTTTAACAAAAACATCAAAAAACACAACTTTCTACAAAAACGCTAAACAACCTCACCTAAACGAAACCCCTCACCAAAAAACCAACCCCCCCCACAAAAGATCTCAAAAACCCCCAAAAACCTCAAAAATCTCCCCAATCTACCTCCAATTCCTCCGAAACCCCTGACGAATTGTGCGCCCTCTTGCGACCGGTCGGTGATGATCTCGAGGCCTGCCCCAAAGCCCTTGTAGCTGTTGGCCAGCCACTCCAGCAGCGACACCGAGTCCACCAACTCCAACTCTACACCCGTCTCCTGGTCCGTGAAGTGGGTCTTGTCCTTCTCCTGCTCTGGCTGTGGAGAGGGAGGGGTTTGAAGCGTTCGTGGATTTTGGGAGGTTCGTGAAATTTTGAGTGTTGAGGTTTGGAGGGGTTTGTGGTTTTTGGGGGGTTGGATGGGTTTTGGAGGATTTTGGGTGGATTTGGAAATTTCGGAAGGTGAAGATAGGAATTTTGGTTGGGACTTATTCGTGGTGGGGTATTTTCGTTTTTTGGAGTGTTTAGTGTTGGAGAAAGTATATAAATATTTTTCAAGGTACTATTTGTGCTATAAGCGACACCACCTTGAGGTGCAACACTCTTTCTTCATTGGTGGTGTTGTTCTTGAGTGTGTATCTGCAGAAGACAACAATAAATATGAAAAAACTAATAATAATAATAATATCAATAAGAATATTACTGTTATCGTCGTTATTATTATTGATACTATTATCAATGACTACTCTCGTTATTAATGACAACAAGAACCGTCTACCAAACTCAGCACCACAGCACAACACCAACCAGTTGCTGAAACAACCACACCCAGAACGACAGCCGAACTGCCTCTATAACTTCCAAAAAACCACCATACTACCAAAAAAACTACCATAAGTAACACCAAATCACCACCAGAAAACCACCATAATTACCACCAAGGAATCACCTACGAACCACCAAAAATATCGCCTCTTTTAACCTGATGAGGTCGAGGTTCTCCCACACAATGAGGGTCTCAACGGCTCCCATCTCGAGGGCCTTGAGGGTGTCAGCCACTCCGAAGCAGTACTTGCCCGTGTCTTGCGAGATCTCGTCAAAGTACTTCACTAGGGAAAGAGGGTTGTGAGGTAGGGTAGTATTATTAGTACTTCACTGGGGGAAGGGTAGTATTATTAGTACTTCACTGGGGGAAGGGTAGTATTATTAGTACTTCACTGGGGGGAAGGGGTAGTATTATTAGTACTTCATTGGGGGGAAGGGGTAGTATTATTAGTACTTCATTGGGGGGAAGGGTAGTATTATTAGTACTTCATTGGGGGGAAGGGGTAGTATTATTAGTACTTCATTGGGGGAAAGGGTAGTATTATTAGTACTTCACTGGGGGGAAGGGGTAGTATTATTAGTACTTCACTGGGGGGAAGGGTAGTATTATTAGTACTTCATTGGGGGGAAGGGTAGTATTATTAGTACTTCACTGGGGGGAAGGGGTAGTATTATTAGTACTTCATTGGGGGGAAGGGGTAGTATTATTAGTACTTCATTGGGGGGAAGGGGTAGTATTATTAGTACTTCACTGGGGGGAAGGGGTAGTATTATTAGTACTTCATTGGGGGGAAGGGGTAGTATTATTAGTACTTCATTGGGGGGAAGGGGTAGTATTATTAGTACTTCATTGGGGGGAAGGGTAGTATTATTAGTACTTCATTGGGGGGAAGGGGTAGTATTATTAGTACTTCACTGGGGGGAAGGGGTAGTATTATTAGTACTTCACTGGGGGGAAGGGGTAGTATTATTAGTACTTCACTGGGGGAAGGGTAGTATTATTAGTACTTCATTGGGGGGAAGGGTAGTATTATTAGTACTTCACTGGGGGGAAGGGTAGTATTATTAGTACTTCATTGGGGGGAAGGGTAGTATTATTAGTACTTCACTGGGGGGAAGGGTAGTATTATTAGTACTTCATTGGGGGGAAGGGTAGTATTATTAGTACTTCACTGGGGGGAAGGGTAGTATTATTAGTACTTCACTGGGGGGAAGGGGTAGTATTATTAGTACTTCACTGGGGGGAAGGGGTAGTATTATTAGTACTTCATTGGGGGGAAAGGGTAGTATTATTAGTACTTCATTGGGGGGAAGGGGTAGTATTATTAGTACTTCATTGGGGGGAAGGGGTAGTATTATTAGTACTTCATTGGGGGGAAGGGGTAGTATTATTAGTACTTCATTGGGGGGAAGGGGTAGTATTATTAGTACTTCATTGGGGGGAAGGGGTAGTATTATTAGTACTTCATTGGGGGGAAGGGGTAGTATTATTAGTACTTCATTGGGGGGAAGGGTAGTATTATTAGTACTTCATTGGGGGGAAGGGGTAGTATTATTAGTACTTCATTGGGGGGAAGGGGTAGTATTATTAGTACTTCATTGGGGGGAAGGGTAGTATTATTAGTACTTCACTGGGGGGAAGGGGTAGTATTATTAGTACTTCACTGGGGGGAAGGGGTAGTATTATTAGTACTTCACTGGGGGAAGGGTAGTATTATTAGTACTTCACTGGGGGGAAGGGTAGTATTATTAGTACTTCACTGGGGGGAAGGGGTAGTATTATTAGTACTTCACTGGGGGGAAGGGGTAGTATTATTAGTACTTCACTGGGGGGAAGGGGTAGTATTATTAGTACTTCACTGGGGGGAAGGGGTAGTATTATTAGTACTTCACTGGGGGGAAGGGGTAGTATTATTAGTACTTCATTGGGGGGAAGGGGTAGTATTATTAGTACTTCATTGGGGGGAAGGGTAGTATTATTAGTACTTCACTGGGGGGAAGGGGTAGTATTATTAGTACTTCATTGGGGGGAAGGGGTAGTATTATTAGTACTTCACTGGGGGGAAGGGTAGTATTATTAGTACTTCACTGGGGGGAAGGGTAGTATTATTAGTACTTCATTGGGGAAGAAGGGGGAGGGGGCTGTGGAGGTTAGTACAATACAATACAAACACGAATATTATTATAGTGGCATTAACCCCGTATATAGTTTCGAGGCCACCCTATTATTATTATTTCACTCGGAAGCGTTGATTAGGGTGGTTTTGGAGGGGTAATACTACTACTATTTTACTGGGGGGGTTGGGTGTTTGTGGAAAGGGTAGTATTATTAGTACTTCAATGGGGAAAAAGTAAAATAAAGATTTATACTCAAATAAAGATAAGGTACACAAGCCAGTAAAAAGACCAACACTAAAAGCAAAGAAACTACACACACAGAAACAAGGAACACAACACACAAGGACAAAGAGTAATACACACAAGGACAAGGAACAACACACACAAGGAAAAAAAAACAACACACAAAAACAAAGGACAACTTACACAAGGACAAAAAAAAACACACACAAAAACAAGGAAAAACACACACAAGAACAAATAATAACACGTAAAAAAACAAAGAACAACACACACAAAGGCAAAGAACAACACACACAAGAAGAAAGAACAACACAAACAAAAACAAAGAACAACACACACAAATACAAAGAATAACACACACACACACAGACAAGAACAAAGAACAGCACACACAAGGGCAAGGAACAAGACACAAGAGCAAAGAACAACACACAGAGAAGCAATAGACAATATACACAGAAGCAATAAAAGAACTCACGGATGAGCTTCTTCTCCTGGATGAACTTGACGTTGGTAAGAGCTTCGGCCGCCAAGTCAATGGCCTGAGTGAAGCCGTTTTCGCCTCCGTACGACACGTCCACTATCTTTATGATGCGCGTCGAGAGGCGCTGTGGTGTGGGTGGTCTGGAGTTAGTATGGGTGTGTGGGTGATCTGGGGTTAATATGGGTAGATGGTTAAATGTTTGTGTTTGTAGTGGATTGTGTGGTTGGCTGGAGTCATTGTGTGATGATGCGTGGAAAGAGATGGAGTGGTTGTGTGTGTGTGGTGATGCGAGGTTTTTTGTGTATGTGGTTGGTTAAGTTTGCAGGATTCATTCAACTCCTACCAAAAACGACACTCCTCAGTCTACCACCACCACCACCTCCACCACTTCCCTACCTGATCGAACATTCCAGACTGGGATAGTTCGGTTTTGAAGTCAGCAGATCCAGCCATCACCAAGCCTGCAATGTTGGGTCGGTCATTGGTGATGAACAACTGCACTGCCACTTCTGCTACCTGGGAGGGAAAAAAGGGAAGGAGGAGAAGGAAGGGGGAGGGGGGAAGGGGAAAGGTGGTGGAGTTTGTACATGGATGCATACACACATATATACACACGAGTGCACATAAGGAGACATATATGTATGTATAAACTCTTGTATATACCCACACACCCACCCACACACACACACACACACACACACACACACACACACACACACACACACACACACACAAAAGGACACACGGAAAGACACAGACAGACAGATACACACGCGCGCGCACGTGACCAACCTTCCTGACGTAGTTGTGCCTCTTTTCCATCCTTAAACGAGCAAACCTCAGAGCTGACTGACCTCCACGACCTGTGGGAGGTGTCCTTGTGGTTGAGTGTGTGTTGGTTCTTTCAATGCATGGACCTCTCCAAGCAAATCACTGACATTCCCACTTACTAACCTTCCAACAAACCTCCTGAAACAACTTACCATCCCCACCACCCAATAATAAAATCTGAAGACCCCCAAACTACCCCTCATTCCTGAAAAATCCCAAAAGCTCATCAATTGACAAAAATAATCCCAAAAATCCCTTTAACCAAAAAATTAAACCCTGAAAATTTTTTTAACAAAAAAAAAACGCCAAAAATTCCTTCTCTCTCCCCCACCAAAAAACCCCCCAAAACCCATCCGAAAATCTCTCCCCCCACCATGCTTTTTGGGGAGGTCAACGGTGAACTTATGGAGCACCTCTCGAGTGTTGCCTGAAAGAGTGCCAAAGAGGGCGCAGTTTCCATCCATGACAATGAAGCCAAACTTGCTGTCATCTGCCAACAAGGCTGTCAAGGCCTGTGTCGTGGGGTTATCGTGGTGATAAAGGGGAGAAGATAGATGACATGGTGATGAGGGAAGAGGATGGGGTGATGTGGTGATGAGGGAAGAAGATGGGTGAGGTGGTGATAAAGGGAAGAAAATGGGCGATGTGGTGATAAAGGAAAAAGGATGGGGTGATGTGGTGATAGAGAAGAGAGGGTGGAGAAATGAAGTGATAAGAGAAAGAATGGAGTATTGTGGTGATAAAAGAGAAAGGATGAGATACTGTAGTTATGAAAGGGAGAGGATGACGGTGGGGTGTAGAAGTGATGTTGGGGGATGGTGTGGAGAATTGGGAATGGTGGGAAATGAAGGAAGGAGAAGAATGAAGTGTAGTTATTCAAAGCGCCTCATAGCTGCCCTTCTCATTGTAGAACTACAACAACCCACATTCTCAATTACTTACTCACCCAGCAAAATCCCTCTTAAACCCACCCACTCGCACATAACCCTCTTACTTATGTTTCTCTTCACCCATCTAAGCCCATCTTTAGTACCTATCTATAATTTCCCCGCCCTTCTCTCTAGTGCCCACCCACAATCCTTCCCACCCCTTTCCTTTCATAAGCTTCCCTCCCTCTCCTCCACCCACCTCAGTGTGAAACTTATTGTCGCAGAGGTAAAGGGAGGTGTTAATTGGTCGGAAGGGCTCAAAGTCAATGTTCACCTTCTTCTCCTTGCCCTCGTCTGTCACTATGGTGCCACAGTAGGACACCAGGCCATTGGGGGGAACTGGGTGGTGGTGGTGGAAGGAGTATTTATGGAAACTGGGTGGTGGTGGTGGAAGGAGAATGTATGGAAACTGGGTGGTGGTGGTGGAAGGAGTATTTATGGAAACTGGGTGGTGGTGGTGGAAGGAGAATGTATGGAAACTGGGTGGTGGTGGTGGAAGGAGTATGTATGGAAACTGGGTGGTGGTGGTGGAAGGAGTATTTATGGAAACTGGGTGGTGGTGGTGGAAGGAGAATGTATGGAAACTGGGTGGTGGTGGTGGAAGGAGTATTTATGGAAACTGGGTGGTGGTGGTGGAAGGAGAATGTATGGAAACTGGGTGGTGGTGGTGGAAAGAGAATGTATGGAAACTGGGTGGTGGTGGTGGAAGAAGTATGTATGGAAACTGGGTGGTGGTGGTGGAAGGAGTATGTATGGAAACTGGGTGGTGGTGGTGGAAGGAGTATGTATGGAAACTGGGTGGTGGTGGTGGAAGGAGTATGTATGGAAACTGGGTGGTGGTGGTGGAAGGAGTATGTATGGAAACTGGGTGGTGGTGGTGGAAGGAGTATTTATGGAAACTGGGTGGTGGTGGTGGAAGGAGAATGTATGGAAACTGGGTGGTGGTGGTGGAAGGAGAATGTATGGAAACTGGGTGGTGGTGGTGGAAGGAGAATGTATGGAAACTGGGTGGTGGTGGTGGAAGGAGAATGTATAGAAACTGGGTGGTGGTGGTGGAAGGAGTATGTATGGAAACTGGGTGGTGGTGGTGGAAGGAGTATGTATGGAAACTGGGTGGTGGTGGTGGAAGGAGTATTTATGGAAACTGGGTGGTGGTGGTGGAAGGAGAATGTATGGAAACTGGGTGGTGGTGGTGGAAGGAGAATGTATGGAAACTGGGTGGTGGTGGTGGAAGGAGAATGTATGGAAACTGGGTGGTGGTGGTGGAAGGAGAATGTATAGAAACTGGGTGGTGGTGGTGGAAGGAGTATGTATGGAAACTGGGTGGTGGTGGTGGAAGGAGTATGTATGGAAACTGGGTGGTGGTGGTGGAAGGAGTATGTATGGAAACTGGGTGGTGGTGGTGGAAGGAGTATTTATGGAAACTGGGTGGTGGTGGTGGAAGGAGTATTTATGGAAACTGGGTGGTGGTGGTGGAAGGAGAATGTATG
Organism: Branchellion lobata; assembly: GCA_947562095.1. Lineage (NCBI taxonomy): Eukaryota > Metazoa > Annelida > Clitellata > Hirudinida > Piscicolidae > Branchellion > Branchellion lobata. The sequence goes on along the minus strand of OX387257.1, from coordinate 2,939,923 downwards.
GAAACTGGGTGGTGGTGGTGGAAGGAGAATGTATGGAAACTGGGTGGTGGTGGTGGAAGGAGAATGTATGGAAACTGGGTGGTGGTGGTGGAAGGAGTATGTATGGAAACTGGGTGGTGGTGGTGGAAGAAGTATGTATGGAAACTGGGTGGTGGTGGTGGTGGAAGGAGTATGTATGGAAACTGGGTGGTGGTGGTGGAAAGAGAATGTATGGAAACTGGGTAGTTGTGGTGGAAGGAGTATTTATGGAAACTGGGTGGTGGTGGTGGAAGGAGAATGTATGGAAACTGGGTGGTTGTGGTGGAAGGAGAATGTATGGAAACTGGGTGGTGGTGGTGGAAGGAGTATTTATGGAAACTGGGTGGTGGTGGTGGAAGGAGAATGTATGGAAACTGGGTGGTGGTGGTGGAAGGAGTATTTATGGAAACTGGGTGGTGGTGGTGGAAGGAGAATGTATGGAAACTGGGTGGTGGTGGTGGAAGGAGTATTTATGGAAACTGGGTGGTGGTGGTGGAAGGAGAATGTATGGAAACTGGGTGGTGGTGGTGGAAGGAGTATGTATGGAAACTGGGTGGTGGTGGTGGAAGGAGTATTGTGATTGGAATGGGGTGTGTGGTGGAAGAAGGGTGTGTGGTGGAAGAAGGGTGTGTGGTGGAAGAAGGGTGTGTGGTGGAAGGAGGGTGTGTGGTGGAAGGAGGGTGTGTGGTGGAAGGAGGGTGTGATTGGAATGGGGTGTGTGGTGGAAGAAGGGTGTGTGGTGGAAGAAGGGTGTGTGGTGGAAGAAGGGTGTGTGGTGGAAGAAGGGTGTGTGGTGGAAGAAGGGTGTGATTGGGAGAGAAAGTATTTTCAAGGACAAAATGAAAAAGTGAAAAAGCTGATGAATATAAAGCAGAGAAACTTAATATAAAAATTATTGAAGATGTATGACTAACGACTTAACCAGACGCACCTGGAGTTTAACAAAATGAATAAAACAAATAATAAATTGAAAAAATAAATGAATAATAAATGAAAAAAATTGAAAAAATAAATGATAAAAATTATTAATTAAAAACAACTTTAATAATTCAATAATTAAAAAAATAAAACAGACATTGAAAACATTTTAATTAAATTATTTAAAAAATTCATGCTCAAGGCGGCAGAGTGTTAAGTATTGTTAAAGTATTTTGGTGTTATATGGAAACAAAACACAAGGCCATAAATAACAGTAAATTAATTACTGCCTCTTGAGCTTTTAGAATCAACTATTTATAAAAAAATCAAAAATAAAATTTATCAAATTTAAAACAAGTTAAAATTAAGATTTTGTTAAATTTGGAATGAAGATTTTATCAAACTTGAAATAAAAATAATTTATTTTCAACTGAAACTTTTTTTTAGGACTCAAAACACATTTACAACCTTTATTTTTGTATTGGTATTTGAGTTATATAAAAAACATTGAAGTGAATTAAAATTTTTTCATTGAGTTATTTGGAAAAAACTAAATTTAAATTGTTTTTATTGAGTTAATTGAAAAAAAAAACGATATAATACCATGAAAGATTATTTTATAAACCTAACTATGAAAAACTTTTCTTACAGAATTTTTACGTGGTTGATCTCATTAAAAAAATGATTTTCAGAGGCATTTGTGTTGGGTAAAAACAACATTTTTAGTGCTAAATTTTTGCTTTTGAAAAAATAGGGAAAAAAACTTTAAAAACATAGCAAAAAAAACTCGCATAGAAATAAAAAAACAAAAGCAAAAGCAAAAAAAAGTAATAAAATAATAAAAGTAATGAAAAACCCAAAATTAAAAAAAAAAAGAAGCAAAGATACCTTTGGTGTACAGTTTGAGTCTCTGCTGGACAGAGGTGATGGCTCCGAGAACGGAGAGTCTGTTGACCCTGCTCTTGATGTTTGAGGCCGTCCCGAACTCATCTGCCAACATCTTTGTCACTCGGGAGATCTGGTCTTTGGGTGGGATGATCAATGAGATCATGCTTGTGCCATTGCTGTTGGGGTGGTGGACAAGACAGTGTAAGGAAGAGCTCCAAAGTGATAAGCAAAAATGGGATTGAAGATGAAGTTGGACATTTTTAAAAATTTGGAACATATTGGAATTTAAAAAGATGGGTTTATTGGACATTACAATGGTATGTCTCCAACCAACGCCTAACCACATATGACAGGCTCACCCTGGTGAAAATTAAATACTTTAAATGAGCCGTACCCAAAAAAAAAACGAAAATGGAGTTTGAAAAATTTTTCGTGTAAATCATTTTCCTCCGAAGTAAACTTAAACCAAAAGAAAAAAACAATTTCTTATCAGAATATCAGTGGTGATTTTACTTTTCGAAGTTGAAAAATGTGAAGTTCGATAAATCAACAGTTGACGAACCCCCTGGCCGCTTCGAGGCTTTTGATGAGCTTTTTGATCTTCCACATTTCCACATTGCGATCAGCAGTAGTTTCTCCCTCGGCAGTAGACATTTTGTATCACAGAAAATCGGTTTAGGTTTGTGCTGGTTAAATTTAGAAAATTAAATTCCGGAGTTTTAGTCAAAAGCGGTTTTCCTTATGTTTTTTAATACTCGTCTCAATTTCCTATTAGAATTTGGAATGCTACGAATATTCAAAGTATACTAATAATATATTAATCCTTCAATAAAAAAAATAAATAATAAAACTATAAAATTATATTAATCGCACGTGAAGACAAATTTCGAAGAACTGACGTCACGTTGCACAATGGCCTTGCAAACTACTAGTAAAAGTTGTCTTATAGCTGTCTGGAAGTTTGAACGATTTTTTTTCAACTTTTAAATTTTAATTTTTAAAACCGTGAAACACTTTAATATATTAAATTTGAACGCGAAAAAAAAAAGTTTTTTATTGTCACGGTTGAATATTTTCATCAAATTGAGAAAGTTGTACTCACAATTCTAGAAAAGCTAATATTTATATTAAATAATTAAAAAAACAACCATTAAGATTTATAAATGTATTGCATGTATAAAAAGTTTTGTACTTTGAAATATTAATGACTAAAGTAATCGATGAGAATACTAAAAAACAACTCAGCAACCAAAGAAACTAGCATCATCACCCATTAAAATCCAAAACTTTGAGAATTATCAAGCAATCAAACCAAAACGACCATTTTCAAAACCTTATCAAGCTCCTTTTGAAAATTTCAAAATCCATTTCATCCTTCTAAACTTTTCGTATTAGTTGAAATTTCAACCTAACCTCAAACCCCAATCCTTATTCCCCCACCATCACCATCATTACCCTCATAATTCAAATTCGGTCTTTAGTATTCTCATCACTCCGGAAACCTCAAAGAAATCACCACTTAGACTCATATTTGTCCCGAAACACCACCACTATCATTCAGACACCACTACTCTCACAAACAGCACACCTCTCAAACACCACAACTAAAAAAACTGTCTTTCAAACACCAGCAAACACCCCAGACATCAAACTCTACCAACAGAATCCCCAACTCCCCCAAACGCCCAAAATCCCCCATTCTTTCAATCTACAACCCCCTTAACCTTAATCTACAAATCTCCATCTTCTCAATCCACAATGTTCTTTCAAGCCACATACTTATATGCATTTTTGTCCTCCTCGGTCCTCTCTATGAAGGACCTCTCCAACAGACTGCTGACACTCCGCTTGATCAGTTGGATGGAAGGCCGAAAGCGATCCTTAGATTGTTCTATCACCTGTGGAGGTTGGCAATTTTTGGAAGGTTTTGGAGGATATTTTATGAGCTATTTTTGCACAAGTGAGAATAAAGTGAGAAAAACAAAGAAAAAACAGAAAAAAAACGCAAAAAAAAGAATGGGAATGAGGAGGAATCGAAGCGACGACCTCTTCAATGAGGGAGTTGTGTTGCAGCACTTTTCGAGCCTTCATCACTCTCACGATCACTGCTTCCAAGTACATCAGACGGTCGTTCTCAAGGCGCGTCTTCACCTTGTCTAACTCCTGTGGCGAAATCAACGCTATATAAATGAACTGGAGTAATTGGCGCTGTATAAATCAACTGTGTAAATCGGCAATGTAGAAATGAGCTGTATAAATTGAAGCTATAGGAATGAACTAGATAAATCGACTTTAAGTGAAGAAACTTTTAAAATTAGCGTTATAAAATGAAGTAAAAAGTGATAAGACCTTGAAAATTTCCGAAATTATATAATACTACAATAACGTTTATTAGTATTTTTAACACAACTCCTAACTATATTTCACCTCAAACACAATTTCAAAATGACCCGCCAAAAAAAACCTAAAAAGCTTCACTACAAAAACCCCCAAAGATAACTCCCAGCCAAAAAAACCCTAAAAAAAACCCCGCTTCGAAAACAACCCCCCAACCGAAAAAAAACCTAACTTCCACCAAAAAAATTCAACCTCCTCTCAAAAAACCCCATCCTCCACTAATCACCCCTACCCACTTGAGTGGTGTTTTCTTTGTGGAAGTAGTTGATCCTTACCTTGCTTCGTTTGCTGCTGTATGCCTCGTTGATGAAGAACGAAGACTCTGACGTCACTGCTTCCTCCCCTTGCTGGGAGGAGGAGAAAAGGAAGAGAAGGAGAAGGGGGAAGAGAAGAAGGGGGAAGAAGAAGAGAAGGAGGAAAAGGAAGAGAAGGAGGAGGAGAAGGAGGAGGAGAAAGAAGAAAAAGAGGAGGAGGAAGAAGAAAAAAAAAGAAGGAGGAGAAAGAGGAGAAAGGGGAGAAGGAAGAGGAGGAAGAAAGAGAAGAGAAAAGAGAAGAGGAGGAGAAGGAAAAGGAGGAGGAGGAAGAGGAGGAGGAAGAGGAGGAGGAGGAGGAGAAGGAGGAGGAGAAGGAGGAGGAGAAGGAGGAGGAAGAGGAGGAAAAGGAAGAGGAGGAGGAGGAGGAAGAGGAGGAGAAGGAGGAGGAGGAGAAGGAGGAGGAGGAGGAGGAAGAAGAGAAGGAAGAGGAAAAAGAGGAGAAGAAGAAGAAGAAGAAGAAGAAGAAGAAGAAGAAGAAGATGAAGAAGAAGAAGAAGAAGGAGGAAGATGAAGAGGAGGAGGAAGAGGAGAAGGAGGAGGAGGAGGAAGAAGAGGAGGAGGAAGAGGAAGAAGAGAAGAAAAAGGAGGAGGAGGAGGAAGAGGAAGAGGAGGGGGAAGAAAAGGAGGAGGAAAAGGAGAAAGAAAAGAAGGAGGAAGAGGAGGAGGAGGAGGAGGAGGAGGAGGAGGAGGAGAAAAAGGAAGAGGAGGAGGAGGAGGATGAGAAGGGGGAGATAGAAGAAAAAAAAGGAAGAGGAGAAGAAGAAGGGGAGGGAAGGAAAGAGAAGAAAGAGGAAGAAGAGAAAAAGAAGGAAAAGAAAAAGAAGAGGAAGAAAAGAAGGGGGAGGAAAAAAAGGAGAAGAAAAAGTAAGAGGAGGAAGAAGAAGAAGAGAAGAAAGAAGAAGATGAAGAGGAGGAAAAGAAAGAGAAAGAGAAGGAACAAGCAGAAGAAGAGGAAGAGAAAAAAGAGTAAAAGGAGGAAGAGAAGGAAGATGGTGGGTTGTGATAATGAAGTTGTGGCGTAAAAAAATTTAGAAGAAAAGTGTGTTTATGAATCTCAATCACCACCACCACCATCATCATCATAATCATCATCATCATCATCATCATCCTCATCATCATCATCATCATCACCATCATCATCATAATCATCATCATCATCATAATCATCATCATCATCATCATCATCCTCATCATCATCATCACCACCACCATCATCATCATAATCATCATCATCATCATCATCATCATCCTCATCATCATCATCATCATCACCATCATCATCATCATCATCATCATCATCATCATCATCATCATCATCATCATCATCATCATCATCATCACCTCATGCATCAGCAGCTTATTGGTAACCAGAATATGCAAGTACTTGATTAATACCTGTCAGGTTGAAATATTTGATGAATTAATTGAATAATTAAATCAAAATTTTATTCAAAAAAGTTTAATTGGTTTTGGAAAATAACATCAGTCACTCCTCCTTGAACAGGCTCTTTACCACTCAACTATCCCCCAGCTGAACGCTTCCTAACCACAAACCTAGTTCTTCTTAAGCCACTCCGAAATCTACATTCAACGAGCCAACCACAAAACTCCTAAACACCGAACCACAAAACCTAAAAACACCAAACCACAAAACCCCTTTTCAACCACCCAACCACGAACCCTCCACTCAAACCCCAAAAAACCTTCTGAAAAACGATCTAAAAACCATCCAAAAATTCCCCAAACCCAAATACTACACCCAAAATAAATTTAAAAAAGTACCCAAAAAATCCCCCCAAAACCACCAAACCGCGTCGGTCATGCCAGAGTTTTCCTGGAAAAGGTGGTAAGGAGCCTTGAAGGAAGGATGGGTGGAGTTGAGGGTGAAAAGAAGCGTACTGAAAGGGACTCCCATGGTTACGAAGTAGGGTCTCTGAGTGTAACATAACTTTAATTCGCCTGTGGGGGTGGATTGGTGGGTGGAGAGAAGGTGAGGATGAGAAGGGTTAAGTGAGTGAGGGGTGAGTGAGTGAGTGAATGAGTGGGTGGATGAGTGGGTGGGTGGATGAGTGAGAGGTGGGTAGATAGATGAGTGAGGGGAAGGTGGGTAGGCGAAAAAACAAAGAATGGAGTTGTATATTGTTAAGAAAAATACTATTACTAATATTAGTAGTATTATGAAAAAGAATAAATAAATATAATAGTATTAGTAGAATTATTATTTTACTAATGAAAATAACGATAGTAAATACAAAAATAATAAATATAGTAATAATGATAATATTAATACTAGTACTATTATTATTGTTATTATTATTTTTTTAATTGTTTTTTTCACAGGCAACCCACATTGGCACAGGTAATGCAGCCATGACAACTTTCTATTCTTGAACCTCTCGCTGTAAAACGCTTCAAACTGTGTCATGAACATTCGTGAGAACTTCATTAATTATGCATTCAATTCCTCAATAATAAGGCATTCAATGTCTCATTAATTATGCATTCAATTCCTCATTAATAAGGCATTCGATGTCTCATTAATTATGCATTCAATTCCTCATTAATAAGGCATTCAATGTCTCATTAATTATGCATTTAATGATTCATTAATGGTGAATTCAACACCTCATTAATAATGCATTCAACGCTTCATTAATTATGCATTCAACGCCTCATTAATAATGCATTCATTAATTCCTTAATTATACATTTAATGCCTCATTAATTATGCATTCAATGCATCAGTAATTATGCATACGAGACCCCACTAATTATGCATTCAACGCCCCATTAATTATGCATTCTACAATTCATGAAGTGTGTATTGAACACTATTAGTCATGCAACACCTCATCAACAACAAAACCCGATCAATTAAACTACTAATTAAGTAAATAATAATTAAAGAATTGACTCATTGAAAATTAATTAGAATTCTTACCAAGAAAATGTTCTTTTCTATATCTTGGGGCAAATTGAAGGTGAAGGACTTTGAAGGATCTACAGGCCACGCCCCTGTCTGTGAGAATGAGGAGGAGGAGGAAAAGAAGGAAAAGAAAAAGAAGGAGAAAAAGAGAAAAAAAGGGGAAAAAAAGAAGAGAAAGAAAAAAAAAGGAAGAGAAGGAAGAAGAAAAGTAATAAAAAAAATAGGAAGTGGAGAAGAAAGAAAAGAAAGAGGAAGAAGAGGAGAAAAAGAAGAAGGAGGAGGAAGAAAGGGAAAAAAGGAGGAAGAGGAGGAGTAGGAGGAAGAAGAAGGAAAGGAGGAAGAGGAGGAGTAGGAGGAAGAAGAAGGAAAGGAGGAAGAGGAGGAGTAGGAGGAAGAGGAGGGAAAGGAGGAAGAGGAGGAGTAGGAGGAAGAAGAAGGAAAGGAGGAAGAGGAGGAGTAGGAGGAAGAGGAGGGAAAGGAGGAAGAGGAGGAGTAGGAGGAAGAAGAAGGAAAGGAGGAAGAGGAGGAGTAGGAGGAAGAAGAAGGAAAGGAGGAAGAGGAGGAGTAGGAGGAAGAGGAGGGAAAGGAGGAAGAGGAGGAGTAGGAGGAAGAAGAAGGAAAGGAGGAAGAGGAGGAGTAGGAGGAAGAGGAGGGAAAGGAGGAAGAGGAGGAGTAGGGGCAAAAAGAGAAGAAGGATAAAAAGAATTATGATGATGATGATGATGATGATGATGATGATGACGATGATGATGATGATGATAAGGATGATGATGAGGATGATGATGAGGATGATGATGATGAAGATGATGATGATGATGAGGATGATGATGAAGATGATGATGACGATGACTATGACGATGCTGATGATGATAACAATAATAATAATAATAATAATAATAATAATAATGATAAAAATAAAAATAAAAATAATAATAATAATAATAATAATAATAATAATAATAATAATAATAATAATAATAATAATAATAATGATGATGATGATGATGATGATGATGATGATGATGATGATGATGAGAATGACAAAGATGAGGATAAAGAAATGGAAGAAAAGAGAAATTGAATTAATTTCGAGTGAAAGGTAAAAAATGAAGAATGAAAAGAAAAAGGAATGAAGGATGAACGAGAAAGGGAATGGAAAATGAACGAGAGAAGGAACCTGGAGCACCATGATGGAAGCAACGGTGGAGGGCTGGTCCTCCTTGCGAACCTTCTGCCACGTGGTGTCTTGGTGTAAGTTCACCCACTCTTACCCATTCCCACCCCAACTACCCAACCTCTATCCATTCTCACTAACCCATTTATTCACCTCTTTTCCATTCACCCATTTTTCATCCTAGTCTCACCAATTCTTATCCATTCACCCACCAACCCACTTATCCACCCATCCACTCACTCACCTATCCACTCACCCACCCATCCACCCATTCACCCATCAGTTCACTTACCCATCCACACATCCACCCATTCAATCATTCATCCATCCACTCATTCACCCATCCACTCATTTACCCATCCATTCAGTTACCTATACAATACAATACAAACTCGAATATTATTATAGTGGCCTTAACCCCGTAGAGTTTCGAGGCCACTCGAAAACGTCTCATTATTGAAACTATTGTGAAAAAGTAAAAATAGAATTAAATAAGTAAATAAATAAAAATAAATTATTTCTAAAAAAGAACAGTAATATTAGTATGGTGGAGGGAATGATTTATTGAATAGGTAAGTCTTCAGAGATCGACAAAATGATTGTGTTGAACTTGAAGATTTTAAGCTGTTAGGCAGGTTGTTCCACAACTTAGGTCAACTGACGCTGAGCCTTCTTAATCCTAATGATTTTAGCTTGTGCTTGTTGGGAACAACATCCTTTGACTTAGCCGATCTCAATCTTTGTTTTTCCGGCAGGCTAGCAACTGGAACTAGGTCACGTGTCAGATACGCAGGACCCTCGTTGGACAAACATTTGTACATCTGCAGAGCAATTTTATACTCAATCCTTTCATCAAATTTCAGCCAGTGAAGCTCCTTTAGTATAGGGGTAATGTGATCATATTTTCTTACTCCTGTAATGAGCCTGGCTGTTGTATTGATTATGGATTGAATACTCTGCGTTGCTACCTTAGGTAAGCTGACTAAAGCCATGTTGCCATAGTCAATACGACTTAAAACTAAGGCCGATGCGTGTGTTTTCAAGGAGTCCATTGTCAAACATCCCTTGATGGATCTTATTTGACGCAGAGAGGTAAAACACATCTGTATTGTTTTTGATATCTGCGTTGACATCGTGAGGCCTCTATCCATAGATATTCCCAAGTTCCTCACAGATTTTGATGGAAAAATGTTGCTTTCTTATACACGGACAGAATAGCTCGGAATATTTTTCAGATTCCGATGAGAAGAAAACCAGATCACCTCAGTCTTTTCGCTGTTGAGCTTGAGACAATTGGCTCCCATCCAAGATGCGATTTCATCTACACACTCAGACAATCTCATCTGCAATTCTTCTGTGCCTTCATTATTCCAGTGGCCATATATTTGAGTGTCATCGGCATATTGATGAAATCCCAGCTTGTATTTCAAAACTATTCTTTCAAGGTCTCCAGTGTATAGAGAAAACAACAATGGTCCAAGAACAGATCCTTGTGGGACACCCACTGAAGAGTCAACAAAATCCGGTTTGTCCCACTGCGGCGTACATTGAAGGATCTGTCACTCAAGTAGTTTTTGAAACATTCAAGTGTGAGACCATCAAAACCATATGTGCTTTCTAGCCGTTTTAACAAAATACTGTGATCAACTAAGTCAAAGGCAGCTGACAAGTCTAACAGTATAAGGAGGGAGAGCTTACCATCATCGGCTGCACCAAGAATGTCTGAATACACTTTTGTAACAGCCGTTTCAGTGGAATGATGACGACGGTAAGCTGATTGGTGGGTGGGGAGAAGATTTGAATTATTTAAATAGCTCATGACTCTGTTGAGAACAAGCCTTTCTGAGAGCTTGGACAAAACAGGCAGATTAGAGATGGGTCTGTAGGATGAAGCAAAGTTATGATCAAGACTAGGTTTTTTCAACAGTGGTGTAAGCTGATCCAATTTACAAGACTTTAGGACAATTCCCTCAGAAAAAGACTGATTGACCATACTTTTTACAAAAGGTAAAATCATTCCTGAAATTTTTTTCAAAAGCCAAATGGGTATTAGATCAGACGCACACTGTTTTTTTGGAAGCTTCTGAATAGCCTTGAGAAGCTCATCTTCATCCACATCCTGGAGCCTACTGAGACCGCATTCTTGTGCATGAGCTAGATAAATGGGGTTTTCCCTGGCTCGAATTGTGTTCCTCACTGACTAAACTTTTTTCAACAAAAAAAATTGGAATTCAACAGGCTGAATTCCGTCAACAGAAGATCTCTTTCCTCGACCAGAGACACTATTAATGTGGCTCCAAATGTTAGCCGTTTTGTTTTTTGGATCACTGAGTTTATTATTCCAGTAATTTCTACGCTTGTGTCTACA
>OX387257.1:2903920-2923920 GCA_947562095.1 Branchellion lobata | reverse complement strand
TTGGAGAGATTATAGTAGTGGTCTCCCAGCTCTTGAACCAGTGGCTTGAGACCGGATGAAATGGGTTGTAGGAGTTTGTAGAGTTTTGAAAGATCTGTGGGGTGAATTGGTGACGATGACGATGGTGACGATGATGATGGTGGCAATGACGATGATGGTGATGATGGTTATGGTGGTGATAAAAATGGTGGCAATGACGATGATGGTGACGAAGGTGATAGTTATGGTAGTGATGGTGATGATGATGGCGATGATGACATTATTCCTAACTCTCATTTACTGATAACCATCAATACAACCACCTAATCCCCCACTAGGTTACACCCGGTCCCACCCACTTCCTACCTATTAGTAAACCCCACCTATTAAACCCACTTTAAAACTCTTCTCACAAACACCGCCCCAATAAAATCTTAAAATTAACAGCCAATAATTAACTCAAAAACCTTCTAAGTGTCTCTGTCGTTCTTCTTGTTCATTACACCCACTTTTCAACCCCCAAAACAATACATATAAGAATATTAGTATAGTGGCCTCAAAACTCCGAATATAATAATAGTAATAATAATAATATGGTCATTGCAATAATGAAGGCACAGAAAAATTGCAGATGAGTGTCTGAGTGTGTAAATTAAATCGCATCTTGGATGGGAGCCAATTGCCTCAAGCTCAACAGAGATAAGACTGAGGTGATCTGGTTCTCTTCTCGTCGGAATCTGAAAAATATTCCGAGCTATTTTGTCCGTGTATTAGAAAGCAACATCTTTCCATCAAAATCTGTAAGGAACCTGGGAATATCCATGAATAGAGACCTCAAGATGTCAACGCAGATATCAAAAACAATACAGATGTGTTTTACCTCTCTGCGTCAAATAAGATCCATCAATTTGACAATGGACTCCTCGCATCAGCCTTAGTTTTAAGTCGTATTGACTATGGCAATATGGCTTTAGTCAGGTTACCTAAGATAACAACGCAGAGTATTCAATCCATAATCAATACAACAGCCAGGCTCATTACAGGAGTAAAAAAATATGATCACATTACCCCTGTACTCAAAAGGCTTCACTGGCTAAAAATTGATGAAAGAATTGAGTATAAAATTGCTCTGCAGATTTACAAGTGTTTGTCCAACGAGGGTCCTGCGTATCTGACACGTGACCTAGTTCCAGTTGCTAGCCTGCCGGAAAAACAAAGATTGAGATCGGCTAAGTCAAAGGACGTTGTTCCCAACAAGCACAAGCTTAAATCATTAGGATTAAGAAGGTTCAGCGTCAGTTGACCTAAGTTGTGGAACAACCTGCCTAACAGCTTAAAATCTTCAAGTTCAACACAATCATTTTGTCGATCTCTGAAGACTTACCTATTCAATAAATCATTTCCTCCATCATACTAATAATACTGATCTTTTTCAGAAATAATTTATTTTTATTTTCATTTCTTTACTTATTTAATTTTCTTTTTAATTTTTCACAATAGATTTAATAATGAGACGTTTTGAGTGGCCTCGAAACTCTACGGGGTTAATGCCACTATAATAATATTTTATTTTATTGTAATAATAATAATAATAATAATAATAATAATAATAACAATAATAATAATAAAACAATAATATTCATACTTGTATTGTATTGTTTTGTATTATAGTGGCATTAACCCCGCCCCAATAATAAACCCCTAAAACCAAACTTCCCCTCCCCTCTCATAAAACCCAAACCTCCAAACCTTCCTCTTACTGTCACGGTCGTTGTTCTTGATAGTGGTTCTGATGTCTCGGTTGATGAAGCAGGCATGTCTGAGCACCATCACCTGCCTTAGCACCAACACCACCTTCGACCTCGTGCTCACGTCCAAATACTTCTGAGCTCTCAGCGCCTCCTCCTCCAACAACTTGAGTGTCTGTGGGGGGGTTTGAGGTGGTTATTTGGGTGGTGTTTTGGTTAAGGCTGGGAAAATGAGGTATGAGTCAGGTTTGGTTATGATGGCGGTTTGTTTGGGGGTGTTCAATTGCGTTGGAGTTGGGTGTTTGGAGAAGAGGGGTGAAAAGAATGGTAATGCTGGTTTATGAGAAAATGAAAAATTAAATTGGAAGAAATTAATTTATAAAGACAATTTCAGTTAAAAATAAAAAAATTAGTTAAAAATAAAAATTTTAGTTAAAAATAAAAATTTCGAACAAAAACGAAAATGCTTGATGAAACATACAAAAATTCAAAATTATCTTCCACATCCCTACTTTTTCAACGTATTCGAAAGGGGAGTGGTTGACAATAAGATCTTGCGCATGCGCAGAGTAATACTCCTCTGTCTTTCGCAACATGGCTGACTCTAGCCATTCACTGTAATACTGTGGTGTGGTGAGATGGTGTGGGTGCGTTATGGTGGTGGTGTGGTGTAGTAGTAGTGGTGTGGCAGTGTGGTGGTGTGGTTGTGTTGTGGTGGTGTGGTTGTGTTGTGGTGGTGGTGGTGTGGTGTGGTTATGTGTAGTGGTGGCGTGGTGTAGTGGTGTGTTAGTGTAATGATGTTGTGGTGTGGTGGTGTAATGATATTGTGGTGTGGTGATTGTGGTGGTGTGGTGTAGCGATGGGGATGGTGTAGCAATGACGTGGTGGTTTGATGATGTGGTTGTTTGACGAAATGGTGATGGTGTGGTTGTGTGATGTAATAACGATGGTTTGGTAGGAGTGGTGATGAGGTGACAGTAGTAAAGATATTTTAATATTATTAATGGTAGCGTTTCAGAAATAGTAGTGGTGGAGGTGATGGTAGTGATGTGAATGAAGGTGGTTTGAATGGTGGCGAGGGTATTTTTAATGGTGTTTTTATGGTGGTGATGGTGGTTCAATAGTGGTGGTGGTGTTTTCATGGTGGTGATGGTGTTTTCATGGTGGTAATGGTGGTTAAATGGTGGCACTTCTACCCACTTCGAGGTTGTGGTTGGAGTACTTTTCAACGTCGACATACGACATCACCACCTCCCTCACCATACTCGCCTTCAATTGTCCCCCCTCCCGTCTGTCGCTGTGGTGTGGTGATGTGGTGGTGTGGCGTGGTAATGGAGTGGTGGTGTGGTGTGGTGATGGAGTGGTGTGGTGATAGGGTGGTGTGGTGATAGGGTGGTGTGGTGATGTGGTGGTGTGGCGTGGTAATGGAGTGGTGGTGTGGTGTGGTGATGGAGTGGTGTGGTGATAGGGTGGTGTGGTGATAGGGTGGTGTGGTGATGGGGTGGTGTGGTGATAGGGTGGTGTGGTGATAGGGTGGTGTGGTGATAGGGTGGTGTGGTGATGGAGTGGTGTGGTGATGGGGTGGTGTGGTGATAGGGTGGTGTGGTGATAGGGTGGTGTGGTGATGGGGTGGTGTGGTGATGGAGTGGTGTGGTGATAGGGTGGTGTGGTGATGGGGTGGTGTGGTGATGGAGTGGTGTGGTGATAGGGTGGTGTGGTGATGGGGTGGTGTGGTGATGGGGTGGTGTGGTGATGGGGTGGTGTGGTGATGGAGTGGTGTGGTGATAGGGTGGTGTGGTGATGGGGTGGTGTGGTGATAGGGTGGTGTGGTGATAGGGTGGTGTGGTGATAGGGTGGTGTGGTGATGGGGTGGTGTGGTGATGGGGTGGTGTGGTGATGGGGTGGTGTGGTGATAGGATGGAGTGGTGTGGCGTGGTAATGGAGTGGTGGTGTGGTGTGGTGATAGGGTGGTGTGGTGATGGAGTGATGTGGTGATAGATGGTGTGGTGTGGTAATGGAGTGGTGTGGTGAGACTTGTGTGGTGATGGAGTGGTGGTGTGATGATGGAGTGGTGGTGTGGTGATGGAGTGGTGGTGTGATGATGGAGTGGTGGTGTGGTGATGGTGTGGTAAAAAGCGGGTTATTTATTTATTTGATTCCATTATTACATTTTTTACAATAACCTTAATAATAATAAGTTTTGAGTGACCTCGAAACTCTACGGAGTTAATGCCACTATAATAATAGTCGTATTTGTATTGTATTGTGTAGTTGTGTGGTGAAGTGTGAAGTGCGGTTGTGTGCTGGTGAGAACTTATGGTGGTTTGGAATGCATGTGTTTGTATGAAAGGTAGTGTTTTTTTTATTTATGCCACAACAACAATACACCACCAACAGCAGCAACATCACCAACAACATAAACATCACCACCAGCAACATCAACATCACCATAACAACAAAAACACAACATTGACACCATCGCCACAACGACAAAAACAACATTGACACCATCAACACAACACAACAACACCATTGACACCACCGCCACAAAAAAAAATAACCACAACATCAACATTAACATCAACATCAACACAACAACAAGAAGACTGACATGTCGATCTGGGAGACAATCAGGTGAGTGAGAAGCTGCTTGTGTCGTGACAACATGCCCTGCTTCCACAAATGCAAGCCCAACTGGTGGTGGGGGTGGATGGATAAATGGATAAACAGACGGATATACAATACAATACAATGCAAACACGAATATTATTATAGTGGCATTAACCCCGTAGAGTTTCGAGGCCACTTAAAACGTCTCATTATTAAATCTATTGTGAAAAATTAAAAATAAAATTAAATAAGTAAAGAAATGAAAATAAAAATAAATTATTTCTAAAAAAGAACAGTATTATTAGTATGATGGAAGAAATGATTTATTGAATAGGTAAGTCTTCAGAGATCGACAAAATGATTTTGTTGAACTTGAAGATTTTAAGCTGTTAGGCAGGTTGTCCCACAACTTAGGTCTGCTGACGCTGAGCCTTCTTAATCCTAAAGATTTCAGCTTGTGCTTGTTGGGAACAACGTCCTTTGACTTAGCCGATCTCAATCTTTGTTTTTCCGGCAGACTAACAAGTGGAACTAGGTCACGTGTCAGATACGCAGGACCCTCGTTGGACAAACATTTGTACATCTACAGAGCAATTTTAAACCCAATTCTTTCATCAATTTTCAGCCAGTGAAGCTCCTTGATTACAAGGGTAAGATGATCATATTATTTTACTTCTGTAATGAGCCTGGCTGTTGTATTTATTATGGATTGAATACTCTGCGTTGCTACCTTAGGTAAGCTGACTAAAGCCATGTTACCATAGTCAATACGACTTAAAACTAAGACTGATGCAAGTGCCTCCAATGAGTCCATATTCAAACATCCCTTGATGGATCTTATTTGACGCAGAGAGGTAAAACACGTTTGTATTGTTTTTGATATCTGCGTTGACATCGTGAGGTCTCTATCCATGGATATTCCCGAGTTCCTTACATATTTTGATGGAAGGATGTTGCTTTTTAATACACGGACAGAATAGCTCGGAATATTTTTCAGATTCCGACGAGAAGAGAACCAGATCACCTCAGTTTTCTCGCTGTTGAGCTTGAGACAATTGGCTCCCATCCAGGATGCAATTTCATCTACACACTCAGACAATCTCATATGCAATAGCTCATGACTCTGTTGAGAACAAGCCTTTCTGCAAGCTTGGACAATTTCCTCAGAAAAAGACTGATTGACCATACTTTTTACAAAAGGTAAAATCATTTCTGAAATCTTTTTCAAAAGCCAAGTGAGTATTGGATCAGACGCACACTCTTATTTGGAAGCCTCTGAATAGCCTCAAGAAGCTCATCCTCATCCACATCCTGGAGCCTACTGAGACCACCTTCTTGTGAATAAGCTAGATAAATGGGTTCTTCTCTGGCTCGGATTGAGTTTTTCGCTGATTCAACTTTCTTCAACAGAAAAGATTGGAATTGGATAGATGGATAAACGGATGGTGGATAAACAGAAAGATGGATGGATGGTGGATGAACGGATGGATGAATGGATAAATGGATGGATGAATGGTGGATAAACGGATAGATAGATGGATGAGTGATGAATAAATGGATGAATGAAAGTAGATAAAAAAGAAATAAAAGTTGTTTTAGTGGTTAAAGATGGACAGCTGGTGGGTGAAAAAAAAAGAATAATCAGTTGGCTTCAGCATCTCCATGACTACCTGGGCTACTAACAAAACCACCCCTATTACCACCACAACAACCACAACCACCTCATTACAACAAAAACCACCTCTATTACCATTACAATCACCCCCATTACCACCACAACTATCAAGGCCGCTACCACAACCAACACTATCACTCCCACCAACACCACCACCTCCTCAATCTGCATAAACTCCTCCACAGCGAAAGACTGGAAGCTGGCGTCTTTGATGTGTGAACTCTTGGCAATGTGGCTGTTCAAGTAGCTGCGTTGTGGTGGTGGTTGTGGTGATGGTGGTAGTTGTGGCAGGGGTAGTTGTAGTGACTGTGGTGATGGTTGTAGTGGCTGTGGTGATGGTTGTAGTGGCTGCGGTGATGGTTGTAGTGACTGGTGGTATGTAAAAATGGCGGTGGTAGTGGTTATAAGTGTAGTAGTAAATAAAACATTTGAAAAAAAAAAACAATTTAAGTCACGCAGAAGTTGTTTTGAAACAAAAAGTTATTATAAAAATATTAATTTCTAAAAGAAAAGAAGTTTGTTTGAAAACACAAATTCATTTCCAGAAGGATGAGGCGCTATAAGATAGTTGTTATGATATGAAGGACCTGAATAGTTGGTTGAGGGTGGTGACTCCCTTCTTGTAGGTGATCCAACACTCGTGGTACGTTTCCAAAAAGCTGTCCAATGAGGTTTCTTCAACCTTCTGAAGGGAGGGGGAAGGTTTGGAAGGTGGGTGTTTGAGGATGTGTGTGTTTGAAGGTGTTTGAGGAAGTGTGTTGGGGGTGATTAAAGATGTGTAATTGTGGGTGAGAAAAGGGTGTTTAGGGATTTGGGTGTTGGGGGAAAGAGGTTTGAAATTTTGTGTGTTGAAAGGTGTTTGAGGATGTGTGTGTTGGGAGGGTGTTTGAGGATGTGTGTTGGAGGGTGTTTGAGGATGTGTGTTGGAGGGTGTTTGAGGATGTGTGTTGGAGGAAGTATTTTGAAGATGTGTGTTAAGGGTTTTTGAGGTTGTGTGTGTTGGAGGGTGTTTGAGGGTTTTCGAGAAGGTGTGTATTGGAAGATGTTTATGGATGTGTGTTGGAAGGTGTTTGAGGACGTGTGTGTTAGAAGGTGTTTGCGATTGTGTGTGTTGAAGAGTGTTTGAGGATGTGTGTGCTGGGAGGGTGTATAAGTATATGTGTTGAAGGGTGTTTGAGGATGTTTGTGTTGGAAGATGTTTATAGATGTGTGTAAGAAGGTGTTTGAGGTTGTGTGTGTTAGAGGGTGTTTGAGGTTGTGTGTGTTGGAAGATGTTTATGGATGTGCGTTTGAGGGTGTTTGAGGACGTGTGTGTCAGAAGGTGTTTGGGATGGTGTGTGTTGAAGAGTGTTTGAAGATGTGTGTGCTGAGAGGGTGTTTGAGGATATGTGTTGAAGGGTATTTGAGGATGTGTGTGTTGGAAGATGTTTGAGGATGTGTGTTTGAAGGTGTTTAAAAATTTATGTGTTGGAGGATGTTTATAGATGTGTGTTTGAAGGTGTTTGAAAATATTAAGATTAGGAGTGTGTTTGAGGATGTGTGTGTTGGAGAATGTTTGAGGATGTGTGTGTGAGGGTATTTGAGATTGTGTTGAAGGGTGTTGAGGATGTGTGTGTAGGGGGGTTTTTGATGATGTTTGTGCTGGAGGGGTTTTTAAGGATGTGTTTGTTGTAAGATGTTTATGGATGTGTTTAAGAGTGTTTGAGGATGTGTTTAAGAGTGTTTGAGGATGTGTTTGCTAGAAGGATGTTTGAGGATTGTGTTGGGGAATGTTTGAGGATGTGTGCGTAGGGAAGTATTCTGAGGATGTATGTTAGAGGGTGTTTGAAGATGTGTGTTGGAAAGTGATTAAGATGTGTGTTGAAGGGTGTTTGAGAACGTGCGTGTTGGGAAGTGTTTGAGGATTTGTGTTTGAAGTTTTCGAGAATGTGTGTGTTGGAAGATGTTTATGGATGTGTGTCTGAGGGTGTCTGAGGATATGTGTGTTGGGGAGTGTTTGAGGATGCGTGTGTTTGAGGATGTGTGTGTCTGGGGGTGTTTGAGGATGTGTGTGTTTGGGGGTGTTTGAGGATGTGTGTGTCTGTGGGTGTTTGAGGATGTGTGTGTCTGGGGGTGTTTGAGGATGTGTGTGTTGTGAGATGTTTAAGGATGTGTGTGTTGTGAGATGTTTAAGGATGTGTGTGTTGTGAGATGTTTAAGGATGTGTGTATGAGGGTGTTTGAGGTTGTGAAGTGTTTGAAGGTTTTCGAGAAGGTTTGTGTTGGAAGATGTTTATGAATGTGTGTTTGAGGATGTGTGTGTTGGGGGGTGTTTGAGGATGTGTGTGTTGGGGGGGGGGGGGGCGTTTGAGGGTGTGTGTGTGTTGGAGGGTGCTTGGGATTGTGTGTGTTGAAGAGTGTTTGAGGATGTGTGTGCTGGGATATGTGTTGAAGGGTGTTTGAGGATGTGTGTGATAGAAGATGTTTATAGATGCGTGTTAGTAGGTGTTTGAGAATGTGGGTGTTGGATGGTGTTTAAGGATGTGTGTGTTGGGAGGGTGTTTGAGAATGTTTGTATTGGAATGGTTTTTGAGATTATGTTTGTTGGGGGTGTTTGAGGGTGTGTGTGTGTTGGAGGGTGCTTGGGATTGTGTGTGTTGAAGGGTGTTTGAGGATGTGTGTGCTGGGATATGTGTTGAAGGGTGTTTGAGGATGTGTGTGATAGAAGATGTTTATAGATGCGTGTTAGTAGGTGTTTGAGAATGTGGGTGTTGGATGGTGTTTAAGGATGTGTGTGTTGGGAGGGTGTTTGAGAATGTTTGTATTGGAATGGTTTTTGAGATTATGTTTGTTGGGGGTGTTTGAGGATGTGTGTGGTGTAAGATGTTCATGGATGTGTTTGAGGGTATTTGAAGATGTGTATGCTGGAGGGTGTTTGAGGATGTGTGTTGGGAGGTGTATGAAGATATGTGTTTGAGAGTGTTTGAGGATGTGTGTGTTTGAGGGTGTTTGAGGATGTGTGTGTTGGGAGTCTGTTTGGAGATGTGTGTTTGAAAGTGTTTGGGGATGTGTGGGTTGGAGTGTGTAGAGGATGTGTGTTGCAGGGTGTTTGAAGATGTGAGTGTTAGAGTGTGTTTAAAGATGTTTGTGTTGGGGGGTGTTTGAGTATGTGTGTGTTGGGAGGTGTTTGAGTATGTTTGGGTTGGAAGGTATTTGAAGGTGTGTGTAGGGGGTTTGAAGACGTAAGTGTTGCAGGGTGTTTGAAGATGTGAGTGTTGTAGGGTGTTTAAAGATGTGTGTGTTAGAGGATGTTTAAGGATGTGTGTGTTGGGGGTTGTTTAAGTATGTGTGTGTTGGAGGGTGTTGAGGATGTGTGTGTTGGAGGTTGTTGAGGATGTGTGTTGCAGGTTGTTTGAAGATGTGAGTGCAGCAGGGTGTTTGAAGATGTGTGTGATGGAGGGTGTTTGAGTAAGTGTGTGTTGGGAGGTGTTTGAAAATGTGTGTGTTGGGAGGTGTTTGAAAATGTGAATGTTTCAGGGTGTTTGAGGATGTGTTTGTTTGAGGGTGTTTGAGGATGTGTGTGTTGGGAGTCTGTTTGGAGATGTGTGTTTGAAAGTGTTTGGGGATGTGTGTGTTGGAGTGTGTAGAGGATGTGAGTGTTGCAGGGTGTTTGAAGATGTGAGTGTTGCAGGGTGTTAGAAGACATGAGTGTTGCAGGGTGTTCAAAGATGTGTGTTTTAGAGGATGTTTAAGGATGTGTGTGTTGGGGGTTGTTTGAGTATGTGTGTGTTGGGGGGTGTTTGAGTATGTGTGTGTTGGAGGGTGTTGAGGATGTGTGTGTTGGAGGGTGTTGAGGATGTGTGTGTTGGAGGGTGTTGAGGATGTGTGTTGCAGGTTGTTAGAAGATGTGAGTGTGGCAGGGTGTTTGAAGATGTGTGTGATAGAGGGTGTTTGAGTATGTGTGTGTTGGTGGGTGTTTGAAAATGTGTGTGTTTGAGGATGTGTGTTGGGAGATGTATGAGGAGGTGTAATTGTAGGAGGGAAAATGGTGTTTAAGAATTTGGGTGTTGGAGGAAAGTTGTTTAAAAATGTGTGTGTTTGTGGATGTTTGAAAATGTGTGTGTTGAGAGTGTTTTTGAGGATGTGTGTTTGAGAGTTTTTGAGGATGTGTGTGTTGGAGGGTGTAGAGGATGTGTGTTACAGGGTGTTTGAAGATGTTAAAATGCAGGGTGTTAGAAGACGTGAGTGTTGCAGGTTGTTTAAAGATGTGTGTGTTAGAAAGTATTTAAGGATGTGTGTGTGTTGGGGGGTGTTTGAGTATTTTTGTGTTGAGAGGTGTTTGAAAATGTGTGCTGGGAGCTGTATGAGGATGGCTGTTTGTAGGTGTTTGAAATTGTGTGTTGGAATGTGTTTGAAATTGTGTGTTGGAATGTGTTTGAAATTGTGTGTTGGAGGATGTTTGAAATTGTGTATTGGAGGGTGTTTGAGGATGTGTGTGTTGGAGGGTGTTTATAGATTTGTGTGTTGGAGGGTATAGATGATGTGTGTTGCAAGGTATTTTAAGATGTGAGTGTTGCAGGGTGTTTGAAGATGTGTGTGATGGAGGGTGTTTGAGTAGGTGTGTGTTGGTGGGTGTTTGAGTATGTATGCGTTGGAAGGTGTTTGAGGATGTGTGTTGGAGGGTGTTTTGAATTGTGTGTTGAAGGGTGTTTGAGGATGTGTGTTGGAGGGTGTTTGAGGATGTGTGTTGGAGGGCGTTTTGAATTGTGTGTTGAAAGGTGTTTGAGGATGTGTAGTGGAGGGCGTTTTGAATTGTGTGTTGAAAGGTGTTTGAGGATGTGTAGTGGAGGGCGTTTTGAATTGTGTGTTGAAAGGTGTTTGAGGATGTGTAGTGGAGGGTGTTTTGAATTGTGTGTTGGAGGGTGTTTTGAATTATGTGTTGGAGGGCGTTTGAGGATGTGTAGTGGAGGGTGTTTTGAATTATGTGTTGGAGGGCGTTTGAGGATGTGTAGTGGAGGGTGTTTTGAATTATGTGTTGGAGGGCGTTTGAGGATGTGTAGTGGAGGGTGTTTTGAATTATGTGTTGGAGGGCGTTTGAGGATGTGTAGTGGAGGGTGTTTTGAATTATGTGTTGGAGGGCGTTTGAGGATGTGTAGTGGAGGGTGTTTTGAATTATGTGTTGGAGGGCGTTTGAGGATGTGTAGTGGAGGGTGTTTTGAATTATGTGTTGGAGGGCGTTTGAGGATGTGTAGTGGAGGGTGTTTTGAATTATGTGTTGGAGGGTGTTTGAGGATGTGTAGTGGAGGGTGTTTTGAATTATGTGTTGGAGGGTGTTTGAGGATGTGTAGTGGAGGGTGTAGAGAATGAATGTTGCAGGGTGTTTGAGGATGTGTGTTTTAAAGGGTGTTTGAGGATGCGTGTTTTAAAGGGTGTTTGAGGATGTGTGTTTTAAAGGGTGTTTGAGGATGTGTGCCTGAGAGTGTTTGAGGATGTGTGTATGAGAGTTTTTGAAGATGTGTGTGTTGGAGGCTGTTTGAAGATGTGTACTGAAGGGAGTAGAGAATGTGTGTTGGAGGCTGTTTGAAGATGTGTACTGAAGGGAGTAGAGAATGTGTGTTGCAGGGTGTTTGAGGATGTGTGTTTGAAGGTGTTTGAGGATATGTGTGCTAGAGGGTGTTTTAGGATGTATTGGGAGATGTTTGAGGATGTGTGTTGGAAGGTGTTTGAGGATGTGTAGTGGAGGGTTCAAAGGATGTGTGTTGCAGAGTGTTTGAGGATGTGTGGGTTGGAAGGTGTTTGAGGATGTGTGTGTTGGAAGGTGTTTGAGGATGTGTGGGTTGGAAGGTGTTTGAGGATGTGTGGGTTGGAAGGTGTTTGAGGATGTGTGGGTTGGAAGGTGTTTGAGGATGTGTGGGTTGGAAGGTGTTTGAGGATGTGTTGGAGGGTGTTTGAGGATGTGTTGGAGGGTGTTTGAGTGTGTGTTGGAGGGTGTTTGAGTGTGTGTTGGAGGGTGTTTGAGTGTGTGTTGGAGGGTGTTTGAGTGTGTGTTGGAGGGTGTTTGAGTGTGTGTTGGAGGGTGTTTGAGTGTGTGTGTTGGAGGGTGTTTGAGTATGTGTTGGAGGGTGTTTGAGTGTGTGTTGGAGGGTGTTTGAGTGTGTGTTGGAGGGTGTTTGAGTGTGTGTTGGAGGGTGTTTGAGTGTGTGTTGGAGGGTGTTTGAGTGTGTGTTGGAGGGTGTTTGAGTGTGTGTTGGAGGGTGTTTGAGTGTGTGTTGGAGGGTGTTTGAGTGTGTGTTGGAGGGTGTTTGAGTGTGTGTGTTGGAGGGTGTTTGAGTATGTGTTGGAGGGTGTTTGAGTGTGTGTTGGAGGGTGTTTGAGTGTGTGTTGGAGGGTGTTTGAGTGTGTGTTGGAGGGTGTTTGAGTGTGTGTTGGAGGGTGTTTGAGTATGTGTGTTGGAGGGTGTTTGAGTGTGTGTGTTGGAGGGTGTTTGAGTGTGTGTTGGAGGGTGTTTGAGTGTGTGTTGGAGAGTGTTTGAGGATGTGTGTTGGAGGGTG
Organism: Branchellion lobata; assembly: GCA_947562095.1. Lineage (NCBI taxonomy): Eukaryota > Metazoa > Annelida > Clitellata > Hirudinida > Piscicolidae > Branchellion > Branchellion lobata. The sequence continues at coordinate 2,911,379 of OX387257.1, read as the reverse complement.
TTTGAGGATGTGTGTTGGAGAGTGTTTGAGGATGTGTGTTGGAGGGTGTTTGAGGATGTGTGTTGGAGAGTGTTTGAGGATGTGTGTTGGAGAGTGTTTGAGTATGTGTGTTGGAGAGTGTTTGAGTATGTGTGTTGGAGAGTGTTTGAGGATGTGTAGTGGAAGATGTAGAGGATGTGTGTGTGTTGGAGGGTGTTCAAGGATGTGTGTTTTTGAGGGTGTTTGAGGATGTGTGTGTTGAAGGGTGTTTGAGAATGTGTGTGTTTGGAGGTGTTTTAGGATTTTCGTATTAGAAAGAGTATGAAGATGTGTGTTAGAGGGTGTTGGTGAATGTGTGTTGGGGGTTTCTGAGAAAGTGTGTTAGGGGGTTGAAGGTGTTTGATAATGTGATTGTGTCAATAGGATTTCATGGAATTTTTGTTAGAAAAAAGGTGTTCAAAAATTTGTATTAAAGACGTCTTTGAAAATTTTGTGTTGGGTGTGTAGAAAGGTTTATGTGTTTCAGAGGTGTTGGAGGATGTACGTTGAAGAGGGTGTGACTGAATATGGGGTGTTTGAGTGGTGTGTGGAGAAGTTTTTAAAAATGTGTAGAGGGTGTTGATAATAAGTGTGAGGAAAAAATAAAAGTTTGAAGCAGTGTGGTGATTATGTTTATGAAGAATAACTGAAGTATTATTTTTCTTAAAGAAAAAACTTGCAAATAATTTTTTTTGAAAATTATAGAAATTAAAATGGTATGCAAAAAATGAAGTTAATTTGAATTATTTGTATATTTCATAACACGCAATTTTATCATAGAATGAGACAGAGTTCATTTGGATAATGTCGAAAGTAACCTTTTGGGCGATTTCCACATGATTTTTGAGGTAATCGCTTACATGGAAGTAAAGTTTTTCACCGAGATTTGTGGGTTTGGCGATAGTCAGATGGTAGACGTCTCTTTAAAAATGAATTTGATCTTCATTTGAATTGGAATTATAACGAAAGTTTAAAAAATGAAACAATATTTTGCAAACGTACGAAAATTTGTCCATCCAATCAGCTTTTCCAACTTTTTGACCACTTAACAACAAATCTAGTATTTCTTTTATTCTTAGCCATTTCGTCTCGAATTCAACAATTCTTGGTTTTAACGACATTTTTTATTTAAAATTAAAAAAATGTTCTCGATTAATTTAATTTGCATTAAACAATTTCAAAACTTTTCGAAGCTGTTTTAATAAACCCAACTTAAAATCGAACAATTGAAAAATGAATTCTATTATATAAGGTGTTGTAACGATAAGTTATTTAATGATTCAAAAACTCAAAAAATAGTAAAAATAAAACATAACATTGATTATTAAATTCATTTTACTTCATCATCAAATTAGAAAAAATCAATACAAATAATTAAACAAACTGTTCTAGTTTGTTCATATATCATATCTGAGCCTGCAGCATAATGCATGTTCCGCATGCACATATGCACAGCTTCCTTCATATTAATTTATTTAAATATTGTTTTTTTAAAATATATTTCAAGTCAGGTATATTCCATTTAAATTATATATTCATGAGGTTTCATTGTTACAACCAATCTGGAAATTCATTCAATGTTGATTCAATATTCCGAAAGTGAAACGTTTCATATGATAATTCGCAAATTGTCTGCTTGTTTTTTTGTGTTTTTGTAATAAATTGTAAAAAATCGTTCGTTAATCAAAGTTTGAACATTTTAAAAAAATTTGATAATAAAATAAAGTTTTTTTTAATAATAAATTATCAATAATTGTTCAAAAATGAGTAAAAACAATTAAGGACCCTTCAAAAATTAATCGAATTTATTAAAAAATTGAAAAAAAAATCACATTTAGTAAAGTTAATAATTTACTTGAATAATTAAGTAATTAATAGATTTGAAAAATCAGATAAGTTTTTATAGGCTCGATAATATTCAACGCAAAATCTAAATTTAATAATTTAGTAAATTAAAAGTAAATTTGATAATTTAAAAGTAAATTTGATAATTTAAAAGTAAGTTTAGATACTTAAAGCTAAACTTAATAATTATTTACAGTGAACATTAATAATATAGATTGAAATCCAAAATAACCACGTAAGGAATAGAAATTTTTTAAACAATAAATATAACAAATCATAAAATTTAAGATATATAAATATTTTCTTTTGTTCATCATTTTATTTTATTACATATAATTATTTAAAGTTATTTTAGGTTTTTTCTTTAATTTATTTTGAATTCATTTTTATAAATCAATTCCTCCTCATTTTCATCGATTCAGTATTTAATTTTCATATTTTTTTCAATTAGCAAAAATTAATAAATTTTTAATATTGTTTTCAGCTCAAAATTTTTTCACAATCTTTATTTGTTTCTCTTTGCATCAAAAGTAATTTCAAGCAGGTTAAGATGTTTTTGAAGAAAATAAAATATTTTTCAAAAAGTTCAAATTTAGCTTTCATACACTGCGAACTTGAATATAACTTAATCATTATTTATTTGAAGTAAATTATTAATCTGATATAACTAATATAAAGAAAAAAAATAGATGAAAATTAAAATATTCAATAGAGATCTGTAAAAAACATCAATTTGACAGTTAATAAATGAATAATAACGATTATTAAAAAAGAATAAAAGAAACTGATAATAATAATAATGACAACAATAATAATAATAATGATAATACTACTACTACTACTACTAATAATAATAATAATAAAATAATAATATCAATAATGATAATTAAAAAAAAACAATAATAATAATAATAATAATAATAATAATAATAATATTACTAATAATAATGATAATAATAATAATGATAATAATACTGATACTACTACTACTACTATACTACTACTACTACTACTACTACTACTACTACTACTACTACTACTACTACTACTACTACTACTTCTACTACTACTACTACTACTACTACTACTACCACTACTACTACTACTACTACTACTACTACTACTACTACTACTACTACTACTACTACTACTACTACTACTACTACTACTACTACTACTACTACTACTACTACTACTACTACTACTACTACTACTACTACTACTACTACTACTACTACTAATAATAATAATAATAATAATAATAAGACTAACAATAATAATGAATTATTGAAAAAAAAAAACTAAAAAAATAAAAAAAACAATGATATTTTTTTAAACTAAGTAGTTAATTATTTTACCGTGATATACTTAATTAGTAATCAAATCATTGAACCGTTACAAAGCATTGAAGTGGTTTGATGCAAACGGTATTTACAAATTGTATGCATGCAAATCAACAACAAAACAAAAGTTTATCGTGCAGTTTCAGTATATGCGTATGTATCATGATGAAAACCATTTTATAATTATATTATTTCATATTAATTCAATAATTTTCAATATTTAATTATCGATTCTTAATATTATTACGAAACTCCTATGAAATAATAACCTTAAAATTATAATTAAAGAATCATTTTAGTAAATACTGTTTCATTCAAATAGTACTAATAGTTACTAATACTATTTTAGACGAAATAGTATTAATAATACTCTATTTTGAATACGAAATCCTTCATGACTTACCCAATATATCAAGAAAATGCGTATGGTACTGATTATAGTGATGCCGTTGCAAGAAGTATGAAAGAATTATGAAACAATTTTAGTTTTTATAATTGTTAATTCAATTAATTAATAGTTTATCAATAATCTTACGATTTCATTTTAATAATTCTAAATTATTTGTTTTTGTATAAACAAATAGTTTAAAAAAAATTAGTTAAAGTAAATACGCGTTTTTATATTATACACTTATTTATTATACAATTATATATTATACACATATATGTTATACAATTATATATTATACACATATATGTTATACAATTATATATTATACACTTATTTATTATACAATTATATATTATACACATATATGTTATACAATTATATATTATACACTTATTTATTATACAATTATATATTATACACTTATTTATTATACAATTATATATTATACACATATATGTTATACAATTATATATTATACACTTATTTATTATACAATTATATATTGTACACTTATTTATTATACAATTATATATTATACACATATATGTTATACAATTATATATTATACACTTATTTATTATACAATTATATATTGTACACTTATTTATTATACAATTATATATTATACACATATATGTTATACAATGATATATTATACACTTATTTATTATACAATTATATATTATACACTTATTTATTATACAATTATATATTATACACTTATTTATTATACAATTATATATTATACACATATATGTTATACAATTATAAATTATACACTTATTTATTATACAATTATATATTATACACATATATATTATACAATTATATATTATACACATATATGTTATACAATTATATATTATACACATATATATTATAAAATTATATATTATACACATATATATTATACAATTATATATTATACACATATATGTTATACAATTATATATTATACACATATATATTATACAATTATATATTATACACATATATGTTATACAATTATAAATTATACACATATTTATTATACAATTATATATTATACACATATATATTATACAATTATATATTATACACATATATGTTATACAATTATATATTATACACATATATATTATACAATTATAAATTATACACATATATATTATACAATTATATATTATACACATATATGTTATACAATTATATATTATACACATATATATTATAAAATTATATATTATACACATATATATTATACAATTATATATTATACACATATATGTTATACAATTTTATATTATACACTTATTTATTATACAATTATATATTATACACTTATTTATTATACAATTATATATTATGAAATATATGATATACAATTATATATTATAGAGTTATATATTATACAATTATATATTATACACTTACTTATTATACAATTATATATTATGAAATATATGATATACAATTATATATTATAGAGTTATATATTATACAATTATATATACGGTTAAAGTTTCAATAATTAAGGGTCCTTGTGGAATTTTATTATAGTGGCATTAACCCCGTAGAGTTTCGAGGCAGTTAAGTATGTCGTGTCATAAGTGGTATCTTGTTAAGCCACACCCCTTCAATTTTACCCATTCTTCTTCACCCACCTCTCCCCCCAATCTCTCTTACCCACCCAATGTTTTCACCATCTCTCAGTACCCCGTCTTTCACCTAAAAATGTTTTTTCAACTTTCTCCTTACTCACCCCCCTTCCTACAACTCCCAAAAACCCATTTTCCGCCCCTTTCGACATCTTTCTATTCTCTCTAAAACACCCAAGTTCTTAATACCCTTCAAAACACCCAAACCCCTTTAAACTCTCTCAGTAACTCCCCTAATCATCCAAACTCTTTTAACCACTTTTTTCCGAAAAACAATTTAAACTTTCCCCAAAAACTCCGAGAACCCCCAAACCTCCTACAACCCCCAAAACCTTTAAAAAAACCCAAAACCACCCCTCAGGTGGCTTGTGAGGAGATGGAAGATCGGATGCGAGCTTCAATGTCCAAAGAACACCTGAACGCTTCGTCTTCACTCAACAACCTGCTCTGGTCTAACAGGTAGTCCGTCACCTAGGTGGGATTTAGAGGTTTTTAAGGTTTTGGGATGTTTGGAGTTTTAGGCGTTTTGAGGAGATTTTGGAGAAGTCAGCTTGGGTTTGGAGATTTTGAGGTAATATTTGGGGGGTTTTGGAAGAATTTTAAGGATTTTAATGCGTGTGAGTTTTTTGGAGAAGCTCTCTGGGCATTTGAAAATTTTTATGAGTGGTTGAATAGGTTGGGGGAGTTGGGTGGGTCGGAGGTTATAAGTGTCCAAGGTGATGGGTAGGTTGGATGGGTTGAACTTGAAGGGGGGGGGGGTTGGGTGGGTTGGAACTAAATGAAAAGATGGGTGGGATGAAGATGGATGAAGCGATGGGTGGGTGGAGGTGGATGGAGTGATGGGTAGGGTGGAAGTGGACTGAGTAATGGGTGGGTGGAGATGGATAGAGTGATGATTGGGTGGAGGTGGATGGAGTGGTGGATGGGTTGGAGGTGGATGAAGGGATGGGTGGGTGGAGGTGGATAGAGTGGTAGATGGGTTGGAGGTGGATGAAGAGGTGGGTGGGTGGAGGTGGATGGAGTGGTGGATGGGTTGGAGGTGGATGAAGGGATGGGTGGGTGGAGGTGGATGGAGTGGTGGATGGGCTGGAGGTGGATGGAGGGATGGGTGGGTGGAGGTGGATGGAGTGGTGGATGGGTTGGAGGTGGATGAAGGGGTGGGTGGGTGGAGGTGGATGGAGTGGTGGATGGGTTGGAGGTGGATGAAGGGATGGGTGGGTGGAGGTGGATGGAGTGGTGGATGGGCTGGAGGTTGCATGGTTAAGAAGGGGTATTGAAAAGTGATGAGTTAGGGTAGTTGGTTGAAAAGTTGGCGGGTTGTCAGGGATGGATGGAGCGAAAGGTTAACCCCGCCATTTTAAAATTTTGAGTAAAAAGGTACATGAAAAATGTAGTTGATTTATAATTTATTATTATTTAAATAACAATTTAAAGAATAATTCGATTAATAATTTAAATAATACTCAAAATAATATTGAAAATATAATTTAAATAATAATTCGAATAATGTCCGAAGAACTTTTTGATAATATGAATTAGTTGATTTTTCAAGTGAAGGAAAAATCAAAAAGATTTTCGCTTCGTGAAATAGTTTGAAAGATTTTCGAGCTAACGCGATACTTTTAAATAAATATAAAATCTTATTTAATCAAAGCCGCTTAATAAAATAAAATCAATAAAAACAATAACAAAAAAATTTAAACAAAATAATATCATAAAAATAACATTTTAATAAAATAATATAATAAAAACAAAATTTAAATAAAATAATATAAGAAAATTTAATTTTTAATTGAAATAAAAATATAAAAATAAAAATTTTAAAAAATAAAGTACATACATAAATTTAAATGAAATAAAATAAAAATATAAAAAAAATTAAATGAAACTGATTTTTATACTATATGTTCAAAAATGTTCTTTGGTTTAAAACAATTATGCAAATGCAGAAACCTCAGTCTTGTGTCGGATGTTGTATCGAGTTTTTTGGTAGAACTGTATCTCTGTGATCACGCTAGCTATCTGGGGGTGTTGTGTTTTGTTGTTTGCTTTGTTGTGTTTTTCTGTTGGTGTTGAGTTTGGTTGTCTGTTTTGTTGTTGTTATTGTTGTGTTTTGTTGTGTGTTGTTGTTTTTTGTGAGTTGTTTATGTCTGTTGTTGTTATGTGTTGTTTGCGTGTTGTTTTGTGTTGTTGTTAAAGTGTGTTCTGTGTTGTTATCATGTATA